>VXAC01000790.1:827433-1149822 GCA_013399225.1 Rhipidura dahli | reverse complement strand
CCCGGCGGGCAAGGGGACGGTACACCGAGCGCCGGGCACAAACACACCCCCACGCCCCGCAGGTTGCCCCCGGCCCCCCATCACCGGGTGATGAGCCGGGGACGTCGGAGACGCGCAGCAGCCCAGGGGTTCCCACCTCCTCGGATCCCCTTCCCAGCGCCGCCCGCTCGCCCCGACCCCGCCAAGTTGGGAAGTTTGCGCGCCCCCCGGCCCGTCCCGCCGCCCGCCCCCCGGGCCGCCGCCGCGCTGAGCTTACAGGGTGGCCGCCGGGCTCCCGGTGTAGGGCTNAGGAGGAGAAGGAGGCGGAGGAGGAGGAGGTAGGGAAGGAGGAGGGAGCTAGGGGCTGGCAGCCCCAACTCGCACTGATGTCAACTAATATATTCAAAGTTCAACAGGGCATTTCTCTAGCAAGCGAATCGCCCTCGCCGCCCTCCCCGCTGGTCGCAGCCGGCCTCCCTGGGCCGGCGAGGGGTCCCGCGGAGCACAGCGGCTCTCCCTGGGCGGGCCCTGCGGAGCTGGCCCGGAAAGGAGGGGGTCGGGGATGGAGGACGGCACACTTTTCAGGCGGGCAGGTTCAAGTGCCGCCGACGTGGGGAGGGCTGAGGGTGGAGGTGAGGCACCAGAAAAGAGCGAAAATAATCCACCGAGCGGCGGAGCGATGTTTGTGTTTAAATCCAGCCTCTTCCCTCCCTGCTGGAAGGGGCAGGACCGGCTGCGTTGCTGTGGCTGTGATGGGAGAGGGGCGCGGGGAAACGGCTGCGCTGGGGCTCGGAGTGGCGCTGCGGGGCTCCGGGCTCCCGTGCAGCCCCCGCGGCAGAGGCAGCCCGGACACACAGCCCGGCCAGGCGGAATGCGGTTCCCTGCCCGTGACCGAGGCCCTCACTTGGGCCCGGGGCTGTGGCAACGTCTCCCCGTCGCGATGTCCCCTTGTTCGCGGCGGGCTAATGGGGTCGAGATGAACTCGGGGAGCGTACGCGGCGCGGAGCACACGGGAGAAGCAGCGCTGTCCCTCCACGGCCCCACCGCTGCTCGGCGGCCGCCCGCGGGGAATCGCTGCGAGGCCGGGGGGGCTGCATCAAACGTGGGTTTGGGAAGGCTGATGTGCCGCGCTGTCCCCGCGGTGATGCACAACGCCTGAACGCCGTTAGCGGCAACCGCATAAAGCTATAGGATAGACCCTGGTGATGGACAAGCAGCCCGGCAGTCAAAGGACAAAAACACATCTGGGATGGTCTAGTGACATTTAAAAATCGCCAGATAAGAGCCTCAGTTATTTATCAGCTGAATCCTCAGACAGAATGGCCTGCACTGATGCCTTTGCATATGTATATGCGCATACATAATGAGGCTGGTTTTTTTTCCTTCTGTAAACTGATCCTGTCATTCATGTTGACAGTATGCTATAGCTATATAAAAACAGTGTAATTGTATGATGGCTCATCAGTGCAATGACAGCCAATTGTGGTGGCAGTGGGTGTGCTCCCAATTCGCATCTCAGAGAAGTAACTGCATAGATCTACTGAGATGATCATTACACAACATGCAATTGTTTGCCTGTTCGTAATTTCTCAGTTCTTCCTTAATCAAGGCACTATATCACTACATCTGCTCATGCAGCAATGCATTTTTGATACCTTGATTGAAACAGTCAATACATTATTTATATGCATAACATTTTTTATCTGCTTTCCATTTTAAAACACACTGGAAAGCACAGGACAGTAAAGGATACAAAACAGTTGCAATGTAGCTATGTACTCTGCTCAAAACTCAAACTCTGGAAGAAGGCTTGAGTCAGGCATAGTCTGGAAATTGCTGAGCAAACTGCCCCATTCACAGTGGCATCGTATCAGTGCCTCTTTTTTTCATCCCCATCTTTCCTAAAACTGAAAAAAACCTACCCTCTAGCTGAGTTTTATTTGTGATAGTATCTTCTTAGAATATTGTCTTCATTTACATGTGAATCGTAAATAACTGTCCCTCCATTTCCCTAATATATAGGAAGATATCTTTCCATTTAGTGAATTGAATTTTAAATAATGATGTGCAACAGCCTGGGTGGACAGAGCAGAGTACAGTGAAGGTTGTGCTTCTGTGCTGGGACACTATTTTCCTCCTTTTTCAGTTTTACTGTAGAGCAAGACATTTGGTTAACTAAGCCTCAGGGGTAGAACACCTCATCAAATGCCACAATTACACATGTAATTTCCAGAAGACAACTCAACCTTTCCTCCTCCTAAGACTTCCAGATGCAGCACTGAGCACTGAACAATAAGTAGCATAAGACCACATAAATGTCTGTCAACATTTAAAGATATAATGGATGGTACTTTTCTATCAAAGAAAAGATTTTTTGCCCTAAAATCTAGCATTTCCCTGCTACTGTTTTGCTGTTTCACCCACAAAGCTGGGAGTAGTTCTGTTGGTCATGTGTGCGTATGCATTGCTCAAAGGCTCACTAATAAAACGTGAACATAAATAAAAGTTTTGCAACATTTCCATGGACAGTCAGGTCCTGACACCTCAATGCCTTTACACAGCATGGTATCTGGGAAATCATTGGCCAGACAGGGAAACGACTCAAATCCTTTTAGCAAAGGGCTTGTGACGCAAAGCGGTACAGTTACAATTCTATGAAAAAGAGAGAAATGTCATGGGAAAAGTCAGGGTATTGCATGTGAAGTGATCTGTATCAAACAATTTGTTTCCAGTCTCCAAAGGCGAGGATGTACCGGGTCCCTATTCTGGGCTTGGCGGAGACCCGAGGTCACGGCAAGACTCAGTTGCTCGCAGAGGTGTTGAACTGTAACCCTGCCCAGAGCCACAGCCGCTGGAGAAACGCCCTTTCCGCAGGGGGAAGAGACGCGGCCGCTGGTGGCTGAGGCGGAGAGGGGCGCTCGGCGGAGCGGGCGCTCAGCGCGGCTGTCACCGCTAGGTGCTGCTGGTGCCTCCCGGAGCGCCGGCCCCGCTCTCGCCGCTCCCCGGCGCGGAGCCGCCGGACCGCGGGGGCACCCCGTGAGCCGGGGGCCTGCACCCCGTGTGGGTTCTGTAGCACTCGTTCGAGCAGCCTGCCCGACCAGTCAGGCCAGCGGCACAGGCGTTCCGGGGAGCTGCAGGGGAGGCGCACGCTGTGGGGAGAAGGGGTTCCTACTGCTTGTAGGGAAGAGAGGCCGCCTTTGCTGCCTTCAAACTCAGCGGTGCAGAGCACGGAGAGGGATGGGGGAAGAGTTCAACATAGTGGAAACATGCTGCAGGAAGAGGAACAGGACTCAGAGGGATGGGAGGGCTTTGGACTATGGGGCAGATGGAGGCAGTGTACCAGGTACAGCTGGGCTCTGGGGGAGGACGAGGACCTGCAAGAGTAGAACAGAGCTCTCTGGGGAGAGACCAAACCCAAGCTATTTGTGAGTCGGGCCAAAAAGTCCCCCAAATTGCAGACAGCATGGTAATTTTGCAGCCTAACCAGAGCAGGCTGTGTTAGCCTGCATTTGCACACAAGTCAGTCTGTTTATGACTGAACTGTCTACACAGACCTGCTTGAGCTTAAGCTGTTTTGGGCATTCAGATAAGCTTTCCTGGTAGTTGTTTTAGAAGGTGATACAGAAGAAAATCAACCCTGGCCTCGTAGTCTGGAGGCTAGGCAGCAACACTGACCCACACTTGATGTCTCGACCATGATTCCACACTAGTAGCATTCTCATTAGAAAATTATTTCTGCTGCAGATTTCACACAGACTGAAAGTGCATATATCAGTGGCAAAAATTTTAAATTATGCTGGAATTTAGAGCTGGACACATATGTTCAGACAATCACTATACTGGCCTACTACAAGTTTTTTATTTCCTCATAGCACTGCAAGGGAAGAAGCAGAGTTGCCGTGAAAAAATCAGTCAAAATATATGCAGCAGACTATCTTTATGCTGATTCAAATGCCTGACCCTGAGTGGAGGCCAAACTGCCCTTCTAGATGGTGCAGTTTCCTCAAAAGAGGGAAAATAAATTTCTAAACATAGTATCAGCAAATACTCAGAAGCAATGGCATGCAACAATAGCAATAGTAAGCATTATCCTGAATACTGAGATCTAGATCTGAAGCCAAATGGCAATTAGCCATAAAATATTTAGGTATATGGCTTTTTTCCTGAATTTAAAATAGATTGCTAAATAGCCACAGTTGTGGTTTCCGGGCTCAGTCTGGTGGTGACAGTAACATTTTAATTTATACTAAAGATAAGTAGAATTTAAATCCATGACACAAACTAAGAGTCAGATGACCTTAAAGCAAGAGAATACAAATGAGCTCCCTGGAGAAAAGACGCTGTGATGAAACAAATAGAATAATATATAGGGATGACTTGACACTGTCACCAGAATGACTGTATTTAACTTCTCTGGAAAGAAATGAAATGAGCTTAAATTGGGACAACTGCTTTTTTCAGAGAATTGCATCTGAAGCTTACAGACAAGTGCTATACAGTTGTTTTCCCCCTGAAGCCAGGGGCCAATCTTCATATGTCACTTGACATGACAAAGTCAGGAAATGTCATCACACTTCATAAAGGCAGGCCTGAGTATTCCCACTGAGTCTCACAAAAGTAGAAAGTTCCCTCACTGCAGACAAAGACTTGTGAAACGGAAAAGTTGTGTTAACACAATGATATACTAGGAGGAAGGGAATGTTAAACTGAGGCACTTCTTGTTGCCCTGTAAGCATCCACACTGAGGTAAGATATACAGCACCTAGCAGTCACCTATTTGTTGGCAAATAAAAAGAGCAGTGAAAAATTAGTTTTTTAACAACACCATTAGGAGGCTTAACACTACATCAAAAATTGCTTTTCCCCTCTTCTAACTCAAGCTCTGAGCCTAGTGACTGTGTTTATTGTATATTACTTTTGCCTTGAGACTGAAGTGTAAAACCTAGCATTGAACACCTTTATGGTGCTCCTAGACACATATTATCTGAGGGACTGAAAACTTCCTTGGTAAATACAAGTGGGATTTTTATTTTTTTTTCCCTGGGAAGTAGAGGTACCTTTACAATTAGCCTTAAGCTTTAATTTAAAGACATGTTGTTCAGCACATCAGACATCTCACTAAACACTCTCTAGAAAAAACACATTTTAATGGAAAGTGAATTCAGGACTGTTGACAGCTTATCTGCTGACTTAATATCCCACCTTAGGCAATTCAGCTGAAGGATGAGCTCAACACTGCAAGTTCCTATTACAGCTTTTGCAGTATCTTGTCCTATTCTAATTTTCCTTTGTAAACCTAAATTAAAAAGCTTTACAGGGACCCACTTATACAACAAACTGCTATGTCCAGCAAGCTGAAGTCTGAGTTTAAAAGTGAGTAGGTTTTGAAAGTATTAATATTCCTTCCTCCATTTGCTTACATGATGACCAATGTCTTGATAATGTGACTTGCAGTGTCTGGTTTGGAAAATACAATCCTCAGTGTAGTGGGAACGTGAACATGCTGATTAAACTGAGTATCTGTTCTGCAGATTGTAGTTCTATTGTAGCATTTGAAGCTCATGACCTGGAAAGCCATTCTGAGGATTTAAGAAGTTCACAGCTCTCAGTTAATACCGTGGCCTTCCATACTTGCATGTTTTTAATGAACTTAACTAAAAAACATACTGTACCTACTCAGTCTGTGATATTCAGATGCTAATAATTCAAATCAAAACCAATTGACTTTCAAATCTCACCCACTTTGGTTGCAAGGCTGTTTAAACTAAAAGATCAGGAGAAAAAATATTTTTAAAATAAAACTTTTTTAGTCTTCTCAAGCTCTTTCAAACACATATTTTTATCCTTAGGCAGAGGCCAACTAGTTTAGATTTCAGCCCTCCATTTTGCAGATTTTCTGATGAGTATTGAAAATAAGGGCTTAGAGCAGAAACTGTATTGTATCTTCACTTACAATGGTTGAGGCAAAGTCACCAAGACTTTTATCTCTTAAGATAGAGGCCCTTTGGAATGGATGCAGACAGATCAATGTTCTTGGGGAAAACATGGTTTCAAATTTGAGGAGAGGTTAGCTACAATTTCACAGGTTGAGACATTTCCCAACAACAAATCTGAAATGTCACAAAAAGCTCTGCCTGCTACTTTAGGGAAATGTAGCATATTGTTCCCTGTTGAACTGCAGTGCTCCCCTTTGTGACTTGGCAATGCAATGGAAGCCCTGCATTAGGGAAGAGCTGGATGTCTCCCACAGAAAGTCCTCTCTGCTCTTTTCACTGTTTGATTCATTGAGGCAAGTTGGCTCCTCGCCCACATAAGAAGGGTGGTAGAAGCAGTTTTGTGATGAAGGGCCTAGGTGGAGTAGTAATATGTGAAACATGAATATTCCTTGTTATTTTATTATTGGTAAACCTAATCACCAGGAAGAGATGGGCTGGATATTTCTACAGTATGTAGCCTGTTTTTATTAGAAGTTGGAAGAGATAGACACCTTTTTTTTGCGGTACCTCAGCAAAGAGATTGTGGCATACTGCGAACATTGCAGTAACAGAAAGCCAAGCATACTGTCACATTAGACTGTACTTCCTAACCGAGAGTGCCTGCTTCCCTTCACCAGGAATGTCAATAAAGGAAACTCTGATTGCAGCAGAGTGGGTTAGTGCACCAAGAGAAGCTTTCTGCTTCACATTTTCAGTAATTAAAGACACTGTATCTTCTTCTCCAAAACATCACATCTCTCCTTCAGCTTGGCCATCACAACATACAGTGGTGGCATCTCAATTATAAGGCACAATACATAGCAAGCAAGAGCTTCATAGTGCCTTCCTGAAGGCATGTAGTGCAGCCACACAGATAGGGTGGCTGGAGAGGGCAGGGTCAGGCTTTGAGTCAGGTATTGAGTCCCAGGTATTGAGCAGTGCACTGTTATTCTACTCAGATAATTCAAACCACTTCCTAGATATGTATGTAATGATATGTGACTGATTATCTATTTTCCATTTATTTTCCATGTGAAGTTGTTCATCAGAAATACCTTTACTAGATAAAAACACATTTGGATATGTATAAGCAAGATACAATTTCTCAATTTTAATTAGCATAACATACTGCAAATTATATTGTATACTCAGTCTAGTCTAGTGGCCAAAAACATTCCATGAATTCTGGTCAACAATTATCAAGAATTCTATTCCTGCCAGATAAGCTGAAAATTATCACTTGCTGACTAAGTCAATATGTTACCCTGCTGCTATGCCATATGGCCCTGGATGCTGAGACACAACACAACCTTATCAAGTGACACCCAAACTGGAGGAGTGGAACACTGGAGAGGAGCAGGGTTTCCATTCGAAAGGACCTCAAGAAACCAGAGGAGCAAGCTAGCAGGAGACTCATGAAGTTCAACAAAGGCAAATGAAGTTGTGCATTGGGGTCAGCAGTGCCCCACGTGCCAGGCCAGGCTGAGGGCTGAGCAAAAACAGCCCCACAACCTCACTCAACAACAGTTGCCACAACCTGGAGAGACTCCAGGGAAGAGCTGCTGAGGCAATAAGAGAACCACAGCACCTTAGGTACAAAGAGAGGCAAGGGAAACTGCCTTGCTTAGGCTGGAGACGAGAAGGCCAAGAGAGGATGTAGCTACAATCCTCCACTACCTTATTCCGTCGGAGAAGACAGACATAGACATTTCTCAGGGGTGCACAGCAAAAGAACAAAAGGCAACAGTCACAAGCTGCAACAAGGGAAATACTAATTTGGGAAGAGGGAAAAAGTCATCCCAGTGGGACTCAGTAGGGCATCACTGAGACAGGGGCCCAAAGGGGCTGTTCAGTCATGGCCCTTGGAGATTTTCAAAACTTGTTAAGGCTTGGAGCAACTTGATCTGATTTTGAAGCTACTCCTGCTTTTAGCAGAAGCTTGGAATAGAGATCTCCAGATGTGCCTTCCAACCTGAAGTTTTCTGTGAATGTATCTCACAAAATGCAGTTCTGTAAGATACTAAGTATTCCTTCCACCAGCCATAAAAGGTGCTCAAGTCTTGTCAGGGGTCAACAGAAATGTCTTATTACACCAGCGACCTATCTAAATCTCAGCTCTGATTAGATTTCATATATAATCAGGCTAAGTGCAATCAATTTTCAGTTCACCCATATAATATAGTCAGATTGTCGTAACACGGTGAGATACACAAACTTTGACTCTGCTCTCCTTTTCTTCAGAAATGCGAGATTAAACAGTGATAATGAAGGAAGAAAAGACAAAAAAATAGAAACTGTTTTTCCCTGAACAATGAGTGGAACTGCTACATTTCATGTAAATATTATCATGGATCTATGATACAATCATTTCTACAGTCAACAGGCTCATAATATTCCTTCCTCATCAAAACACATAGGGTTACTCATACAAGTAAAGGCTTGTAGGCATGCAAATTAATTTGTAGTAAGATGGTTAAAGTTCTAAATCATGTATTAAATTGCTTCTATTGTACAAGTTTAACTTCATTTTCCAAGCTAGTCACATGCAACAGAGATGCAGTAAAGTAGGTATTCCAGCTGCAGAGTGATTAGCTGCTGGTGCCTTCTGAAACTAGATTTGTAAGTCAGATCATTGGAAAGATCAGTGGTTTGTTTCCTGGATGTCGTGAGACCAGAGAGGTGGAATATTGGCAGAAGATTAGGTTTATTTCTCTGTATGTGCTTGAAATATTTAAACAGACTAGGACAAAAATCAACTTACAGAGTTATAAACCCTGATCCAACAAAGCAAAAAAGTCATAAGCAAGCCCATCTCAGGAGTACAAGGAGCACAAATATAGATTTATCCTTGAACAGAGGCCCAAAGTCCCATTAAAGTTCAGGGAAGGACAGTGATATTCAAGCACTTCCTTAAAGATAGGCATGTGCTTAAATGTATAATGATCTGGGGTATTTTACTTGTATATCCCCGAGTGTAAAACAGGGAGCTTCACCATCTTTGTTAAAATTGCAGGCATTTCTGCATCTCCTTGTTTCTACACAGAAATACACTGCTGGCAGTTTTGATTTTGCCACAGAAGAAAATGAGCATTCCAATATGAGCTGTCATCCTGGGTCTGATTAAACGAGAGAAGTTAGCCACCAGTTTCTGTAGGGTCAGATGGGGCTATAAACATTTATTCTAATGAATAAATATATTTGTACCCTTAGGATGCTTTGGTTGAAATGTAAAGACTTCTGAACAGTCTGATTGGGATCAATATATAAACAGTCAGACTGAGATACCAGTGAGTACCTTTGCCTCCCTCAGGAGATTTTTCCTTTATTGTTTGTAGGTTTACCTGTTAATGCTCGTCACAGTCACGGGCTCTAACTCAAGAGCTGTCATTAATCACTGCCTAAGAACACTGCATCAGGTAAGCCAATGCATCAGATGCTGAGCTGAAGCAGCAGTACTCACTTCAAACTGTCATTTGCTCCTGACATCACAAGGTAAAAGATTATCCAGCCTAAGCACCAATAATTTTTCAATGCATGATTTGAAACAAGCTTTGGAGATTGGTGCCACATTGGTGCCACAAGTGATGATGGTGCTGCGGGTTCATGAGGTGCAGTGGTGGGCACTGAAACCCCATCCTTTACCTCACTGCATGTCCTGCCTTACACCCACTTGTACTCACTCAGAGGTGATCAGTTGATGAGCCTGAGTAACGGCATTAGAATTTGGGTTCCCTCAGCTCCCGAGTTTGAAAGCTAGGTCTGAATAATCACATCTTTTGACAGAGCCAGACACATTTTATGAGAATTCAGATTCAATTTAATCCAGATTTTTATCTGCGTTCCATCCCTAAATCTTCCTCTGAACAGCAAGAGGAAGCAAGGCAAGACCTTTGCATGGGTGTTCAAGTATTCAGTGGTTCAGTTTCCAGGCAATCAGCAAATGCAGCAGTTCTCAAATGCCAATCTACTAAGACCACTGCTGTCAGAGTAGTAAAGCATCTGTCAGTCTCAGAGCTGTGATGTTTCATTGCTGCTTGGAGCCCAGGTCAAGATTCATTTTAGATTTCCAAAAGCTTTTTCAGGTTCTTTTTACCTTTTGTCTTGGAGTTTGGTGGTTTTGTTTTGTTTGGGGTTTGTTTTTTTGTTTGTTTGGGGCTTTTTTTTGACCAGTTAGACTCTGAAATAAGCATATTTCTTTGAGCTGTTTCTATATCAGGTATCTCTGGCAAAAATCCAGCTATGAGCGAACCTTCAGCCACTGCTGAAAACAAGAGGATAACAAACAAGTAAGAGGAGAGAACCAACATGCTGAGTGACCTGGAGAGAAAATTATATGTCTGCATGCAACAGAAAAGAAGTCCCCAGTAACAAGTGTAAATTCCTAACACTTCTGCCAAGAGAATGCTGAATGACAGGGTGAAGCAAAGCACATGCACACCTCCTGTTGAAGGAAGCTCAGTTTCATATTGTTGCCAATAATCACTTTTTTGCTTCACAATTTTGCTTCACTATTTTTATGGTAACTCCATTGTATGTTAGAAAGTATTGAGATAAAGGCTGTGACACTGGAAACAAAAACAGAATCCATAAAAGATCTAAGGTGCAGATTGTGATGATACAGTATTTGAAAATCACTAAACTTGTGCATTACTGTTCATATTTGCCATGTGGTTTCAGCAAGAGATGGTATTCTTCCCACACAATATTCAAACTGTTCATTAGTGGATCTTGCAGCAGCTGCTGTTTTGCAGCCAAGGAATGACTGCACTTTAGTGGCAGGCAAAGGATCCCAATAGCTCCCAAAGTGCTTGGGTATTTTGCTATGCAGTGTTAAAAGTATATAAAGAAATATGTTTCTAATTTATTACCTTTTACACAGATGTGTGCATTATGGGAAAGGCTTGATATAACTAATGCAAATTTCTCTTGAAGACTCACCCAGGAATTCTTTAAGGTCAAATTGTAGTCTGTGTATATTGAAGAACCCCATATTACTGCCAGACTGGGAATGGCAGCATGACAGCTGGTATGAATGGCACGTTTCTTCCCCTGTTCTCATGTTATAACTTTTCTAAACTGGTATGTGAGTTGCCACAGGTTTCTATGTCCTGCTTATTGTTTCTATGCTGATCCACTGGCACATCCAGAGGTGATTTTTCATGTGTCATCAGAAATGTTACAAGACAGGATTGGTTTTGTAAATACAAGAGATTACCTAAGTGATGGAGGATTCCTGTCTCCTATGCATGCAAGAATAAAAAGGGAGGACAGGAGAGAGAGAGAACAAAACACTATGTACCAGATAAAAGGGGCAGGAAACCTGAATTAATTTCTGGAAGCAATAACATTTTTGTCAGTTATTCCTCTTTCCTGAAGGATGGAACCTCACTGATTGAAAGATGCTCAGGTCAGATACACTTTCAATTGTCAGAAGATAAGTTGGTGTAGCCCTTGCAAAATCCAAAATCACGTTCCTTTCACACAGACTGTTGTTTTTCAGGGCTGCACTCAGCCTAGAGTATAGGAATTATCATGTTATCAATTTGGCAATCTGTTCAGATCAGTATCCTCTCTAATTGTAGTTTAAGAATGCAGTGCCATAATCCGGTACTTTTTTTTCCTATTTTAAATCTCAAGTTAATCTCTTGAGAGACTCAATACTTCTCTGGAGCACATGTTTTAAAATCTCTCTGAAATCTGACATAAATAATGCCAAAGCTGGGCAATCTTGCTATAACATAACGGACCAAACCCTCTTCAATCTTTTTAAGGTCTTGGCCTCAGTGGCTTCCTGTGACAATATGTTCCATGCTCAGCAAAAGTGCTTATTTTTATCAGATGCTTCCTTTTGTGGAATTCTCTACTGTTTAATTTAATTTCTCGCCCAGCTGTGCAGTAGCTTCCAGCCCACTGCCAGGGCCCTGAGTGCAATTTTAGACCTGAATGCCCTGATGGGCCCTGGAGCCCTCAGCTCCTGCCCCAGTGATGATGCAGCTGCACAGGTCTCCAGCGCCCCACAGCTCTATCCATGGGTCCTATCGAGCTGATCCCTGTGCCCAGGGGCTGGGGTTGGAGCTGCCCCGCATCCCCCACTGCTCTGACGGGAAAGGGGCGTCCTGCCACCCCCAGAACCCAGGGAGCCACCAGTCCTTATGGCTCCCTGACACATGTTCCCTGTGAAGCAGCCCAACAAAGTTTGTCTTTTCCTTCCTCTCCCCAAACATTTGCCACAAATCCACAGAGAAACCTACGAGTAACACTCCCCGGCCCCCACCAGCTGGCAGCTCCCTCAGCGCTCACTGCTGCCCTGAGTGGGGCATTCCCAGCAGCCGCCCTGCCGAGCAGGGCCAGTCCCCTCAGGACCTCCGGACTCCAGGGGCTGTCCCCTGCAGACCTTCCAGCAGCACCTTCCCCAAAATCATTCTGTCCCTTCACAACTGATAAAATGGCCTCTGGGTGATGAGTGCAGGGACAGGGGCCCCACGACCGCCTGGAGACCTCCTGCCACTCAGGAGGGAGAGTCTAAAGTTTCCCCCGAAAAACCCAGGAAACCCTTACACAGGTTCTCTAAATCAGTTGTAAATGAGAATGTGGAGCTCTGAACACCATGATCTGTCATCACCCCAAAGATGACAGACCCCGTGCCTCCAGCCTTACCTCCTCCTGGGTGACAGCCACCAGAGAGCTCCTGAGATGGCAGCAGGATCCGGCTCGGTCTCCCGGCACGCCCAGCATCGTCGGAGCACCACACCAGCCCTGAGGGAAGGCGGACACCGGGCACGGCCGTCAGGGGAAGAGCCATTGCCCAGGGAGCCCGGCTGTCAGGGGAAGAGCCATTACCCAGGGAGCCCGGCTGTCAGGGGAAGAACAGCCATTGCCCAGGGAGCCCCCCGGGCCCTCGCGGCCGGGCCGCGCTGCCCCTCAGGAGGGCCCTCGTGTGGGGCGGCTCCTCCTCTGGCGCGACTCCTCCTCTGGGGCATCTCCTGCCAGCTCTGCTCATCCCGTCGGTGGGCCAGCACAGACAACAGCATCTCCACGTCCTTCTCTTCAAAATTTAGCTGCGTTTTGCCTGAGATGCCTGAGGACCTGCGAGAATGCTGGGATTGTCCTTCATGCAGAAGCTTTTGCTTTCCAAGGCCCAGGTTTGGTCTCAAATGGCGGCACAGCATGTCTTCACTGAAGGTTTTCGTGGCGTAGAATGGTAAATATTGATTTATTTTACTCAGGGAACAGACCCACAGAGAGGGGGAGATTTTCACGTCATAAGACATGAATCCAGTCCTTCCCAGTCACGCACTAAAGCCACAGCTACAAGCTCATCCTTATGGTGACAGCTCTCTAACTAAATGTGTTTTCTCTGGTCTAATCCACTACATTGTGCTCTGCGCTGAGGTTGTCAGCTCATTGCAACAGCTCCGGTTCAGGTTTTGTTCTCTTTTTAAACAACAGTGAAACAAATTCATCCGTGAGCTATGGATTAATAGCTGGCATGGATTTGGGCCAATGTACTTGAATGCATTCATGAAATTTCACTTTATCCCTGGTGTCTTTTCCTCAAGAATAATTTAAAATTTCAATTCTTTCTTTTATCTTCGTTGTGTTTCACTTCCTTGTAAATACACATAATACATCCTGATTTTGTTTGCACGTTGTTTGTCTTTCTTGGGAAAATAGATAAATAATTAAGTGGTGAATAGGAGACAAACTGGTGTTGGAGTTATGCCAGATCTAACCTTGGTTCTTCTCTGTTTCTCTGTTGTCTTTGAGGGAAAGAGAAATGAAACAAAGAAACAAGAACACTTTAAAGCATGTGATAAATTACTAGCTGTAAAGAAGAGCATTTAGGAAAACTTCCTTTCCAAGAGCATCTTTGGCTTATTTGATACAGTATTGTTGTCAGGTGTATTTGGGTTGTTTTGAAAGGAAAATGATAAACAATATTGTTTGTATGATAATTAAAAGCAGCTGTCTACAACTACCAGTCAGGATCAAATTCAGAAATTTCAGCAGCAGAAGCACAAATTCCTAAACTGAAGGAGGAACTCCTTCACCTAGAAATGAGTAAGAGTCTATTACAGTCTCTGCAGCCAGCTGTAAAAGGGAAACATTCAGTACACTGCAATTATGCCGTGCATCATAAGCTCTACGGTTGGTTATGTGCAGTGTAAATGTAGATTGATCATTATTAACTTCCAATTTTTCTGAAGAATCAGCTTAAGTACCTCACATAAAAGAAAATAAACTCATTAGGAGATGATGAAATATGAAAAAAGTCTAGGTTTCTTTTTTTCCTTAAGTAGGTCTCCTCTGTTGTGTCGTTGTGGATCCTTGGTTAGCTCTGCCTGGAAAATGGGCAGTAAAGGAGACCTTGTTTTATACAGAATAGCTTGAAATGGCAACGAAAAAGAAAAATATTTTGATTCCTAAACATAGCTGCTCTGCCTCCTGGGAACTGTAGTCCAGGTACTGCAAAATTATATTCTTTATTGTAGGTTGGTTTTCCTGTAATAAATAGATCAACATGCCCTCCTCTTCTACTTTATTTGTGCAGTGAAATGGTGCATCATCAGTCCACAACACACCAAAGGGATAACACAGCCTAAAAAGAACAGTGTAAGACAAAGTAAATATATGAAAGACTCAGTAATGTTACAATACTGGAATAGAAGGATTATTATCACTGCTTTAGCTGCATTTTTCTGCAGAGAACAAGCACCATTGACCAGAAGTATTTTTAATTAAAATAGTTCTATCAAAAGCTCAGCTCTTCACCTAAACCAGACTAGAACTGTACTTTTTTTTGGTCAGATTTCCTGTTGACAAACTGAGCAGACACTACTTCTACCTGCTTGTTTCTCAGCCCCCTGTGAATCAGATTAAATGACAGGGGCTGCTCCCTCCAATTCTCATACATGAATTGCAGTGCTGAGATGCCTTTATGGTCATGATCATGCTTTCTAGCAGAGATTGCTTCCCCAAAAGCTTGATGGAAACAACCCTCTTACAGAGAAAGGAAGCAATTTTTTTTCTCAGAAAAAGCCTATAGGAAAAAACAGCCTTCTCTAGGTTCTGGCACAGGAGGTTAAGTATCATTTAGCACACATACAGAAAAAGGCATGCCTGACTGTTTTCTGACATACAAATCCCATCTTAAATAGGCATTCTGAACAGAGTGGTTTTGCGGGGGGCTGTTTTTTCTGGAGCATTCAGTGGAACCCAATCTCTTGTGTTTGCTGTCCCAGAAATTGGCATAACACTGAAAATGAAGCAACAAAAATGAATCAAATCTACTGGAAACAGCAGTGTGCTAAGAGGAAGAAATGTAATCCAGTAATGATAATGCTGGCCGGTAGTTTTACAGACTTCAGTGTCCTGATATGCTGCAGATTTCCTGCATCTGTCTTTTAAACCTGCAACTTCTAAGGTGTTAACACCTTCTGATGCTGGTTTTATTAATAACAGAAACACTTTCAAATAGTTCTGGGTCCAAAATTAGAATGTACAACAGTCTTTTTATAAGTTTAGATTAGTGCAAGGCTCCTAGATTGTAGATTCCTGCCTCACTGTTATTTTAAATTTGATAGGATGAGTGAATCTAAAGTGTGTTCACATTCCAGTTTTAAAAATTTAAATAGGACTTGGGATTTTGAATGCAGGGATCTCAGCCTACTTAATGTCACAGCAACAAGGCCTGAGATTCTGGCCAACTAATCAAAACACTTACTTAAAAAAAGCTAAAAAGAGAAAGATACAGAAGAAATAGACAGGAGAGAAAAAAGATCCAGTAAGAAGAGCAACAGGACAAGCGCTGATCTCTTCTCTCTGGTGACTGGTGACAGGAACTGAGGGGATGGCATGAAACTGTGTCCAGAAAGGTTTAGGTTGGATATTAGGAAAATGTTCTTCACCCAGAGGGTGGTTATGCACTGGAACAGGCTTCCCAGGGCAGTCGTCACAGCACCAAGCCTGGCAGAGTTCCCGTGGTGTTTGGACAATGTCTTCAGGCACATGGTGTGACTCTAGGGGTGTCCTGAGTAGGGCCAGGAGTTGGACTTTGATGATCCTTGTGGGTCCCTTCCAGCTCAGGATATGCTGTGATTCAATGCACAGGAACTCAGTGCTTGTTCAGGTTTAAGCCAAAGCTGTCATAAGTAATAAGTCACCAAGGTCTTCCTCTAGAGCCTGATCTGCTCCAGTAGAGCACTGATGTAATTTAGCACACAGGTGATGTAGGAAGTAGCCACTAGAAAATGTCCCACTCTCCTTTCATTACCATCTTGATTCTTCTTCAGTCTTGTTTTTTTAATGGCCCTTCTGAAGATTTGAATAGCTAATCCCTCTATTAAGAGTAAACAGATGTGAGGGTAATGCAGTACATTTTTTTCTAGTTGTGTTTTTCCTTTTTTCTTACCACAAATTATTTTAGCAGTACAATTAGGCTTTTTTGTTTGGATTAATGCAAGCCTTTTCCTGCTTTTTATAGACAAATCATTGTTACCTTAAGCAACTTAGCATATTGGGCATATGAAATAGTCACAATCAACTTTTTCATCTATATTTATATAGCAGCTAACGAAATAGAGCTATGCTCCATACTGGTGTCTCTGCAGAGCTATCATAATGTAAATAATTAATAATAACAGTTGTTCAACACTTGAATGGGAGTCTGTTGTTTGTAAACAAAGAACATTTATTTTCTCTGCATTTCTTATTACATAAAACATTAAATTACTCCAAAGGAAGGAAGCTGTCTTACTCATACATTTGGTGAAATTCCTCAGAGCTCCATGGCACATCAAAAGTGAAAGGTCAAATGGATTTTTAGAATTATTTAAAATATTTTTACTAGCAATGTGGGCAAATAAATATGATGTTTATGTTAACAAATTTGTCTGCCAAAATGTAATTATAAATCAAATAGGTCTTGTGGTAATATTGTCAACATGATAAGTGAAAAACAATAAACGGATTTGAAAATAAGGAAATTTAAAAGGGCATCTTGCTACAGTATGTAAATCCAATTACAAAAGCAAAACTGTATCAGAAGTCAGCTGTGCTTTTTCCACACAACATGCCTTAAGAAAGGAACATGAGTTGACACTGCAGAAAAATTAACTTATTTTGCTGAGTCTCAATATGTAATCTTTCTTGCATGTAGTGTAATATTTAAGTATTAACAGGAAAAATGAACAGATTTTGATTAAAGTTGTGGATTTGTAATTCCAGAAGATTTGAAAGTCATGATTTTCCATTGCATAAGGCGTATCATCCCTCTTGTGGTACAGACACTGAGTGTTTTGATTTATGTCATCCAAATATATCTATGTTCCTTATCACAGAATTACACTACATTTATATGCCAATTAAAGAAAAGGTCTTTGCCCTTAAAATCTTCCTGTAAATACACAATATTAAAAACAAGTTCATTCCCACTTAAAAGTTTGGCATTTATGCATACATAACCGATCAGATACTAATGTGACAGGGAAAAGCACAAACTCAAGGTAAGGAAGGTAGAAGGTGGTAAGGAAGAATTCATAGGTCACACACAGTTGAACATTTCCATTTCTGTCTTTTTCTGACCATCTCAGAACTGAATCAAGAGGAAAAGGAAAATACATATTACTGTAATTGCAGCATGCCTGCCTGAAGGTCTTCTAATCAGACCAGAACACTATGGTGCAAGATGTTATCTAGAGAAAAGGGGTTTCCTCTTCCAAAGAGATGACAGCAGAATAAAAGTGCTTATGCCTTAGAGCTCTTGTCTTGAGATTTGCTAGAAGAACGTGTTTGGTATTTCTTAATTTAGACAAATTCACTGAATCCAGCATTGCTCATGTTCTCATCAGAGCAAGCTTTAAGTATAACCTACTCAAGAAAATATTTGGTGTCCCTTTACCTTTGGAGACTGCACACCCAGTCCATCAAACCCTCACCTACACAGAGGAGCTGCAGCCCAGCTGCAGTGACAGTAACTCCCTGTTACTTACAGCACTAATGTACATGTAGCCCTTTTCTGTGGGGCTCAGAGAAATCATATGCAAAGTGAGATAAAAGCTTATACATGGGAATTCACAGAGGAATACATCTTCTGCCTATGACAGGCAGAAGCTTTTGGGTACTTGGCCTCTTAAGCAGTATTTTTACAGTGCTGGGAACAGTGTGTCCAGCTGACTTAGAGCAGGGCCTGCAAATCTGGCAACAGGATTGGCCCAGGAATTTGACAAAAATGGGTAATGTGGTTCTCTTTTCTTCTCTACAGAGGTAAGACTCCATTTCTAAATGATGCTTAGTACCTTGTACTTGCTGTCTTTCCACAGTAACATCACAGACATGTGCCCTGTCATTGTCTCTTGTGTGAGCTGCCCAGATGTACTGCTTTCATAAACTTGGAGAACTATGTTGCACTGCAAATCTGCGGCATTTTTCACTGTCAGCCTGTATTTCTCTGGTCACATTCACTGCATTGCCTTGCACTTTTAGTGCTACCATTTGCTGCTTGTCATTGACAAGAGCCTTCAGTAGCTGCTCAGTTTTCCTGCTGGACAACTGGCAGAAGGGAAAAAAACCTGTCCCTTTCGGCTAAGTTCCTTCCGCAGCAAGTGTGGGTATATGAGCTTGAGGTGACCCCGTCAGCCTCAGCTAAGCCTCGTTCTATTGCTTCATACTAGTTCAGCTGGACAATGCCTTATTAAAGACTCATCGCTGTCCTCCTCTTATATTTCATAGACTTCAGTGGCTGTTTTATGACCATGCTATCCTTTCTCTTATTGTTTTTATGTATATTGCTTTTTTTCTGGGTTGCTGCCAAGACACGACTTGTTTAAAAAATAAACCAAACCCAGATCCTGGCTTATGTCACCCTAATAACCTCAACTCCGTGGTTTTGTCTCTAGGGTCTACGGTTCATGACATCAAGTCACTTCATAAAATTGAACTGGGTTTGATGGCTCATGGATTTTGCTCCAAAACCCCTGAAATTAACTAACTTCCCACTGACTAAAATTGTCTTCAGATTCATCTTTTGAGTTATCCCCAAGTCACTTGGTAAGATCGTATCGTTCCCGTGAAAAGAAAAATGCATTAATTCTTGTAGCAGATTTCACTAGCAGTTCTCCAAGCACTTTGCCTGCAAGAAGTATCATTATCTCAGTTTTATAGGTCCTTAACACATTTTTGCATAGGCTTGACAGAATGTTTTTGAACACATTCTTGTCTTGTCACTGCTCGTTTCCTCTAAAACTGTTTTCTTAGATAAACAGGCATCTGTTAATATCTGACCATACTTTTTTCCCACAGTCCCTTTCCTTTTTCCATACACAGGGTAGATGGTGCATTGCTTTCCATATTTTAACTTCCATGATCCATGTATGTCCCTTGCCTCCCTCCTTGTATGCTTCTCAGACTTCTTTTTGATGTGAGTTATACTTCTGCATGTCATTTAAGAGCTCGAGTGCTTCATGCCTGTGATAAGCTTGTCTTTCCATTACATTGTAGAACAAAACAGGATGTCTTTCCACTTCATAAATAGAGAATATATGGTTGAGTTTTCTATTTTGAGTGTACAGTTTAACAGTCAAAGATCTCCTATTTCAGAATAGTCAGATGCACAGAGCATTAAGTACGCACTGCACTGCTCCTATTCAATTCAGTTTCCCTTATGAGTGCTCAGCATTTCTACAGATCTGTTCAAATACCAAGTTGGATACTCAGGAACAGAGATAGGAACATTTAGAGATAATGTGGGGAAATTTTCATTTAAGCAATTTGTCCAATGTTACAGAGGTCACATTGCATTAACGATAAGACCATCTTTTTCCTTTCAGTTATCTCCTGCCTTTAATTATACATCTCCCAACTATTGCAACAAACAGCTTAGGCAATCTGTGAGGAAAAAATAATTGTGTCATTAAAAACCCCATTCCACAAACCACATTCAAAGGAGGCTACTACAGTTTTTCAAGCATTCTTAAGCCAGCATCTTTTAAGTTACTTTTTGAGTGAGTGAATTTGTTCCATCTGAACAGAGTTTCACGTGCATGTGATCTCCTATTTTTTTTTAGAAAAAAGCAATCCAGACGAAAAAGATTTCCATTTTGCAGGTTGTGTTCTGTCTTTGACACCAGTAAAATTCCACATCGCCATCCTGGTTGAGACACCAGAATTAACTCATAGAAATAACAAATTGCCATCTGTAGATAAGAGTGTGTTGAGGCACACACTGACTGAGAGCAGAAATCTGGGAATCTAATAGCTCTGGGGAAGGGCGTGCCTACAGCTTCTGCTGTCCTGCTAACTCCTGAGCTCCTTCCATTCCTACTGACTTCTGCAGGAGCTTACCCCCATACCCAAGGGGAGATTCAGGTGCACACAGACTGCTCCATGTACAGGAAACCTCGAGGCAGAGAACACTTGGGAGCCATGGTGTTCTCTATCAAGTGCTGGCCTGGTGCCCAGAGGAGCTGGGACACGGGGCATGACCGGAAGCACATGAACAGGCAAATACAGTGACAGTCTCAGTCACGGTGACAAAGTTGTGCTATTGCAACCAGCTTAAAAACCAGGAGCAAATCAGCTTCCTGCACAGTCCGTTTCACAGATTGTTCACTTTTTTCCTCACTCTTCTCTGCTTATGTTTCCATGGTGTCCACTATTACTTTCCTCTGCCCCTCTTCCCTTGGCACTCTACCTTTTACCCTTTCTGGTTTCTTCCTTTTCTCTTCAGTATTTTTTCTTTCTGCTTCTTTTGTTTCCCTGTTGATTCTCAGCTGTTTTTCCTCCTTTTTTAACTGACTTTTCTCCCTGGCAGCTGAGGATTGAGACAAAGCCTGCCGAAGTCAATCCATTACCTTCAAAGAGTTGAGGATCAAGGTCTTATTCCCGCTTGCTTTTCTGCTTCTTCTACAATTTCTTTTCCTATGCAGCATTCTCTGTGGTGCTTTCCTTCTAAAAGATGGGTTACTGCAATATGCAGGGAAGGAAGAAGGTTTATAGAGAGAAAATCCTAAGAACCTAGTAAATTCCTTACAGGATTGCTAAATTGCTAGTCTGCGTGCACAGCTGCAGAAAGCCAAGGGATTTGATCATAAGATTAGGGGGGTTTTCTATGCTTGCTTCATCACAGCAAAGATTCTTTCATACGGCTCTGAGTAGTGGTCCTTGCAAAGGTCTTCCAGGAAGAAAATCCCTCTCATTAAACTTTGCCATATGACATGTTGTAGCTACTGACTGCATTGTCATACACTTAATTTAGTCTGCTGGTCTCGCGCTCAAACAGGAAGTATTTAATCACACAAACTAATTCCAGGGAACCTGAAAATGGAAGAAAAACCCCAATATGGACTGGATATTTACTAATACATTATACAATCATGTAAATCCTCACAAAGCATCTCTAATACCTACCACATATATGTGTGCACGTGTCTGTGTGTGTACAGGTGTAAAAAAAGTAGATACAAAGTTATCTTTGTATGGAGAGGGAAAAGTACCCAATATGCATATATTGGATGTATTGGTTATGTTCTCATAGGATAGATGTATGAAAAATATTTTGGTAGATCACAGTCTGCAGTAAATATGTGCTGATGGTTGAATGTTAATACATTTTTGGATATAATATGAAGACAGATGCACAGCTACTGTGAATGGATACAGCTCCACTAAATACTGAGGCCAGTAGTGCAAGCATTGTTCTACACCAAACAGGATTTTGATTGTATATTTATAGTCCTAGCTTTAAATTTGGTCCTTCATCTGGAATAATATTTTGTGCACCCAGACCAGAGACTTAATAACTCTACTTGCAGGAGAAGCCCCGCCTACTTCTCTGCTGCCAGCTGTTGGTGTAAGGCTACCCCTGATCAACATGGCAGAATCAGTCCTGTTATATGAACTTGCGTATTGAAGTCAAACATTTTGCCAGCAGAATAGCAACCTATATTGTTCAAAAATAACCAGCCAGGCCCCTGTTACTAGAGTATGTAGGCCATCACAATCCAGGGGATATTAACTAAACTCCACTAATGCACCTATTTTTGATTTATAGATGGAGACGTCAGCCCCCACTAGATCACATGACATGTAAATCCTCATACAAGAAACCTGTGGTTGGACTCTGCATTTAATTCAGATCTCAGCCCTCTTCACAAGCTCATTGTTCAACACTTTCCTGATGATACAGTAAAGGTAAAGCAGCCTAAATATTTTATAAAGCTTCTGCAAATCACTGGAAAATTGTTGACCACAGTACCTGGGGAACATGCAGCAGTGCTGCAGTCAGTGCACAACAGCTAGACTCCAATGGTAGTTTTAATCTTGTTTAACTATTCTCTCAGCAGGTAACTGTGAGACATAAATTATCTACTACCTGCCAGCAAGGTGCCTGTACTGTAGAAGGTTTTTATGTTACTCATGAACACATTATATCCAGCTTTAGAGACTCAGTCAAAAAAACGACAGTGTTCTTAACAGTAGGGCCTCTTAAATGTAAAGGGGCATGCAGACCTCAGACTTAGAGAAAGCAATAAAAACTGTAATAGAAAATATCTAGGAGGAAATACTTGGAAAATATCTGTACTCAACTTTTAACTGATTCCTGCAGTTCTGACTGGTTTTTTTCCTCTCATATATAAAGAGAATCTGTCTACCTCTGGTCCAAAAGTACTTTTATTCTAGAATGAAGGAAACAACAACCATAAAGTACAAAAGTAAAATTCCCATGAAAGCACACTGTATGTGTGTATTTTTTCTTTGTGCTGTGCAAGGTCTGTACAAAAAGTTCAGAATCCTTCTAGGTCTCCAAAATGTAAAAGGATATGATGTAGCAAATGGAGGCCCAGAGTTCTATGCCGCACAGAACACCATTGCAAAGCATTGCTATTGAAACATTCCGACTAAACTTCATCTCAACTTGCCTTCGTGCCATTCCCATTGACTGCAGCGAGTGAACCAGGTGGAAAGCACAAATGTGTCACAGCTTGAATAACAGCAGTCTCTTGAGACTCATGATGTATTTTAAAATAGTGTTAAAAAGAGTTCATGCAATAGTATGTAACTGGAATCCTTTATGTAACAGCTACACCTTTGTCTCCTTCATTATGGTGTGCTAATGGTATTCTGTGGAACTTGCTAGTTGATGTGTATGGATATGCTGCATCTGCAGCTCTGCTGTCAGGTGCTGAGGAGGCTGCAGGAATGGAAAGCTGCCTTCAGGCTTTCCCCTCTGACAGACATCAGCTGGAGAAAAGCAGTGTACAGCTGTGCCTCTTCTCTGAGACCACTCCCACGTAGAGTCCTACAGGGGCTGGTCCTGTCTCTTTTCCTTTTCATCATGTGCTGAAGAGCTGTAGGAAAGGTCATGAGGAGCCGAGGGCTATGATACCATCAATCTGTTGATAGCAACCAGCTCGAATGTCTCTTTTCAGCTGATGCAATCAGTGCCATGACACAGATGTCACAAAACTTACAGGAGATAAGCCTGCAGATCCAAATCAATTGGCTGAAGAAGGAAGAGATGTTGCTGGAAGGAAGGAAGAGAACTTTGCGTAGTTAAGGCAGTAAGCAAGTCCTGCTTCCATTCTGGGCAAATGACATGTAGTTTTGGGTCCCAGAAGAGCCTATATTGCCCCTGGATTCCATATGGCTTGCAAATTTGACTTGTATCTTTTTCTGTCTGCTCTGCTATCACTTTTTGTGGTAAAGGTGACTCATTTTACCTTTTGTGAGAAGCCATCAGAGACTTGTTCAGGTTAAAAAGAGAACAAAGAATAAAGCTTGTCAGAAAAAGCAGAAACATAGAGGAAATGTGGAAGGTGTAATTCCTTACAGACATACTTAGTGTCAGTCCAGTTTTGTATTTTATTCTTGGTAAAAGAGGTGTTTGAATGTAGATAGTCAAGTAAGGATTAGCAGACCTAGTGCAGGCTTTGGAAATGAACATGATCTGAAACTGTCTGGTTTTATAGCCTTGAGCAAGTCATATAATCTCTCTGCTACTGTTTTCTGATCTATAATCTAAGGCTAGTAATGTTTTCTTCTCAGCGGTGAATTAATGAATGCTTTCAGAGTGTATTGCAGTGCCATATACAAATATTACAATTACAGAGAAGCAAGCAACATATGATATCAATGTCAAACAGATACAGGGTAAACTTGGGATGCTGGATGGCAGTGCACTGAGATTCAACTGTAATGAGTTCATTAGTAATGCACGACTGGATTGATTAAGTAGTTGCCGCTGTGTAAAGCCTTGTCTAGAGCTGATACTTGATATATAATTTTGACCTGTGACAGATGCTCAATGATCTTGTCTCTTAAGTTTTGGCAGTGCCTGTCATGTCAATACAAATTATCGAGCCAAACTGAATGAAATAAGCTGTAGTTGCCACATGGATACCTTTTTTATATTCTCCTGTATATAAAAACTGCAGTTTCCCAAACCAGATTTTTTATATAACCTTTCAGAAGCTTAGTTTGAAATAGCTTGTCTTCTTTTTTTCTTTCTTCCTGAGAGTGTTTCCTCTTGCCATCATGATAAAAATGTACTGCTGTGACAAAACAATCATGTTCCCATGATTTTATCCTTTCCTATCACAATGGCAGCATGTCCTGTATGGTTATGACACAGCACAGAAATTCTACCACACTGAGGTTACTTTTACATCGCCTGACAATGGTAACTGTGATGTGAAGCATCAGAAGATATAACATTTTTCTACACAAAAGAGTCACAGGAGGACTCAAACAGTCTTTGAGGATCTGGATATCCAGCTGAGATTAGAGGTCTGGATTAGGCATGGTAGTTGCATGCAGAAGCCTTTCAGCTCTAGGCTGGGGATTTGAAGATGAGCAGCATCTAGAAGAGGTTACCTATTTCTGGAGTTTTTGATAGCTTATTTGAACTGGGATTCAGCTGGGGATCCAGACTCTTTTACTAGCAGGCTGATTATTACAGACTGGGAGGTTGGCACCAGCAGTGGTGGTGGTAACTAGTGCAGCACACCCATCCGTCCATCCATCCGTCTGTCCATCCATCCCAGTGCAGGTGAGAAGTGGAAGTATGGATAGTATATATGGTAAGGGTACAGATATTTGGCACAAAGGATGTTTTGTTTTGGGTTCTTCAACTGTGAAGTGAAAAGATTCAGGCTTTTTCCTTCCCTAAGTCTCCCTTCAGCCATCCATCCCTTCTAATCCCAAACTCCTTCTGATGGCTCCTGGGCTGTGCCTCATGTGTGCTTTCACTGGCATTTTAGCGGGAGCTGGGATTACTAACCTTGTTTTAAGGCAGGCTAACCAAGGCCTTCTGCAAATGGGAAGTGAGGCATAGCACTGTGAAATGATTTGCTAAAGGTTATCCAGCTGTGACTGAGAAAGTGTGCTCTGATTCTGCTGCAAAAGATGCTACAAAAGTGTAAATGTTAATAGTAATAACTTTCTCTATGTGTGTTTCTGCTTTGCAAAATTATGTCTCCACCAGGGGACTTGTTAATGTCAACGTCATTCAGTTTTCATGATCACCACTTGAAGTGATCAGTCAGCTGTGGGGATCTACAAATTGCTCCCTTGCAGTCAGCCTTTTAGTCTAAAGCTCGGGTGACAGTCAGCTGGAAGGATCAGACTTGAAGATGCCTTTGATTATCCTTTGATGTTTCTGAGCCAAGGAAGAATTTCACACAGCCACTGGGCGGTAGGTGAAGATCCCTTCTGTTTGTGGGAAGCCAATTATAACGTGGCTGACCCGTCTTGACCTTAAGATTACTGGCAGGATATCTGGGATGTCCTTGCGAGGCAGAGCTGGCTCACTGGATGTGCCAGACTCAGGGCATAGACCGATTTGTTCGTCTGGATGCAGTAACCATTCCAATATTGTGATTGTAATGGAGGCTGCACAAATTGATCCTGGTCAGACTCAGTGTATGTATTTATTTGCTTGCACTTTGGCATCCCTGCTGACGTGTGAAGATAAACAGGGTTCACCCTTTAGGATTTAATGAGTGGGAACAACTTACAAGGACAACAGGTCCTAGTCTCTAAGCCTTTCGACAAGTTAACTCTCTCTCCCCTTTCATTATTTTTTGTTCCCTTGTTCAACTCTTATTCCAGATCTAAAACTAGCAAAAGCTTGTAAAACCCCTGACAAACAGGCATCAAGAAAGAGACTTTGTGCCAGAAGGCTCTCTGGAGTAAGGCACACTCCGGGAGAGAGGTGGAGGCACAAAGAACTAACCCCGGAGGGGAGGCCAGTGGGACGGGAGAGAAGAGCTGGAACTCTTTAACCCCTGCTGAAACAAACGGGATGGGGACTGCTGTGTGATTGCCGGCAGCATTTCGGCGGGGGGTCCGGCGTTTATTTCCCTCTGTGGGATGGCTGTGAGAGCTGCCCCGTCCCTCGGCGGGATGAGCATCCCCGGCGCGGGCCGGACTACAGCCCCCGTCATGCCGCGGCGCGGGCGGGCGGTGGCGGCGAGCGCGCCTGCGCCGCCAGANGTGCTGCTCTCCTGCTTCCCCTTTCCCTTTCTCAGTGTCTCCCAAAGCACCGCCCGGAGAAAGCGCACCCCGGTGTGCGGCGGTGGCTCCCCGAGCGGCTGCGGGCTGGGACCCCCGCCTGCCCCGGCCCCGGGGGTTCCGACCGGCGGCGCTTCGGTCCCAAGTTTCGTGCGAGAAGCGGTGCGGCAGCAGAGGATTTCCAGAGGGTTTTCCCCGGCGGTGGCTGTGCCGCAGCGGAGCTGCCGCGCTCGGCTTTGTGCACCTGTGTGTGGCACCCCCGCCCCGGGCACCCCCGCCCCTGCGCCCCTCGCATGTGGCGCTGTCCATCCCGGTGCGCTCCGGAGTGTCGGGGTGTGCTTCACTGACATTGCACTGAGTAGCGCACTGCTCACCTCAGGGAGCCTCCTAGACTTCCAGAAATATTGTAAAGTCTGATTTTTTTTTTTTTTTAAATCCACATTTAGCATCCAGCATTTAGCATAAATAGCTTAAAAGATTGGCGAAGGCTTGCTTTAAAGCACTGCTTTATTCACTTTATTGTCATGGACTACAGTTCATCCTTCTGCCCAGACAAATTGAGTTAATAATTAATGAAAAATTACGTTAATTATTTTATGCACGAGTGATCCGAAACGTATTTGGAAATGCACGACCAGGGAGCGCTCATCTAATTCATACAAATCAAGTGTGGAATTGCTAATTGCTGTGCTTATTCTGTACTAATATTAGAATTGCCTTTGTGGGACAGAAAGATTCGGCCCTGTCTGATGTAGCCTTTTGCCCCTGGCAGGGCCATAGCTGTCGGCTCATTCAGGAGAGAAATGCTGTGCATTCTGAACAATTTTTGCTTTGTTTTAAGCTTGGTCTAGAATCACAGACCTCTGGTATCTGCACTTTATTGATTTCAAGTGAAACTGAAGTCAGGGTGAACTCTCCCCTAAATGCTGGAGAGGTCTTAGTGTGGGGTTTTTTTTCATCTGTGCCTCATCTTTGCAGTACTTTTCTCAATGATAATAGTGGCAGTGCATTCCTCAGATTGAGCATATACTGTGGACTAAGTGGAGTTGCAATTGGACTGAATTTTCCCTCCCTTCAAAATAGTTAAGCACATGGAGTTATTTCTGGTATTTCCTACTGTATATCCACTGTGACTGTCAGACCTTATCTTACTGTAACATTCATTTTATGTTAATGTAAATATTTTCCTGAGATTTTTTCTTTGTAGATTAAAATATTTTTTCCCATATTTCTTCATATGAATCTGTTGTTCCTAATTGTTCTAGTTGCCCTCTTTGACGTTTTGTGTTGCAGAGCTGGTGTCTTTGACATGAGCAGAGGGAGCCTGCTATTGTCAGTGAAATTATACAAAGCCATTTTAATTTATCCACATTATTCTTTCTTACCTTTCTTAATTTGCCACAGCATTTTATTTGCTCTGTGATGCTGCATGCTGAGCAGATGTCTTCATTGAGCTGTTGATTCAGCTAATTCTTTCCCCTTTGCTGTGTACAAGTAGTTTAAATTATTTCTTCCAATTTGCATTATCTTGCACTTGAAGGTGTGATTTTTCATCGTGAAATATGTAACTCGCTATACTCCAGGATTGGAAAACTAGCCTACAGCTGTGACATAGCAAAACCTGCTTTTAATTTTTTTTTTGAGGCGATGTGAGGCTGTTAAATCAGGTGGTTCTCAGTGTGTCAAGTTTAAGTGAAGGTAATACCAGCTGCTTGGTAGGTCAATGAGAAACATTTTTTCCTTCCAGCCAGTCCTTTTTCATGTACCCAAATGTGTTTTGGTTTCTTGGGTTTTTTGTTTGTTTGTTTGTTTTTCTGGAAGCGCTGAATACTTGGCAGTGTACCTGGAACAGCAGCTAGAGTTGTGCATGCATAGCACTTCTGGAAAACAGGGCTCATTTTCTGACCCAAAATTAGAGGTGGCTTTCGAGAATTGAAATCCTTATCTCTGTAAGACTTCCTGCATATGTAAAAGGGAACCTACAAAGCTGGATGAAGAAAACATTTCAGTATTTTCTAATGTGAGATGTTAATTTGTTACCTGCAGCATCACTGTGGTTGTGTGACACACATGAGGAAGATGATGGAGTGATCTCTGCCTGCTGTAAAGTTTTATTTCTTGAATGAACTGGAGAGCCATCGGGAAGTTGTGGGTTCCCTGTTTGATTTATCAAGTGGCTGACTGTATTTGGTGCTCAAAGGACAGAATTTACTGTTCAAGGCACTGGGAAGGAGTTTCACACCAAGGTGGATTAGCATTTCCTCTGATGCATCAGGCTCTCTTGCTTTCCCTAGCAGAAGGCAGCCACTGCTTCCAACAGGATTACGCATCCGGGTCCGTTTGCTTTGCAAACACCCATGAATGTTATCTCGTGCCACTGTGGCAAAGATCAGTTTGTCTTCCGTGTGTTGGCTCAATGACAGAGAAACTGAGTCAAGAGTCCAGCTGACCGAGTGCCATTGGGAAGCAGACTTTGTGAACTGATGCTACTCAAACCCAGTGCCTTCAAAGAAGGGCTTGAAAGGAACATTTCAGGCTTCCAGCTCAAGTACTTCCTGAATCCTTGCCAATAGAGTCACGGGAATGCACTAGTGAGCACTGACACTGACTTGTGAATCCAGGCCTGCAGGGAGGGCTTGGGCATGATTCCCTCTGTGTTGCAGGTAGCCCTGCAGTGTGGCAGCAGCGGCTTTGCCTCTGGTGAGTTTGCAGGCAGGGTGTGAGCACCTGCTTCACCTCAGCAGTGCTCAGGTGCTGTTTTGTATTGTGGCATTTGGGCTTGAATTCAGGAGTGCCTCTTCCCATCAATTTATTGTTTGTACTACAGGAGCCTCTTTGGAAAGCATTTCCTGGCAGTCAGAGGGAGGATATTGCAGACACATATCCCTTACTTGCTGTCCCCCCACCCCCCGCCCTGTATTCCTACTTTGTCCATTCCCTCTTCAAAATACAGATGTGTGAAACTGTGACGTGAGCTATGCTCTGTCTCCTGAGATGCCCTTCCCAAATCAAACCCTGGCTTTGTTACTCCACTCCATGCCTTTTGGTGGGATGTTTTCAGTCCACTGATTTTGGTGCCTGAGCACCTGTTAACCTCAGAGGCCCTGGGATGTTGACACAAGCCTGGTGGCGTCGTCAGAACTGGTGGTTTTTGCCCAGGGGTGTGTTCATGGTGTCGTGAGCAGTTGGTGATGGAAAAGGTGCTTGTTCTGTTGTTGACCATTTCTTTTGCCTTTTGCTAATGAAGTTCCTTGAATTCCTCTGTTTCAGTAAAATGGAGGCAGTAAGGTATTTCTTCAGAGCTGTGGTTGGAGGTCTGTGAATGGAAAAATTCAGTGATTCTGGTTGTAAATTGCATTGCACTAACTAGCATTGCCTTAAATTTCTTGATGCAGGCAGGGTCACATTGGAAGTAAGATATTGTTTACCTTGTTGCTGCCACCTTTTCCAGCTTGTGAATGGCAAAAAACTGTGATAGCAAAGGAAGTATTTTGTTTTGGCCCTGTGCTGGCTGAGTGGCTGGTAGCATTGATGGAGGGTGCTGTGAATTGCACACTTGCAGAAGATAGACAACAAAGGTAATTTAATTTGTGACTGTCTTGACAATTGTCCTGTCTGTTGTCTTTGGGTTTAGAGTCATACAGCCTGTTTGCTGGGTGACTGCAAGTAGACTCTTTCTCTGCCCCTCTTCACTTTTCCAGGATATGGTACAGCATGATGACTGTGTGGTTGTGCTGCTCTAGGATCAGCTGTGTGCTGGTTTGTTCTGGTGCTGCCTTCCTTTTGCCTCTTGCAGAACACTTCCTTTCTGTGTGAATCTTGCTCCAACTATTAAAATTAAGCTTTGTCTCCTATCATCTGGCAGAAAAACGTGAGGATTAATTTGTTAACATTTGTGCAATGCTTTGAAGATAACAAATGCCATATAAAGTGCTAGAGATTTTTAGGTGTCATTTTTATGCCCTCTCTTCCTTATAAATCCCATTAATAATGTTTTTGTCTTCTTTTTATAGTACCTCCTACATGCTTCTTGAGTAGGTGGTATTTCTTTAAACTTCTCGAAAACCTAATTTTTAGTGGGGGATTATGTCGCATATGCTTTGCTCATGCCCTTAACTTCTGTAGTCAAATGTGTGCTCATTCAGAAGTGATATTTGAAATATTATTTCATCGACAGCTTGTTTAATATAATAGATGGTGCCAGTGCCTGGCTTGAAGAGAGAGCTTCACATTCAAAATAACGAGAAAGTTTTTTGTCAACGTTAGTAATTGACCCTATTACAGTCAGTTGTTAATTAGTAAATTGTTGCACAGGTTTTCCTTCACAGAGCATTTGAAACCCAGTGATAAACCATACAATTAAATTGCTGCTCAGAGCCATTAAGAACATCCTTTAGTATAGACTATTATGCCTGTAGCTTAAACCCCACTGTTTAAGAACAATATGAACAGTAGAGTCTAGTCAAATCTTGACGTCTCCATGGTATTTTTTGCTACTTTCTATATTTGGAAAGTGAACATAGCAAGCGCCACGTTAAGTGGAATGCCTTATTTGTAGCATTCTTCAGCCTAAATTAAAGAGTACTAAGACACTGTGTGTCAGGATTTTAATTTGCCTTCCTTTGAAAACAAAAGAAAATAGGACACTTGCCTCTTTGCAGATATGACCCTGCACAACAAAATGTCATAGTGCTTTAGTAGTGCTTCAGTTTTTTAATTTCTGGAATGGCTTGAGGTGAGAGTTAACTGATCTGGATTACACAGTAAGAGTGTATGGGAATGAACAAAACCCAGGAAGTGTCTGGTGGGCATGTCTGCAAATGTAAATCTCTTGGGCAAACCCATGGTTTTCAAATGCTGTCAGTCTTGCAGTGCAGAAGTTGTTGATTTTCCCCGTGTGTCTGCTGGAGTACTCGTCAGCTGGCCATCCCGTGCTGCTGTAGGTGTGGGAGTCGCTGCTCCCGACTCAGACCATAGGTGTCTTTTTGGATTGGTCACAGATATCATTGAGCAGCGTTTTTGCTGTGGTTCTTCAGCAGGTTGCACTTTGGGAACCCCTGCAGGGGCAGGTGGCAGAAGATGGTTTTGTGATTGCAGCAGAATTGCAGAGACTGCTGCAGTGGCCACTTCACTTGTGACCCCTGAGGTCTGAGACCCAAGAGCTTCTACCCTTTCTTTTTCCCTCTCCACATAATAATTTTTTACCAGGCTTCCCTGAGTTACCTTTGGGTAACAGAGCTAACCTGTCTCCTCCCATCTGATTTGATTAAAATGTTTCTACAGCTATTTTAGATATTAATCATGAATGAAAAAAAGGGGACTGTCCTACTTATCACTATCCATCTTGGAAGGCATTTGTTACAAATGGCTCAGTGATCAAAGCAGCACAACCCTGAATGTAAATAGCAGCAGAGGGAGGGCTCCTGAGTGAAAAACAAGCAATTATTGCACAAGGTCAAAAGTGGTTTGTGTGATGAACAAGGAAGATAAAACATCTTCGGTCAGACTGTGGTTTTTGTAAACAAGGGGGCTTTGGATTTGAACATCTTGTGTTGTTAAGTGGGGAGGAATTGGGGGGGAAGGAAGCAATGGGTCCATTTCTCCCTTGTGCTTGCCTGGAGATGACTTAGACCTGGTATTGTCAGTACGTGCACAGTGTCTGCACCACAGGACCTAGCTGTGTCACCAGCTAAACTGCAGGTTTACAGACCTCCATCACCACAGTACAGAGGTGTTCCTTCAAGTCAGCCTTCTGAAGTTAAGTGCACAGTCTATCACAGGGCTCATTTTGGGAGCTGAGTGGGAAAGGAAAAGTGAGATTCTGTCTTCTTATTGGGATTTCTNTCAATGTGGCAGATGAGACTCTTGTTCAGAACATGAACTACTTCCCTCCTAAAGAAGTTAATAATGAAATCAAATTCAGTCATCTCCATTACTGCTTGGAATTTTGAGGCAGGTTTCCTCTTCAACTAGACTCCTATAAAATGCCTTGTCAGACGCAATCTGTTTCGTATGCACAGGGTTGCTCATTGATCATATTTACAGTGGGTTGCGTGCTGTTGTCCCAAAATGAGAATGACACCCGTGGGTGGCTAAGCTAAGACAGAAATCAGAGTCAATGTCTTGCTGAAAAAGTGGAGTTTAGAAATTGTGGTCGAGTGTAAGGCTGCGTCCCTGCCAAGCAGCAGTTGTGCTAGAATCAGTGTTGTCATGGCCCCAGCTATTCTTGATGAATAGTGTGCAAATTGGCTGCCTAATTATACATGTGTTAGTGTGTGCATAAAAATTGCACGTTGACATATGGATTCAGCTACCTAAGCACTGTTTCAGCTGCATATCCATTTATACTTTTTATGCATTATTTGTGTCCAGGGAAGTATGTATTTCAGGCTCTTGAGCTGGAATCAGGAGAAATAGGGAATAGTTTTTCTGTCCAGTGTACAATTCTACTCTTCAGACAGAAATCAAATTAAATAAGGAAGACCTATTTTCTTGGTTTTAAAACTGTGTTTTCATTGCCCTTGATGTAAAATAAATACGTAAGTAATTATCCAGATATTCTGCTTATCCTTAGCAAAAGACCATGCTGTCATGAAGCTTTTATGGGGAGCAACTCATAAATTGAACTGGGTTCTATGGGAGCAGCAGTTAAGCATTTATCACATTTAATTTGAATAATAAATGCAAAATATGAAAATACATTCTTGTGGCTGTTTAAAAGATAGTCCCTTTTTTCATTTTAAAATGAGATTCAGATGAGAGTAAAAACTTGAGAAATAAACTGTTTCTCAGATCCTTGATGATTTTGAGAAAACGCGGCCTGAGGGATGACCACATTTTTCAATAGTGTCAGTCCTGGAAGTATAATTAGCAAATAGTTATCTGCCTGTAACTCTTTGCCTCTGGGTTTCTGAAAGCTCAGATGTTCCTTGGGTACCAATTCTAAGGGAGCGGGATTGTGGAGTGTTTACTGCTCTTTAGCTCATGCCTATGTTTGGCAGCTCTGCAAGGAATTGCTAGAGAGTGGGGGAAAAAAAGAAAATTAAACTTTTTTGACTGATCAGACTTCTGCCACCAAGCTTGCAAGATCATATATTTAAATACGTACTTTGAAGAACAGAGACAGCTAGAACACATGGGAGTTTTGTACCTTGTGCTTGGATAGCAGTGTCTCAGCAGTTTTGAATTGACTGTCTTGAGGGTTTGGGTTCACTTATGTTTTACTTGAGAGTCTTTCATGCATCTCAGACACTACAGTCACATGACTGATGTGTGACCTACGCCATAAAAATTCTGTGAAAATAGATTCAGATTGGGATCTTGAGCTGGGGAAAATCTGCAGACTAGAGTTGCTATGAGATTTGCATTTCATAGTCTGCCACGTGTAGTCTGTCTTTTTTTGAAGGTCACCACCAAAGTTTCCTGCATCTGAGAACACCAGGTGACAGTTGTGTCACTGAGCCAGCCATGGGTGAGGACCTGTTATGATAGGCAAACACAGCATGACATAAAATAGACCTTTTCTCAGTTTTGTTGCAGTTTCTCATTGCCATAAGTGGCAAGGGTAGCTGGGATGTTGCACATGTTAGTCCTATTACTCCTTTTACTTTAGGAGGTACTGAGGTGGGCAGCTTCTTGAGAAAAATACTTGGAGCCTTTCTTAACTTTTCAGTGGTGGTCATGAATAGATTTTAGAGCTTTAGGATGCTCAAGTGACAAGAGAGTTTAGCTTGTTTCTTATTTATAGATTTCCATATGTGTGAATGTAGCACTTCCTGATGCATATGAAAAGAGGCTTCCTGCCCAGGAGGGACTGTCACCTTTCTTGACCTCTTCTTTTTTTAATATGTGCTCATCTCCTCTTGTGCCCTGGATTTGAACAAAAAGCAGTGTGCTTGATCTGGCAGTGCCTGGCTCATGAGCTCTCCTGCAAAATGTCTGGAGTAAATCTACCTGAGTCATATCTTACAGTTAAATTCATGTAGCACAGTACATGCAAATTAGCTTCATCTTTACTGCTGCTTTACCTATGGGCTGTGCAGGAACACAGTTTGGTATTCTGTGAAAAATAAGAGTGAAACTGCTCCCACAGAATTCTTTTGTACCATCCTCTTAATTTTACATTGTTGCCAGAACTAGTGGCTGTAGCCTTGGTGAGGCTGTAGGGGCTGGTACAGTCATCATTACTGTGACTCTAGAGCAGGGCAAATCAGCCTCATGTTTGGGATCAGCATCTGGTGGAATTGACTCCCTGGCATCCCTTGTCTTCAATAAAGCTGGGAAGGGAAGGCAACGGGTAGGCAAGGCAGAGGTTCTTCTAGAGGTTTAACCATAAACCAGCCTCTTGTTTATTCCTGGGTAGGGTCTTGATTAATTCCAGAAGGAGGAAGCTGGAGAGTGCAGAACTACTTAATTCTTATCAGTTTGCAAACATCATAGAGTGCAAATGCGGATTGGAGCCGGTGAACTTCTCTGCTCAGCTGATAACCTCCCAATATTGCTGCGGCTGCCTTAGATGTGCAGGCAGGGCATTTCTGTCCAACTCGATGCCTTTGGCTTGGACCTTTTGGGTTTTATAGCCAGGAAAGGCTGCAACATTCATCTTAATTAAAGGGAGATGATGATTTATTCAGCTGGGCTGACTGGTGTGCTTGTATGCACAATGCCTTTCCCAGTGGGTTTTGGGCTAAACCATAGGAACACAGAGTGCTACTGCTGTAAAACTGCAGGAAAATGAGTAACATGTATTGATTTGATACCTGGAGAGGAACTGGGCAACAAAGCAGTGGATATGTGCAATGTGACATACATCTCCCTCCAAGCGCCTGCTGTTCCACCAGTGCAGCGAGTTTTCTGTTAGTGGTAACACCAACAGGGCAGTAGTTAAAGCTGTCATTGTTACCAGAATCCAATATTTCAAGAGGTTTACAGCTCTGCCATTATAAGGAAAGAAAGGGAAAAAAAGAGAGAAAATTCACTGAAATTGGCAAAACAACCTTTCTAGCTGTAAAAGACATGGAATGTCTGTACTTAAAACCATAAAATGGCGTGGGTTGGAAGGGAGCTCAAAGACATCTTGTTCTAACACCCTTCTTCTGAGCTATTGGTAAACACTTTAAACAAAGTTTACAATATCATTTGGTGTCATGTTGAAAGTGGCTTTTGTGGGGTTTTTTAGTCCAATTACTTCTTTTTGATAGAGAGTTCATAGACTGAAGTATCCTTAACTGAGTCCATTTTTTTAAACCAAACAAGCAATCTGTACTTTCCCTTTTTCCCTGTGTTCAGCCTTAGTTTCAGTTAAGCTTAATTTTTGTCTTCTGTTACTCAAGGCATAAATAAAACTATAAGGCACTTGAATAGTTACAAAAACTGAGGTGAAGGGAAAAGGTTTTTTTAAAGTACTTAGCAATAAAGAGATGTGCCCATAATTTGAATTAATTTCTCCTGTGCAGCCCCTGATTGGGATGGTTTTGGGCAGTACTTTTCATGTCTGTGTCATCTCACTTAGCACAACTATATTTGCCTGCTTTGATTGGCAACTCCATGTATCCATCTCAGAAAATACACAAATGATTCACATACATCAACCTGGAGTAGGAAGGCTGAGCTCCAGACATCTGGATTTAGAAGAATGTGAGTCTTCCGGTGGAATTAAAGCATCAAGGACATATATGCTGAGTAGAGGCTGACTCACAAATGTGCTCACTTCCTTCTCACAATTTGACCATCAGGTGAGCAGGGCCCAGTGGTTGAAATCCTGCTTTATGTTACAGGTGTCTTTTCTAGTAACTTCTAAGTTCTCAAACATCCTGCTTGTTTTGAGGATGATCTCCATCTGGGTTCATCTTCTCTCCGTTACCTCCTTACCTCGTGTGTACCAGGATTCCCCTTGTGCCCCTCTCTTCTCCGCATGTAAAGACTTCTGGCATTTTTACAGTCTGTTTGGTAGGTGCAGGGTTTTGTTTCTGTGACTCAGTGACTGTGGTGCTTGCAAATGGCTGAATTTGAATGAAGTGTGTGCCTGGGGCTGTGTATCTCGACTTCACTGGTTTAGTCCCTCCTTTAAATGCTGCATGATGCAATACATAAGATGCAAGAGCAGCCTTTTACTTTTTCACATCCACTGTGAACATATTTTCCAGCCTGGTTGGAGTGAGGCACGATCAAAATCAGTTCTGTAATTAACGAAATGTTGAACCTCTTGTGTGTGTTAGGCAAATGAGTTAAAGCTTTTAGCCAAGCAATTAAGTGTTAAGGTTTACTGTAAGGTGAATGGAAGCTAGATAATTTCTCCCGCTAAGCTTCCCATAATCATTCCATTAGCACAAATTCAGTACAGTGCAGAAGGGAAGCAGCATAGCCTGATGGATAAGATTATTATTGTATTATTATTATTGAAGATTATTGTGGTAAGAATAAGCAGTAAAGGCACCAGCTGAGGTTATGGTCATAATTTGATAGGAGTTTTACTTTATGGCAGACAAACTCTGCTCTGTAACTGTGGTGATTTAAATAGACCAAAAGATGCAATGGAAAGTAACTTGTTTGCATAGATCTAGAACTGAGATGCAGAGACATTAAATGCTGTGTCTTCCATGTGGCCAGTGGAAGCTGGACAAGACGCTGCTGTGTGTGTGACACGGTGTGGGCACTGGGAAACATGAGCCCTGCTCCACTTTGGAAGGGTGGGTGGGAGAAGGCTGTGCTTAATGCTGTAATGTGGATGCTGGATTACTTGCATTTTCTGTTCTCATTTCCTACATCTGCTCCCTGTCAGTGTGGGTTATTTTAACTTCATGGCTCTCGCTGTCTTCCGCAGGATATCAAAGTACTGGATTGCATTTGCAGCATATTCTGAGATCTAGGGACAAGAGTGCTCTCCAAGTGGCAATTTGCTGCTTCTCTTCTTAAAAGTCTATGAAATGTTAAGAATAAGAATTGTTATCCCATTATCTGACTAGGGAACAAACTTTTAAAGGAGGTGGCATCTTATATAAAACTGTATTTCTTGTCATGTTCATCTTTCCATTTAAGGATACTTGTTAGGAATGGTATCGGCCCAGTTTCAATAAATCACGTGCCTGGCATTTTTTCTTTTGGTTTTGCTGATCAAATCAATGTGATAGCCTATTTAAGGCAGCATGTCTCAAGATTATAAAAAAACTATAAAAATCTGCAGAAGCAGGTTATCCTTGTATTTGTGACTGATGTTTCTGGCTCTCTGTTTCCCTAGGCATTCTTGCCAGCATTTGTATACTCATTGAAGGTGTCTCCACTCATAGAAAAAATAAGTGATCACAAGGATTTTAAGAAGCTTCTCAGGACACGGAATAACGTACTAGTGCTCTATTCCAAATCTGGTAAGTATTTTTTTTTTTTTAATGTCACAGCTTTTTGTGCCCAGAAAGGTGTGTACCAAGGGGCTCCTATGTGACTACAAGGGCTTCTTCAGGACTGGTGTCCTTTGTTTTAATTCAGAGGCTCCTGATGTTTCAAGATTGGAGTCACCTTAATTCAGCCTTCTGATTGCTCTGTCACATTGGCAAAAATGTACTTTATTCTGGCTTTGTCTCCAGAACTGGCTCCCTGTAATAAGAGCTTTCTGGTGTGTTTATCACAGTAGTTTGCAAGTTTCGATTTCCTGGTGACACTGAAAGGTTTAATGAATAGTTACAGTACCGAAATCAATCCATCTTTGCTTCTGACAGTTTTGAGTGTCCCATGGTTATCTTTCAGCTTTAATTAACAAAATATCAAAATAAAAAAAGAACTGTTGTGTAAGATGGAAAATTACTCATTTCACATTATGCCACCTGTCCCCTTGAATCTATTTGTTGTCTCCTCTGTCATTCAGACTCACTTTTCTGGCTGTTTACTTACCTGTTTGCTCATCCTTTGCTCTGTTCTGCTCCTGGTGTACTTTTTCTCCTTTGTTGCCTTGGTTTTTTGGGAGGTGTTTTGTGTGACACCATGTAACATGAAGAACTGTCTTAAAACTTGATAAACAAGTGCAGAACGCTTTTGTGAACATAGAAGACATTGAACAGCAGGAAGTAAAATGTGTCACTAAGATGATTTTCCTTTGTGCTGTATTGTTTTTGTTGCTTCCTTCTTCTTCCTGTAGGCTAGCAGGACAAGGTAATGCCTTGTTTGTGTGCTGGGTCCTCCTTTTCTGACCTGTTGCAAAGGTCTTGTGTCAATTAAACACAGTGGTGGTAGAGTTGCTCTGGGTTCATAGTGTATCAAATTGGAGCAGTGTATGGTGACCAATATCCTGCTCCCCCTTCCCCCCTCCCAGTATCAGAGAATTTTGCAGACAAAGATGTGCAGGTGCTGGAGTAATTATATAGTTGTATATAGTAATTTATTTCCTAAAGATATGCTTATTCTGAAACAGTTAAAATTATATACATGGCTTATTTTTTGGTTAGAATACTTGTGTTTTGCTATAGTGGGGAACTTTGAGTGCTTGAACTTGGTCAAATGGTTTTGTAGTAACAGGTTCAAAGTGAAAATCATGAAAGAGTTTCTAATGCTTTTTGATTTTTGAAAGGATCACTTAGATAAAAAGACATCTGTATTATTCAGCTTCTTAAAGGGAAAATTTTCTTTCTATGCTTAATATTTTAAGTGGTGGTTGCTTTCATTTTTAGCCGCACAACGAGAACACTTCAGCTGTGACACTCATCTAATAAATGTCACCCTGTGGGCATTGTTCAAAAGCCATGTTATAGAGATTTCTTTTTTTCTGTTTTTGTTATTTAATTGGTTGGTTTTAGCAGTCTAAAGCATTGCATGCAGAGCTGACTGTGGAATTAATGTTTCTTCAGAACAGTGATCCTTGCATGATTAGAATTCTCTTGCTCATCCGTCACCCAGAAGGAGGGGAGGGGAAGACAGAGATGGGCATTTGGAGGTGCAATTTCAATCCCAGATATACATCCCCCAGCTGGGATGAGATGTTGGCTGGTATCTGGTCATACTGCTGGAACAGAGGCTTTGCTTCCCAGCTGAGCAGAACTAGATGGCACTTTCTATTGCAAGCAGAAAATTCATTGGTTTTGGGAGGTGTCACAATTCGTAGATGTTTAGTACCCTCTATCAGCTGGGTATCCTGCCAGGGCTACTCAGCTACTGAGTCTGCTGGGACGAGTGGGTCGCTGACTGCTTATTTTTAAAAGTGTATTTGTCAAACTGTTCCACTCTAAGTACATGCAAAGAATTCTCCCACCTGTCCTAAGTCCCTGTGTTAGAAAGAAGTGGCAATTTCTTGTTCTGGGTATTGGGGGTATGAGAGTTTCTTGGGAATTAATATTCTTCGTGGGCTGGTGTCTCTGATGGCACCAGGCCCAAGCAAAGTCGGTCAAATGAAAAGAGGCTGTTTCTGGCTCAGGAGATTGTTGAGGTAAAAACTGTGAAGGCTTAGAGATTGTTTGGTGGGGTATCCCTACACACTGGCTCCACTTGTCCAGTCTGACATCTACAGGTCCTTACTTCCTCAAATGCTGGAGATGAGGTATTGGTCCACAGAAGCATTCAGTCTGACCCAATATAGTCATTCTTACATTCAGTTACTTGAAGTAGTGTGGAGATCTGGAAGAGGCTCTGGGTTTCTATTTTCTGTTTATTGAGGAAGGAAGCAGTTCCTGTTAGATTTTTTGGGAGAATTGATATTTACTTGTACTGCTATATTTTTCTCTCTTCTGTTTATTTTTAATACCATTAATAAGACTCTCTTAGGAATGGTAGCGTTTTTCAAAATCTACACATGTGGCATGACATTATAAAAATCTCTGTTGGGTATAATACAGCCAGTACTTGGAAGGACCTTTTCTGGGTACTGCTCATGACTGTTGGTTTGGGTATCTCCCAGGGTTATTATGAGAATAAAGTCTATTATTTTCTCTGTATGGCTGGGGTAGAATTAGGGAAGCAGAGATGCTGAATGACTTGCCCTTACAGCTGATGAAAGTCATAAATGAAATTGCTGTAATTAGCAGGGAGTGGTACAAACTGGTTCATGCCCAGCCACAGGGAAAAAGGCAGTGTGGGGATGGAAACTGTAGGAGAGGACACAGTATAGCTCCGTAAATGTAGCTCAGGGAGCGTGTCTGGAAATACCAATTTCAGTGTGTTGATAAGGGAGTAGAGGAAAGGAGTCACCCAGCTTCAGCTGCAGCTACCTTTCTTTGTAGTTTACAGAAGATTTTACTGGTCTCTGTTATACTGGTTCCTTCAAACGAGACTGAATGTTCTTTGAGTGCTTCAGAACATAGAAATGCAACATTGTGCTGTTTTGTTTGGATTAGTAATGCTAATGTTCATTTTGTTTTGTTATTTAATTTTGTCTTCCAGCTGCTGCTGCTGAAAGCTCGCTCAGGTTACTGTCCAGCGTGGCCCAGGAGGTGAAAGGGCGAGGTACTATAAGCTGGATAGACTGTGGGTATGTGTCATGCTCTTTTCCTTCTTATTTTCCCTTTCTCCTTCTAGCTTGTATTGCTATATTAGCTTTTTTGATGGCTCTGAAACCTTTTGCCTTTAACTGGACCCACATAATTCTGTGCAGTTTCTTCTGTAGGGAGCCTGTATCTTACCATCTTCTCTTCCTTTGAGTGGGTGGAGGGGAATAATTCTTTCCTTATGGCTGTTGTTACTTCTCTGACAGCACGTTTTTCAGCCTGAAGCTGAGACCCCAGCTAACATTGCCTTTCATAGGGGACACACAGCGTGCAAGTTTTTTTTTCCACAAGCCAGGGGAGGAAGAATCCTGCATGTTGTGCCTCAGCTGGAGGGCAGTGCAATTCTGCTCTGGAAGCAAATGTTGTGTGAGCAGTAGGCCTGTTTGCTTGGTTTCAAAGCATCCACCCGTTTGTGTTTCTCAATAAAATGTGCTTTCTTTTAAAGACCTTCCTCTGTGCTGGTATAAGTTCCTGGCAATTTTTAACATGAAGGCAGAGAAACTTGTTTTTGTAGGTGGTTGTGTGTGTGGGGAGGAATGAACAGGTGTGTACTTTCTGGTTTGAAGATGTGAAAATCTCTGCTGTGGTTCAACTCAACACATTGCTTGTGGTTTTAGCTTGTGTATCATAGTGCCTCTGCAGCTTTGAGAGCTTTGCCTGCAGGTGGCAAGTTCTTCTTCTTGCCCTGCAGAGGAGCAGCTTGCTGCCTACCTGTGTGTTGGGATGGATTGCCATGGTATGAACAGATTGTACACTGTGCACAAGTGTAAGTCTGCTTTGCACATCATGTGGCTCCCTTAAAATGACACTTTTGAAACTAACCCCCGTCCATCAAGCAGTGACCCAGAATAAGTCATTGGTAAATGCAAGTTAAGGTGGGTTTGTGTTAGTTAACCTGCCCTGCTCTCCCCCTGCCACCAGGCAGGTATCTCCCCTGTGGAGTCCTCTGCCTCTGCCTTCTGTTTGCATTCTGCTGGCCTTGTCCAAGTGCACACACACTTTCATCTCTGCCCAACTGGTGGGGACAGAGTTCCAAGTCATATTTGTTGGCAGAAAGCAGAGCTGTTCCTCAGAGGTCAGTGAAGCCTGCACCACTTGCCACCTGCTGAAAAGCCAGTGACATACCTCTGAAATCCATGAAAACCAGTCTCATTTCTAACGAACGCACTGATAAATAAGTTTTTGTTGTCAACAGTGAGGGCTAGCAAATAAGGTACTGAGCCAGCCTATTGGCTTTAGTTTCTAATCAGCTTCAGTTTCTGAGTATGGACTGGTTGCTACCTTTTTGTGTCTTTTGTTTTATGATACCTCTGTGTTGGGGATGTACAGCTTACTCTGAGTGTGTGTATGTGGTATCTGTATACAAATGCTGGATGATGAGACTGTTCAGCTGGCCCTTCAGAATAACTAAGCAATAACTCCCTTCAGGGTTTATTTTAGTTCTGGGTTGGAGAAGGAAAGATTCAGTGTTTAGGACTTCAGTTTGAAATCCAGCAGAGTTTTGGCACTTAGTTTCATGGGTCAATCTCCACTCCTGTGTTTGTAAGGAATGGTGATGGAGAGGGAATGTATTGTTTGGTTTTGCTGTAAAATAAACTTCTATTCATCAAACCCTAATATACTCTAATTTTCCAAATGTTGGCTTCTAGAAGCTTTGATGGCAAGCTTTGTTATGAAAGTCACTTGCAAGAAGTGTATTTTCAAGTCTCTCCCATGCAATGCTTTAATACATTTCACATGAAGTTTGGTACTTGCAGTGCCTTTCCTCTCATCGTGATAGGAAAACATTTAAGTTAAGCTTCCTGTTTCTATTGAAAGGTGAGTTAATCTCAGACAGTGAAGCAGCCTGATGCTGTAAGGGGTTGGAAGACCTGGGAATAGCTTAGTAGGTCCCCAAAATTTTTCTTGATGCCAGTATTGCTACAATCAGATTGCCCCTTGCTGAGTGGCAGGCAGTGACCAGGATGTTGTAACACGGCAATAGGTGTAATTCTCTCTTTGAGGGTAAAGCAGAGCTGCCTTTCATGTCTTGTTTGGGAAGAACCTGGAAAAAATAGCTGGGCATTTTTCAGAGATGGGCTTCTACCCCTTCTGTCATTTCTGCTAAGGGATACCATAACAGAGTTTGTGAACTTGCCTCATGGGGCAAGGTGAGCTGGAAGACTGGCTTATGGTAAAGGAAGTTTTAGTGGATGCAAAAAGAAACCCTAAACAAGTAGTTTGAGCCCCTGAACCAAGTTTTGTGGTCAATTTGCTTTTTAAGCTTTTGAAGCATGTTCTGAAATCAATCCAGTAGTGTTGAGGTAACTTTTAAACAATTTTTTTTTAATGAAAAGTTTCTTTCCTTTGCTTATTGCTTTTTAAAAGATTGTATTCAGGTGGCTGCAAACCACTGCCCACCTTGTTGCAGTGGTAATACCAGAGGCTGGTATAATGCTGTCTTTCCCAGGTCAGTGAGGGCCAGTTGTAGGGCCTGGACAGCTGAGTCCTACCAGAGTGGCTCAAGCCATTCTCCTGCAGCAAGTATGATGGGAGGCTTATTTGCAAGTCTTATATGCTGAAACAAACAGCACACAGATGCAGGGATATTTACAGCACAGGCTCAATTTGTTTTACAAATACTGACAAGAAATGTCTTGTTTGGCAGCAATATTTAGCAGGAAATTTTGGCTTTGCTCTTCACATCCTGCTGTACTGGGCTTCTTTGCCTTCAGAGCCAAGCATTGGCAAGGCTGGCGTGCATGCAGAGTTGTGGTTTGTGCCTCTGCTTCCCTGTGGCGATGACAGCAATCCTTTTCTTGCCTTTTTCTTTTCTGATGGTGCTTTTTTTTGTTTCTTGTCATTCTCCTTCCCCTCGTTTTCAGGAGAAGGCAAGAACATTCTGCTGCACGGATGGAGATCAGTGTGGATTGCTGAGTCTCGGCAGCATGTTCTGTATTTCATGCAGTGGAGGGGAGTGTGCAGGTTTGTGGCTGGAAGTGGACTTCCTGAATGCTGGTTTGTGTGGAAACAGTGCTCCGTAGCCTTGGCTTCTATTGTATCTGTGGTGTAAGACAGAGATCAGCTTTGGGCTTTCAGTTCCAGGTTGAGTGGTCTCAGGGACACAGGGAAGTTTGTTTTTCAGCATGATGTAGGGAAATACTTGGTTTCTTACTGAGACACTGTGGTGTAGAGGAGGTCGCCACTTAGTTTGTCACTTTGAGGCAAGGTAGTAGAGATCCCCACAGTGCTGGGGCTTGGGAGGTGCAGGACTGGGAATGCCATGTTCCTGTCTTTCCTGCACAGCTGGGCTCACCTGTGCCAAGTGCCCAGGTGCTGGAGTGGGGCTGTGTGACCCCCTGCATGCGGCACTGTAGATAAAGTCCTCATTTGGGACAGCTCAGTCAGTTCCTGCAGGCTGATGGACGCCTCCTTCTAGAGATGAAAGGGCAGCTCGAGAATTGCTCACGGCATTGAAGTGGTCGCTGCTTGCTGCTGTGTGCTGAGATAGCATATGTGACTCTGCACACAGTTAAACATGAAGCTGTTTCAGTTGTGAATAAAAGACCCGGCAGAGATGTGACAAAAATGTGTTTTATTTTAGCCTTTACATGTTTTAATTAGAAAGTCCTTGCTGAAGCGTTTGACGTTGAATGAATGGTGGTATGAGAGACAAGAGAATACTGAATTAATTATGCCTGGTGAGATGCATGGTATTGGGGATGGAGCACAACATTGCAGGTTGCTAAATCTTCAGTGTTCCAGAGAGATGGATCAGGCACCTTGGGAGCAAATGTTCTGGGTCTGTGTCTGGGGAGGCTCCATGTTAATAGGAGCTGAGAGTTACAGCTTCTGTTCCTGGCTTTTCTAATGAGTCACTTCTTGTTACTTTGTGCACTTACAAAAGGTGTATCTGTTTTCCAGGCAACTGGGTAAATCTTGCCTGATTCATTAGTCAATGTGTAAAGAGTTTGGAGGACTTTGAAAGGAAAAATGCTGCAGCAGTACAAATGGGTGCTCTTTAGGTTGTTCAGGTGCAATTTGAATGGACATGTAAGGAAGCAGAAGGTTGGGCTATTTATTGAATTATTTTTTTAGTTGTAGGCTGATAGAAATTTGGAAAATTGAAGGGCATCATAGGGAGTTGAAAGCTCAGGATGTCTGTAAAAAAGCACTAAAGGATGTGATATTTACTGTCTCAGAGGCTGACTGCTGCCAACTCTGACTTCAGGTTGGGGTTTGTGCTGCAGAGCCTCTGCATCCCCCCAGTCTCCCAAAACCTCAGTTTTTTAAGGCCTGGTAAACAGGAGATAAGCATTGATGTGGTCAAGTAAAAGAGTTTTGTGAAAAACAGAAACTCCTGTCAAATCCTTGTGGTGGCAAGTAAAAAGTAATGTCTTGTGCCTGGGAACACAGGTGGAATTACCTTTTGAGTGACGGACAAAATTCTTGCTGCTTGTCTTTAAAGCAGACAAAGCTCTAGTCCCAGTTTGTGATGTCCCCAGGTGAGGAGCAGTCATTACAACGTTACTCTCTAACTTTCTTAAGTGGGTTTTGTAAAAGACCACAGTGTGGCCAAGGACTGATGTTACTTGAAGACTGTAACTAGTTTGGGTGAAGTGGAATGAAAGTTAAATGGCTTTGTTGAAGAGAAGAAAATGTGTTTGGCAGGTTATAAAGTGCATTGTGGTCAGGTGCAGCACTGAAGAGGTTGAAAGTAGCTCTCTCCATCATGCATATGATTTACGGAACACTCCTGGGTTTTCCAGTTACTAAATTGTCTCAAGTTTTTGTTGACTATAACTCCTGCCCAATTGTGGACCGCTATTTTAAAAAGAACACCCATTTCTTTGGCTCTGGGTGATTATTCTCTGCTCAAATTTGTATGGTTCCCTTTACTGTAGGTCCCAAACATAAACAAAGCTGTGTGATTTCCATCTGCTGTCACAGCGCGTGTGCTTGACTTTAGCACATCAGACTGCTAGGAAGAGGAAATGCCATCTGGTTAAAATGTCTGACTAATTTTTGTTTGGTTTTAATCCCACTTTTTCTCCTTTTGTGTGTCATTCTTTTAGTCCCTTTTGTGTGTCATGTGCATCATTCTTGTAGTCCCCAACCCCAATAATTGTTGTTGTAGCAGTTCCATGACACTTAGCCTAAAGGTGAGACCATTATTTGGCTGGCAAAGCAGTCTTTTCAAACCTACACAGCTAAGCATGCTGCTTCATGAGAGAGCCAAAACTAATGAGTATTTGTGTTTTCTGGGGTTCTCTCTAATATTCATGCTTTTCTGTCTTTTAGGTGAAGGCTCCCCAAATTTCTGATTTCCTAATGCTTTGATGCAGAAGGGCTTTACCTAGCCACACAGTGAATGTGTTTAATGCTTTGACATAGCAGTGAGAAATTTCAGAAATTAGGCTGATGGTACAGATGGTGTTAAGAATAATTTTGCTCTCTAGTTTTTACCTTCATCCTATAAAGCCACTCCAGAAGCAGGATTTATTTAAGAGAATAAGTCTACTCATCTTTCTTACTTTTAGCTGAATTTTAAGGCTGATGAAAAGCTTTGAAATTGCAAATAAAACTGACCAGATCTAATAGAAAAAAGAAAGCAGGAGTGCTGCTCTTGCCCTGGTCCAGCCTTTTCCATCCAAGCAGATTTGTGGTGTCTGTGATTTCTGCATTTTTCTACAGTAGCCTTGAAGGTGAAGGGCAGCTCAGGGGAGGATGGCTCAGTGTTAGTGCCAGCCTGGGGGAGGTAGCAGGGGCTCTGTTTGCAGCTGGCGCAGTGGAGGTAAGGCAGGTGTCCCTCAGGAACACTTTGCAAGTGAGTTATACTGCCAATGTGGTCCTTGTGTGAGTGCTATTTATAAGGGCAAACTGCATTTACAGCATAGATTTTCGATGCTGTCCTTCTGTCTCTGTCATAACCTGTCTGTGTGGTTAATGCTCATTCACATTAAAACACTTTTATTTTGCAGTAAGAGTGACCATGCAGGAAGTGTTGTGCCAGTCTGAAAAAAATCCTTTTTTAAGTAAGCTCTCAGTTCCTAACATAAACCCATTCAGTTTGGTGTATTGCATTAATGCAGAACAACTAAGTCCACAGCAATGGCTGGGTGTATGAGCCTGAGCTCGTGTCTGTTTAATCCTAAACTTGAGTATTCCCTGGGTTTTGCTGAGAGTTACTCATTTACCAAATCTTCAATGTTGCTGCTTTCCAGACCAAAATGAAGAGTAAGCAAGCTCAGATTTAATGTAAATGAAGTAACTTCCATTTTCTGCACCCAGTACTTAATTTAAAACATCCTCTAGCATCTATCTTCTTGGAGCCCATGGTGCAGCTCAAGGACATAAATGAGTGTACAAAGGGCTGCAGCATCTGTGTGCCCATCAGTGATGAGTTCAAAACCTGGATTTTGGGGTTCTTAGATTCATGTGAACTCAAAGACAGAGCAGTGGTCATCTTGTATCCCAGGTTAGGAGCGTGCTCCACTGTGCCTTGTTGTGGGATGAGGGAAGCTGCTGCTTTGCAAAGAATTTGGGTGTTGGGTGGTTTTAGAAGTTCCTGCAAGGCCTTTGGTAGCTCTTGTGAATGTGTTTACCTTATTTCTGTGCAGGTACGTGGGCTGCCAAGTGCCTCTTGCTAATTTATATTTCCGTGGAAAGTACCATTCATTATAACTTCGTGACTTTCTGCAGGGGCTGGAGCTTATAATTTTTTCCCTTAATTGTTCTAGCTTGACGATATGATGATACATGTTGCCTTTTTGCCTTGGTTTTCTTTCTGCTTTTTGGCTTGCTCTTGCTTGCAGTAAGAATTAATCTCATGGGTTTTAATTTTCGGAAAATACTTCTTTTTAATCTTATTTCTCTAGATCCCTGGCCTCTCTAATTGACTAATGGGCACAGGGAGTCGTTTGTATTGGGTGACAAGTGGTGCTGGGTCTCCACAGCACATGGATTATTCTGTTTGCATTCCTGGCACGTTCCAGGGGAGCATTTGGAGTAGAAGGCTGCAATCACCTGCAAGGTGATTGCAATGCCCCCTTGAAGTGGGGATTTTTGGTGCATTCTAGGGGGTAAAGTCAGGCCCTAAAGTCACATGAGACTCTGTCCTGTTCATCTGCTAATCCTTATCTTTAATTCTTTCCAGCAGTATGTTTTCTGGTTTTGGCTTTCATGCTCCCCCATCCCTTAGAAGATTCAAACTTTTCATCTGCCGCACTGTTCGAGCAGTTCATTTGTTCTGTGCTGTGGAAACCTGTTGCTGTTGTTACTTCTTTTAGAAGATAATTTCCATCAGGAACCCAGAATGAGTGCAAAATGTTGCTTTGTTTTCCAAGACAAATCTTGTATTTAAGCTTCCTGTGCTCGTTACTTCTGCATCTGTTTCTCCTGGGTCCTGTTCCTATTCTGGTGCCTGCATGTCCCTAAGCCCTATTCAGGAGCAGAGTATCAAAGTGCCTTTTGCACTGATGGCATAGTATGGGTTTTCTGTTTGAGTAAGTGTAAGCCATTACTATCCAGCTCTTTGGAGAAGTGCATGCCAGCCTGATGGTTTGAGAAGTGATTTTCTTCCTAGGATGTTTTTTTGTTTCTGATTTCAGATGTGTCTTGAGAGAGTGATACAGGAAGGTGTGGAATCATTATGGATTTTGAGGAGCCTTACAATTGTGACATACTGTTAGCAGCACTTATGGCAGCTGCTAGCCCAGGACGGGAGGGAGAAGTGAGGATGACTGGGGGGCAGGCAGTGTCTGCAGTCTGAGAAGAGGAGAGTTTTGCTAGAATCAATCTGTTTTTGTTTGGTCAGCAAAGTACACAAACTTGTATTAGAAATGGATCACACAGTCTTTGTTGGAGGGTAGAATCGATGACTACAGGGAACACAAGTCAAATTCCCATATTGTCCCCAACAATGGCTAATGAATTTCATTTTTTTATTTCAAAACCTTGTAGGAGCATATCTAACTACAACTGACTGTTAATGACTTCCTCTTTCAGATTAGGTTTGCAAATGCATTTCATACTTTTAAGGAGGCTTGAGGAAATTTTTGCTGCTTACACTTCTTTTGCTGCTTTTTTGGGGTCACAAGCTCAATTAGTTGTTTGGCAGGATCTCAACTCCATGGTTTCTCAGGATGTTCATCAGTCTGCTGTCTGAAGAGGGTATTCTGTGGAAGGTAGCCAGAGGCTATGCATTGGGCTGGGAAACCCTGCTTGATAATTCACTTCTGCTAGCTGGGCTGAAATTGCAGTTGAACTTCCCTGAAATTATAACTGGAGTTCTCTGTGATGATTTTCACTATAACATAAAAGAATGAAAGCACCTGAACAACAGAGACAAGAATGAAGAGAGTGTGCTGGTAACAAGATGACAGCTTTGACTGGTACCTTCCAAAGCTTTTCCAGTGTTGGAAGGCTTGCTTTATAGTCAGTCCTGCTTCTGCTTTGCCATATTCCCTTGTTCTTGGAGCCTGCTCTTTCTCCTTACCTGCTCAGTTTTGTCTCTTCCAGCTGTTGGGACAATGGCCGTGTTTGTACACACTGATACAGCAGAGGTGCCATTGCATTAGGGTCTACAGGCACAGCTGTGATATAAGGGACTGCTGAAGCATAATTTACATGGATTGTTGAGCCCTGTTTCTGATGGAGAGATGTACAGATAAAAGAGAAAATCTGTTCAGAAATTGTGAGGTCTGTGGTTTGCGTGTGGTTGCATCATACGCTGATAAAGGAATGAGATAGTTTTTGTGCAGGCATATTTACTGACCTGCTTACTTAAATAGGTTCTGTCAGCATTTTTATTAAGTACTTCTCCCGTGCCTGGAAACCCTGTAGGTACGGGTGAAAAAGAAAGCTGGGTGCAGTCTGCATTGCAAAGTGTTCGGGGATGCCAGGGCAGTGGCATGGAAGTGATGTGGCCACGCAGCACGTGCACACACTGCTGTTGCATTGGCAGCTGGAGACATAGACCTTTTTGGATGGCATTTTTGTCATTGCTGAAGAGGGTTTTGACAGTCATTGCAGATCCTTCCTCCCCAGAGATGTGGTTGTGGGACTGCATTCCTTTCTTCATGAGAGGCCAGTGGGCAACATTACATAATAATGGAAATAATTAGGAAGCTGCAAAAGATGTTATTTGTGCTCATCAAAGAGAATGATGCTGAGGATGTTTGGTCTTATTATGGTCCTTTGGGACCTGACTGGATAATATCTGAATTTGCCCCAATGAGGGGGTTTTGCACTTCCACCTCCATGCACCATTTCTTGCTTGGGATCCATCCAGCTTGGACTTGTTTTAGATTTAGAAACGATGTGGACTTAACTGCAGCAAAACTCCTGGGTCTTATTTTGTGTTCCTTCTTTGTAGCTTTATCCTCTGTTCTTTCTCTCTCCAAATTACCTTGACACATTGCTGCAAAAGCCTTTTTCTGTTGTGCTCCTCCTGCCACTGGGGACTGCCATCAGTATCTCTCACTGCTTCTCCATCCATGATTATGACCATGAGTGTCCAGACCTGTGGGCAGTCCTGGACAGGCAGAGCATCTTGTGCTACTCCTTAGGAAGGGCTGTGACTTGTCCCATTCAGGATCTGGCTGCACTGGTGGTGAGCCAAAGGAGGCCAGATCTTCTTCATGAATCTCTCACCGTCCTTCTGCCCTGGTAACAGCTGGCTGCCTGTGCAGGGATTATTCATGCATGCTAACACTGACAAGGCACCCCAGAGGTTGACAGGGAGTGCTCCCTTTGGGCTTCCTGCCAGTTCTGTCGTAAGCCCCAGTGACAGAAATACGTCCTGGTAGAGGAGATGGGGATGTGAATGGAAAGGGATGAAGTGTGCACGCGATCTTTTCAATGCACGCTACCTTTGTTGTCATTTGGGCTTCTTGCTTAGTTAGGTCAGCTGGGATCGTTCATTTTATTCTTCTTTTTACCAAGCTGTCATATGTCTTCACTTCTCCAGCAAAGGCACATTTTGAAGCCCTAGTTTGGTTTTGTGGAAGGGGAAGGGTAGAGAACATGCCTGTGGGAGTGCAGGGAAGCTGTGCTATTGTTCCACTTAAGATCTGACCTTATTACCGCAGAGACAGCTGCTGGTTACGTCCTTGTGGTATTGAAAATAGGTTGATGTTTTGGATGATTTTCCAGGGAGATAATGCTGGATAATTGTAGGACTGCCTGCAAGGGTCCCTTCAGCAGTAGCACAGCAGGGTTCAAAGTGCTCTGGACAGAAATGGCAGGAGGCAGCTTAGGATTGCTGCTGGGGACATGTTAGTGATCTCATCCTCAAGGCAGAATTTCCTGAGCCTGGTGCCTTGTCTGGAGTGGCTTGGCCTGGGTTGGTTTCTGGCTTTTTAGGTTTGGGGATTTTTCGGTTTCTGGGTTTTTTTTATTTTCTTCTCATTTTGTTTCCTGTTTTGGGTCTCTCTCTCTCTNTTTTTTTTTTTTATTTATTTTTAGTCATTATAACAAACTCTAACACTGCCTCTTCAAGTGATATAATTAAATTGCAAGAACTGGAGTCCTAATTACCCTCTCCCATGCAAGAGTTGAGGAGCTCATCTTCAGAGAGAGGCTGTTGGCTGAGATTCAAAAGAGACAAAACTCAGAGTAGGCTGCATCTGTGTTGATATTTACTCTTATTAAGAATAATGGTCATGACCAAGTGATATCAGAGTGTATTGCTCTTTGCAGGTTATTTTTATCTGTCTGTAAGTGAAGGCAGAAGGAAAACTGATCGGGTCCATCTCTGCCATTTCTGTACATCTCCTTTTCTGCTTTTTCCAAATAATTGTTAGTACAGCATCTGAGCTGGTGGGCCTGGCATGTGCAAAAAACTGCACTGATGCATGAAAAAATTACTGATACATATTTAGACGTTTCCTATTCTTGGAATTTGCTCCTCTTCTATCCCGTGCATCAGTGCAGATAGCTTGCATAAACAGGCTTAACTCTCAATGCAGTGGTGCAGAGAATCTGCCCACTCAATGGTAAGAGACATACTGGAGCAAACTGCTGCTTTCTTTCCTGTGATAATGGCTGTGCATTCAGGCAGCTGTGAGAATCTCTGCAAATGGAGAAATCTTGAAAGCAGGGCACACTTAGGTCCAATGAAATAGCAATTCTTATCTTTTTTTTTTTTTCAATAGAAACCCATGCAAACAGAAATTGAATTGCTAGGAGTTGAAGTGGCAGGACTTCTAAGGCTAGCTGCTTACTCACATGTATAGCTCAGTAATAATGCTTTGTAGCTTTTTTCCACTATAAACCTTGCAGAATGTTAGTATCCACTCAGATTGCTAAATGACACATAAGGGAAAATTATGGTTTACACCGTAACCCACACAGTTAGAAGTTGCACCAAATAGGTGATAGAACAGGCAACAGGATTCTTTTGATACCCATTTTAATCCTCTGCCTATGCCAAAACAACTGTCTGTACATCTCTTGGGGTTTCACAGACCCTCTTGCTGTGGTTTCAGCATTAAATTTGTTCACATCAATCACCTAACATTTGTCTTGGCCAAGCTGGGATAGCCACAGGTACACATTTACACTGGAAATGTTTGGGAGTGTCCAGAAGAGCATTTACGATTGTTGACTGTTGTGTGGGCTGACTGTAGTTAAGTGCCTGGCACTCAGCTGCAGCAGGTCCACAAGAGCTTCTCTGTGCCTCTGAAACTGTCTGGGGTAAGACAAGAGAGTGATCTGAAACTGGTGTCTTCTCTGGAGATTCCTTGACCTTTGAGTCATTTAGATTTGGCCCATGGGACTATTGGAGAACTTCAGGAGAGAGAAGACAGGGTGTTTCTGACCCCTGGGTTTGATGTTGCTGCAGGCTTTTTGTATGAACTCCACGTGGCAAGTGTGGCTTTTTGGCGTAACTCCAAATCCAAGGCATTTGTTCCGTAATCTAGTTTTGTTACAAGGAGACATGTCCACGGTATTCAGTTCTCAAGCTCAGATCTCCAGCCTTCCAGAAAAGCAAAGAGAGTGTTTATGGGCTACAGTGATCTGAAAATGCAAAACTGACATGAATTCAGTAAGACTCTTCAGATAAATATGCTTCTATTCAATTGAGATTACAAGTGCTCCTTCCTGGTATGGTAGTTGTGTGCTTTGTTAGTTCCTTAACATGCTCATTTCCATCTTTAGCATAATATTCTGATTTTGCTGCATGTGTCCATGGCACATCCCTCCTTATTTCCATGTACCATAAGCATTTGGGAAGTTTCCACTAAGGTGCACTCTCACTTGCAGCTCACTGTGAACTTGGTGTTTGTTGTTCTTCACGTTTGTAGGAAGGCAGCTGGAGAACATTGGGAGAATTAGCACCAGTGCTGGCAGCAGCACTTAATTTGGTGGGGCTCTTGGAAGCCTTGCATCTTGTTGTCTCTAATCAGTTTAAACTTGATAGATTTTCAGTGTTTTCATTTCCTAAATTGATTTATCTGTATAAAAGGTACAAGTTGTCCTCTGCTGGGAACAAGCTTCCAAGCTGTTTAATCTTGCTGTTTGTCAATGCAGAGAACAGCCTTGTCAATGTGAATCATCCTCTTTTATGTTTTGCTCATCTCCCCAGATCTTCGACCAACTTCTTATTCACTTCAGCTTGAACTCTCCTTATGGCTTCACTCTTACCCTGTTTAGGAGAGCAGTTAAGCAGTGAAGACCCTTTGCCTGCCCACTGACACAACTGTATTTGCAGTTCTTTCCCATGACACTTCTCTCTTCTTCAACTCAGCCTAGTCTGGTGCTGGAAGTGATTCAGTCTTGTTGAGTTTGAGGACCACCTCCAGCAGGTCTGTCTGCTGATACCTCCCTCCTTCTTTAGGAGCTGTTTTTACCTCTACTTGCCAGGTGTGGCTCCAGGATACATATTTCGTACCTAGAATGAATGAGGTTCCTGGGCTTGGGGCTCCAGAATTTCAATTCGTTTTTGTCTTCTGCAGGACCTTTTTAAGTCTAAGTGCTTGTGATTTGGACTTGGACATACCATGAACATGGAGGTTTTTGGCTTTTTATTATCTTCTTTCAAGTGTAAAAGCTGCTCTTTCCCTTTGAATCTTTTCACAAACAGTGCTCTTTGACCACCACCCTAACAATAGCATGGTCTTAACGAAAAACTTGACTTCCTAAATATTATGTTAATCTCATCGACAGAAGATCTGCTGAGGTCCTTGGACATGCTGGAATGAACTGCCTTTTTACTGGTTAGGGCTTGGCTTTGGAATGTAAATTTAACACAGTTCACTGTGTCCTGACCAGGCAAACAGAAATTAAATTGACTAATGGAGCTTTTTACAATGCTTGTCCCACAAACTTAGCTAAACAGCTTCCAAATTACTGTTAGTTGGAATTAATTGCTGATGAGGAAGCACAGCAATGACTTCTCAGAACTGAATGCATTTGATTTTCTTTTTTGGTAACCTTTATTCCAATATGTGTTTTTTGCAGTGACACTGAAAGCCGAAAATTATGCAAGAAGATGAAGGTAGATCCTAATTCAAAGGAGAACGGAGTGGATTTACTCCATTATAAGTGAGTGCTGGGCTGGGATTTGTAGTTTATAATTGTTGATGCCTCCGTTAAGACTGTTCACTCTCCTTTCAGCCCCATGCTGCTGCAGCATTAAGATGACTTGTTTTTTTTTTTCCTTTGACATATGAAATTAATTGCTGTTTCTTCAGTTTGCAAGCATGTGTTGTGACAGAAGTTGAGTTAAATTTATTCTACAGTTGAACAGAGAGCACTGAAAACATAAGCGGGGCCAGGAAGGGATGTCCAATGGACTAAATCTGCCCAGTGCATGGGGTTGATGGCTGACATTTGAGCTCTCTTGTTTTCTTTCACTTGCCTGCTGGCTTGTGCCTTGGACAAGTTGCTTTACCTCTCTGTGCTTTTCTGACTTGAGGTAGTCCTTCATAATGTGAGTAGAGAAAGGCAACTGTCGTGAGACAGCAAGAGATTTTTCTTCCTGAAAATAATAGGAGTGGGAGTACTGTTAGGTACACCAAGCAGCTCTGTCTCCATCTCCAAAGGTAATGCCTTAGTAAATATTCTTGTTAAAGTGTCAGGGAGGAATTGTTTACTAGAAACTGTTTTCTTTACACTGGTTTGCACCCTCCCTTTTTCCTTCCTCTTGTTCCTTCCCACCCCACCCCCCCTTAAATTACTGTACTGTAAATTCTGCTTAGTTCTGTGGCTTCAGCAGGATAATGTTGTTCTGGTTAGTGAGAAGTCAAGAAGAGCAGCTGTATGAATTGCAGTAATGTTACTGTAAGTTAACACTATTCCCCACTCCTTGTTTAACAGGGACGGTGCATTTCATACTGCATATAACAGAGCGGTCACACTGAAGGTAAATTTAATTATTCCATTATTATTCTTTTGGTTTTGAAAGATGTCGGTGAGACCTCTGTGGATTGAAAACTTATTTTGGTATTTTTTCAGCTAAAAGCATCAAAGGGAGGGGATTAATCTTCATAAACAGCTGTCAGAATGGCCTAAAGGTTTTTGTGTGCATACATGTCTGTCAACCATAGATCCAGGAAAATTGTTTATTATTTAAAAGATTGACCCCCTGTTGAACTGGAAGGTAAACTGTAAGTTAACTTTCACACTGGTAACAAAGATTTTCTTGTCTTGATTGCAAGGTGCTCTTTGTGGTAGTAGAACTAAAAGTATTAGCTGATACTGCATTTTGATAAGGAGTTCTCTGAGGTTCTTAGATTTTGTGTTTATAAACTTTAAAGAGAGCTGAGTGGCCTTATCTTTTATCAGATTGTGGAACCAGAGCTCCTATGAAAGTGCTCTGAGTGCATCAGGTATAAAATGACCTTTCTTCCTTTCCGGTGAATCTTGATGTAAAGCAACAGAAGGCAACATTCCGTGGGCAAGGGAAGAGAGAAGGCCTGAGGCACGATATGAATGTGTAGATCCAGATGATTGTGGAAACAGTGACCTAAAAGCACAGTGAGCAGGCCAAAAGTGTGCAGCTTTCCTTTGCAGAGCCCTGGTGAAGCACTGGAAGTTCCTGATGTGAGGAGCCTGGCAATGACTTGGCTTCCAGAAATCACTTCTGTCCAGCTCTGACATCCAGTTCCTGTTTCTCTTTCTCCTCCAGCAAAGCTGGGTACTGCACAGTCATTGGTCTTTTGAAGACTTGATGACATCACCCCAGGTTGATACAATGCCATGTACTTCCCCCTTCTGGCTTGTTCAGGGGATCACCCTGGGATGGAGAAAAGCCTGTGTGAGATGGGTGAACCTGAGTCTGTCAGAGTGGCTGTTCCTAAGTGCTCTTGCTTTGGACTTGGCTTTTACAGCCAGAGTTGGAGAGTATCTGATGGGGGACTGTCTTGGAAGAGTGCCCTGACTTGAATTCATTCAATCTTCACTTGAGGCTGTCATGCAGGATTTGCCTGAGGTGAGGAGAGTAGGGCCATGATTCTTCCCATCTCCTGCAGTAGAAATCTTGCCTGGCATTAGGAAGGACAATGTTAAATACTCAGACCAGTCAGCAGCTGCCTAAACCAGCTTCTGTACTTAATGAGGAGATGCAGCTGGTGATTATTTTTTTCCTTCTTGGTGGGTGAATGGGTTAAGGGAGACCTGGTAGTTGCTTAAATTTGGGTGATTTGAACAATAAATGACGTGTCTCTCTTGTCCTCTATAAAATGCTGCAACCAGGAGTTAGTGCTGTGACTCTTCCTTACAGATCAGATCTAGTGGAAAGCACCTGCAGTGCTCCAGGGAGCATTGGGCTGAGAGACAATCAGCGCAACAGGAACCAGATCATTTATTCCTTCAGCTGTTTTGTGATGAGCGTTTTGCCCTTCCCTTTTGCCCTGGATGTTGGGAAGAAGAAAGCAGCATGCCATGGACAGGGATGTGGGATTCCACTGGGGGTGGAAGAGGGATTTTGAAGCTCCCTCACTCTAGGTGCTGGAGTCTTTCTCAGTTTAATTGCCCCTGTGAAACCAGCCACTAATGATTTACATCATTGGGTTGTGGATCAGATCTGGGCAGTGAACAAATAATTCAGCTGAGTGTTTGTTCTGCTGCTCACAGCTGCCTGGATATTTTCTGTATTTCTCCCTCTGTTGCACTTCTCCCTGTTTTCTTCTGTTGAGCCAGTGATCTTTGTTTCTCTCTCTGTGCTGTGTTTGTCAGGAGTCTCCCAGTATGTACAGAGAACAGCAGAGCAACACAATTACATAGGGTATCATACTCATTTTATGGACAGGTGGACACACTGAAGAACAGGGAGATTAAAGGATTTGCTTCACATCATTCAGCAAACTTGTGGCAATAAAACTCAGATCTTCTTTCCAGACATCCAGTAGACATATTAATATATGTATGACATTTTGGAGAATGATGGACACAGCTCTGAAGAACTGTAAAAGGATTTTTCTGGAGTAATCAGCAATTTCATAGCTGTGCCTGATCCTGCTGATAGCGTGCTTGGGTTTTTAGAAAAGCTTTTCATTTCTTAAAGTAACTAAATCCTTATGTAATTAGCAGAGATGCCCTTGTGGTTTCACTGTTAGAAAAATGAGGAATAAAGGATAGCTCAGTGTTCACAGTGGGGGGAAGTTACTTGGCAGTCAGAACCTCCTGCTGCTGAGACCTTTGTTAAGATCTGAGCTGTTTAGGGTATCTAGGAAAGGGAGATGAAATGCAAGAGAACAGAATTCAGTGATGCAAAATCATTAGGAAAAATTAAAAAAAAATTTCCAATTCTTTGCAGAAGGGCTTAGGATCTCACAATAGTGAAAAGGACTAAAAGCTGGAGGAGATTCCAGTAGATATTTTCGTAACTGTGAGTACGTTAAAAAAGGGAGGGATTACTTACTTTTTCTCCAAATTTGAGGGCAAACAGTGGCATTTTGGGACGGCGTATCTGAAACAAATAACTGCAATGTTAAAAAAAGAAGTTTTGGAACTTGCAGCTACATATTGTGAAAGCCAAGAATTTAGGAATCTGGAAGACAGTTTTAGATAGTCATTAGAGATAGATCCATGGATAGCTAGAAAGCACAGAGGTCCGTATACAGCAGCTGGTGCAGAGTCCATAAACTTGATTTCTTTTGCCAGAAATGGAGAGCATGTGCCAGTGTGTGCTATATAAGATCTGTAAGTGCTAGTCTGTCTTCTCCCCAAGTAGCTGCAGTTTCAATCTGTTGCTGAAAACCTAAACTTACATCAGCCTTTCATCTTACCTGGAATGTCTGTTCACATGTTGCTTTAGCCACGTGATGTCTAATTCTCAGGAGAGCCACGATGGCAGTATCCAGGCTGTATTTATTATGAGGAAGCCTTTTCTGGAGTATAAAGTACAGGGAGAGTTTTACCCTTCTTCTAAAATGGAGAAGACTCACTGAAGTACAAATCTGCTTAGTACTAGCTAAGGGAATAGACTAACCCAATAAATTGGTCCTGCTCTAAACCCTGAATCCTTTTCAAGGTGGCTGTTGTGAGGAGTGTATGTGTAAAATCAAGGCAGGTCTTGTTATTAGCATCCCTACTGCATGATACTTCAAAGGAGTGAAGAGGGCAAGGATGTGTTTCTGTATATTTTTTTGGGGTTAAAACCTGGGTCCATGTATATGATTACCAGCTCTCCTGTTGAAACTTGCTTGTTTTCAGCAACCCGTCCTGGATGAAGCATGTCCTGTATTCTGCTGAATCGAGGTGTAAGGTTCAAAGCTGGCACAGCTGGTCACAGCCCATCCTGGCTCTGCCCATGCTGTGGGGTCAAAACAGGTCCTGACTGTACCACAGCAGGACTGGAGCAGACCTGGTTCTACATCAGGGTTGCTGTGCCCTGGCCCTTGCTGTGGCCTCTAACACAGCAGTCTGGGGACCACTGCTTTTCTGTGATTAGAGAGTGCTGTGGTTTGTTTGGCTATTGTTCTTCCCCATTTAAAGTAGGAGAGGAAGTTCTTTTCACTGCATGAAGAATTGAGGGCAAGGCAATGTATTGCCTGCTCCTGCCAGAAGACATTACACATCTAATTTTTTTCTGTCTTGGCTGAGAGGGAGAGGCTGGATGAATTAAATCTCTTTAATCCCCATCCTCTAACCGCATCTGTTTCTACATGACTGAATTTGGCAGGCAGGAATTCTTGAAACTAGCAGAGTCAATTACACTCATTAGCCATTCAAAATGTTGCCCCCTCTCTCCTCCTCTCCAGTGTATGGTTGAGGTCTGTGCATGCTGAGGGTGAGCAGAACTTGGTGCAGCTGTCCTAAAGGTAGACCATCTCCACTGTTTTGTCCTCATCTTTCCCTTCCCCATGAATTACTAGTCTTTTTAGGATGTCATTTGGGATGTTAATCCCTCTAAGTCTAGAGCTTTTTACACTGCAACTCCATTGTAAATTACTTGATTTTATATTTTTTTTCCTAGCTAGCTTCTTTCCCTCATAATGCCACTGTAAAACACATTTCTTCTGAAAATGTTTGTCACCCTCACCTATTAGGTCCTTCTTGCTGTGTACATGTGGTTGCTGTCTGGTGACAGATACATGCTGCCTTTTGTGATAAGACAAATCTTTTCAATATTAGCTGTGCAAGCAGACAGAAACATAAACGCAATAAATGGATCCTGCTGTAAGCTCTGAATCCTCCCGAGCCTTGCGGTACCAACTTAGAGACAGGAAAATGAGCTAAACTCCCCTCTCTGTTGATAAGCTGCTGGGATGTTGTAGCACAGCAGCCCCACCAAAGGCAGAGAGGCAGCAAAAGTGTCTCTGAGACTGTTCCAGAGGTGGGACATGGCGTCGGGTGTGCTGCCAACCTGCTCCTGAGAAAGTGGAGTACACACCCAGGCTTTTAGGTAGAACTGGTGTGTGTTAGAATAGCTCACTGAGTGCTGTGGCAGCTTCATCCACTCACTCTCACACTGGAGGAAGCTCCTCAGGGACCTCACTGTGTTACTGGTGTGGCAGACATCCTGTATGGGAATGAACACAAACCTACAAGCAATGCCATAGAGAAAGCAGTGGGATCGTTCTGAGTGGTGAATAAATATGGAATACCAGGTATTATGTTTCCTGGAGCACAGACATCTAAGGATAGAAGTCGTCAAGCCTGTGTTTCCATGTACAGCTGGAAATGGGGGTTAGTGTGACTGCCAGAATCCATGGAGAGTATCTCATTGATTTAGGAGGGCTGGAGTTTCTTTCAGGCTCAGGTTGAAATCAGAGCTATCAGAATATATATATATTTCCTTATGGTAAAGAGAGTATATCTGTGGTCTGCTGACAGGGAGTTTCGGTTGTATGTCAGTCAGGTAAAGCAGTTACAATGTGTGCACATGTACTCAACTTGTTGGACGTGGGAGCTGCAGAATCCTTGGGTTTTGTATTTCCCACTTCTTCTGTCACATTTGCTTTTTATTCTCATACTTGAAACTGCATTCAATGAATGTTTTGGGTAGCTGGGTCACAAAGGGAGCTGTTGGTGGATTTTCTTCCTTTGACCAAAAGAACAGTTTGATCTGTAAGTGTGTTAATTTGCTTTTGCTCACAGCAAGTATCAGTGTGCCATCCAGCTAGTCCTGCTACTCAGATACTGTGAAGGGCATGGGAGTCTGACCTCTACATAAAGAAAAGCCTTCCCTACTGACCCATAGACTCACTGTGGAAGGTCTAGTACCATTGAAAGAGCTCTCTGAAGGATCCTTGAAGCTGTTTCACTGTGTGCTGGTCCACTTCCACTCTGTTTTCCCCAGTTTTATAGTGGGAGTGGGAACTGATAAGTTGGAATACCAGTTATGATGAAGGTACACACCCACTTAGCACTTGATTCTGCAACAGGAGATTTGTGCTAATCTGCATTTGAGCAGATGAATATATGAGCAAAAAAGCAAAGGCACTAATTGAATGGGTTTTGCACCACAGCATGGATTTGAGATTGGATGTCTCATGATTTCCATTCACATTTCTTTCAAAGCTTTTTCCTCCTGTTTATTACAGTCTATAGTGGCCTTTCTCAAGGATCCAGAAGGTGCTCCACTCTGGGAGGAAGATCCTGAAGCCAAAGATATTGTGCATGTCGACAGTGAAAAGGTACATTAGCCAGATAGATGTTCTGTTGTTTTATAAATATAAGGGGTGAAGGGAGTGTGTATGTTTGTATTAACTCTTAGTGAAACACCATTAGTTTGTTTCTTTGGAAGGCAAGTTTAGAGCACCCAATCTATCTGATGTGATTTGGCCAAGTCTGTGGGTTGTGATAACTGTAAAGTCCTCTGCTTCCTTCCCTCCTCTGCCCTGCATGTGGTCATGACCTCAGTCTGCCAGCTACACAGCAAGTGTCAGACCTTGTGGATGATGTGGGGGCACAGCCCTCTTTGTCTCAGGGAAGTGTAGCAGCTTGCAAGATGCAGTCACTGCAGAATGCTAGTAGGAGGTGAAATGCTGCTCTTCAAACTGCAGGTTGTCATTAAACCTTGTGCCTGAGGTTAGGAAGTGTGGAGCAGGAAGAAAAAGGATCCAGATCTTGAGGGATTTAACTCTGTGCAGTTCAATGTTAAGTGGGAAAGCAGCAAATGTGATGAAACTACCTTAAAAACTACCAGTGCCACCACAGTTACCCATTAAGTTCTTTCTAATGTAATCAGCTTGGTCTTTTATATTAGTTTTCTAGTCTATAGATTTTTTAAACTTTAATTGATTGGACTCTAGCTGGTATTTTGTAAAGGGCTTTCTCAATTTTCTGGCTTTCATTTTTAATATTAGAAATGGTTATTTTGACATTCAGTTTTTGTAGGAAGATTAATTTTTAATGTTCACCCTCTGTACTCTATTACAAGGCTTCCAAGGGTTGCATTCAATTTGAAAACTTCATCTAGTTTTTCTATCATGCTGGTACTCGAAATGGCATCTCATAGGTTTGGCAAGATTTCATAGTGTGAAAACTGAACTTGTTTTGTTATTATTGAGTCTGACTTTTTGAAATACAATATGGATTTTGGATCTCAGCGAAGAAAGAGTTTCCAGTCAGAGATTCTGCAGTGAGAATGAACTAAACCATGGAACTTCCACATATTAACAGTGAAGATACTGGTCTAGGATATTCATCAGATATTTGAATGTATAATAAATTTTGTCATCTTCTTTCAAGTTAAAATTGAGGAAGGAAAAAAATTGAGTCTTGTCTGTTAGGAGAGATGAGCCCTTTTCCCTCTGATAAATGAGCCTGTGTTCTATGAATACATATATTAGTTTTTTAATACAAATAATAAGAGGTGTCATTGAGTATAAGTGTGTTTTTTATTTTCTTTGGTTCATTCACTAGGAGTTGAGAAGACTTCTGAAGAAGGAAGACAAGCCCCTTCTGATGATGTTCTATGCTCCATGTAAGTAGCCCAGCATGTCTTCACCCTCTCTCCCTTCTCCACTGAGAGATGTCCAGGTCTGACTAGAAGCTTCACCTGAGCTCCACTAATAATACCATCCTGTGCCACCTTTACCATTCAGCCCCTTGTGTTGTTGTGCCTGCTTGTGCTCAGTTTTTCCCTGGTTATCCTTCACTTGTATCCCAGTCTTGTCTCTTTCTCTTGTAATGATGACTCTTGCTCAATGTTCTTTTAAGCAGCTGCTTTCTATGATTTTCTTAGTCGTTCTCCTTTCTAGATTTGTGCTGCACAAAACAAACACTGTGTGCTGCAGGCAGAGGGAACAGTGCAGTCATCAGGAGCAGGGCTGTTGTTCCTGCTCCATCCCAGAGGCACCCTGCATGTTCCTACCTACATTGGCAGGAGTAACTTGAATGCACATGGGGTTTCAGGAAGAGAAGAGCACATTGGAGTAACTTCCTTTCTTTTGTGACCTTGACCTTGTATTGCTGCTACTTCATCATTGCATTGGCTGCTTGTTCCTTAATGTTGCAGATTTACAGCTGCCTTTTTGTGTTTCCTGGAGACTGCTGTGTGAGAGGCTTTCCAGCTCTTCTAAGCAAGATAGTGTTGTACTTGAGTTGTTGCTCAGTTCAGGAAGCAGGGAAGCCATGGGAAGGGAATAAAAAAACTAGAAAAGCCTCCCAGGACTGCCCTGATAGAGAAATTGATGTTAGGCACCACAAGCAATTTGCTGTCTGATTCTCTTTAAAACTCTGTCCCATGGCAGCATTAGCTGGTGTTTCTCTGTGGATCTTCTCTTGTAATTACTGCCTGAAACACCAGTTTACCTTTTTATTCTCATCTGAGCACTGCCAAGATGGCCACAATTGCCCAAGACTTAGTTTGATGCATCACTGAGACGATGGTTTTTCTTTTAATGAAATCACTGGTGGCTCTGTGCCTTCAGACTCTGCAGCAGCGTGGTCCTGTGTGGCCTGGCGTGCTGTGTGGCTGTTCCCAGTAGCTGCTGCCTCGGATCAGCAGGAGACGATACGGCTGCTCTGCTGTAAATCGTCCCTTCGGGGAGAGCTGGGCTGCTGCACGGTGCTTTCACAGTTTACCTGTATCAGGAATAATTGTTTTCCACAACTGGGTCTCTTTCTAAAATGTGCCTTATCTAACCCTTTGTTCTCTTTGAACCGTTCCCCCAGAAACCCTCCTCCTTCCAGTTTCTCTTCTTTGAAGTGGCAAAACACCTGCTACTTTTCAGTGCTGTAATACTTGTGCTGCTTTCCAAACTGCTGTGAAGGAGGTCTACTTGTGAGTTTTTTTCTTCCTCTCTGATTTCTCAGTTTGTAACTCCCTCATCTTTTATTTAACACACAAGACCTTCTGACTTGGTTGTTGTCCAGTTTTCCTTTTCTATCTTCTCTTACTAGAGACAGAATGCATCCAGCAGTTACAATAAAATATGGGCTTTGAGGAGCTGAAATTATTGGTTACATACAGGTGTTACCTTTCATAACAGGAAGCAGCAAATCAAGACTGGTCACTAAAAGAAATTCTGCTTTACGTTACTTGTAAGGGAGGTCTCTGGCATGAGAGAACATCAGAGGCTTTGTCTGGAAGGCTGTGGGGAAGACAGCTGCCTTATTTCTCTGCTTTGTTGGAAGCAGGGACTTTCGATTCATTGTGGCAGATTCATAGGAAACAGTCCCTTTCATAACGTGCTGGTGCAGGGGGAGATGAAAGCAACTACAGACTTGGATATAGTTACTTTAATATTTCAGGAATGCTTGGTCTGGGTAAAACAACGCAGAGCAAAGGCTTGCTTTCCTCAGAAGATATTACCTGCCATTTGCAGGCCATTCACTGTACTCTCAGACCTATATTAGAAAGTCAGACAGTGCTAAAGATGAAATATTAGGTATATTTACAGGCATTCAGATTTATTTGTAGTTAACTGTCAAAGAAGGCTCCTGCAGGAGACTGTCTGGATTTGGCAACAAGAAGGAGCTGTTTATAAACATGATTGAAAACAAGGCATTAAAAATTAAGGTGTTAACTAGTGGAAAGACTAATGTGTCTTTAATTAAGCTCCCTCTTTGGGACAAAATACAAGAAGAAAGAACAGAAGAAAATGAGTTTTTTGAGGTTTCCCTTTTATGCCTGTTGAGGAGTATATGTGGCTTGGCAGCATCCTGGACAATATAACCCAGAAATACGAGGACAGGAGAGGATGTACTGAAGTGGGTTTGGGAGCAGCAAGGTTGAGGCAGCAGCAGAGCTGGGAAGAGGAGGGTCATAGGGGTGATGGCTGTGTGGAGGAGGCTGGTGTGTGCCTGTGCTCTAGAAGGTACTCCAGGGGGCAGCTAGAGAGTAAAGAGGGGAAGATAGCAAAATCTGCTGCAGGAGTTCAGGGCCTGAGGATCCTGAGGAGAGAAGAAATAGAGGATTCAGAAGATGATGTCTGTCCAGTGGTTTGGATGAAACTGCAAGACCTCAGTGGGCCTTAAATGAGTGGCCTGTGCTCACCCAGAAGTTGTTGTTTTAACCAGCACTAATTTAACAACCTCATTTCCAATTTGAGCAGAGACATCAAAGGTGGGAAGACCACAGAAAGAACAGCTCTCCTTTTTCAAAGTAAAGGATGTTCTTTTCCAGGCATGCTGATTTGATCCTAAACAAGTGGCTGCAAAATCTGTTCCTCCTTTCTGGAAGATACTTTCAAAACTCTGTTAACTGGAAACAGAAGTGTTGACTGCTGTCCCGTGGTGGGCTGAGACTTTCCACAATAAGTGTCTGGAGTGCTTGGCTCCAGCTACCTTTCTTTCATGCTGTCTGCACTCCTGCCCCTTCCCATCTGCATGCACGGATTTTACTTGGCAGGGGTGAGAACTGCTGCTTACAAGGTGATTTACTGCTAATCTGCTTAGCACTGCAGAGCATCATCAAACAGCTCTTAGCACACTCCAACTGCACATTGGTGGTCTTCCTCACTCGCCCTTTGTCTTTTCCACAGCAGCACATTATTGTATCTTCCAAGGGCTGTTGCTTCTGAGCTATGTCTGCTCAATTAACAGAGCTCTGTTTAACACTTGATATCTGTGTAATGTGTTTAGGAAATGCATCTCAAATTAATTTCAAAGCCTGGTTAAGCTGGGACGAATCTGAAGTACCTCCCCCTGTCCCTTCAAAGACCAGAAATGCACAAAGCTGTTTGTTTTGAGTTCACAATTATGACATCTTCTGTTGACTTTGGATGTGTGTGTTTCATCTTGTATTCTCCTCTAGGCTCAGCTCAGAGCCTGAGGAATATATATAATATATACATATATATATGTATATATATACTCTCTTCATGCTGGGATGAGAAATTAATATGAAAATGAAGAGCATGAAAAATGTGCAAAAACAGAAGCTTGTAACAAGAAGTAACATCCTTAGAAACTAATAATCGAATAATGATTTAGTAAAGTAGATAAAGAATTTTTGTTTAAATTTTTTTATTTTAAATATTACTTCATATGCTTTGGAACACAGATACTGTAGAAGAGGCTAAATGGAGTTGTTGGCATATTGCTCACACAATTTCTTTTTTATCAGGGTGTGGTGTTTGTAAGAGAATGATGCCGTCTTATCAGCAGGCAGCAACAGAACTCAAGGGTAAATATGTAAGTGAGACAATGAGATTTATATGACATTTCAAAAATAATTAAAACATTTTTTAAAAATTATTTAAACCCCCAAATATTTTTCAAAATCAAAATTATCTATTTCTAAGCAAGCTGAAACAAAACGGAAATAAATTACTCTGTTCCAGATCTCTTCAGGATTCTCTATCTTGGTTTTTGTTCTTCTAAAACACTGGAAAATGAGATGTTAAGTCCCTTGTCCTTTGGAGCTACTGCAGTTTTTTCCATGGAGATGCAGGCTCTGACACTATGTAGATTTATGTTTAACCTCTAATTAGTGAGTTTTTAGACCTTTTGAGCTCATTTTGGTAAAGAAAGAAATGTTGGCCTTAATGGGTTTGATCAGCTTTTTTGCCTGATGTTTCATAGCAAGGTTAGGGATGGAGGCCCTTAAAGCAGTTATTAATCCACTCTTTTAGTGGAGAATCACAGTGTTCTGGGAGGGAAATCCCCCTCCCATAAGCTATTGGTAACCTTCCTAGCCACTCAGCATTAATAGAATCTTACAGTTTAACTGTAGCTCTGTCAAAGTTAACATTGATGCCACACAGATATGAAAGTAAGTTTTGACTCTAATAAAGTACAGCATTCACAGTAATTTAGTTACCCCTTTGTAACTATAAGGTGTATTGATCTCTGTAAGGAAGTCAAAGGCACTCGTCTAGTGAAGGTTTTATAATGTGCTTAATGTATGATTTATATGATGCCAGTGCACATATAAGAAAGGGGAAATAGGATTGTTGTTTCACGGCTGTAGCAGGATTTTGTCTGATCCTACCTGTTGGGTCATTCATTGCTGTGGTTCCAGGCTTCTTTGTGAGGAAAAGATGAAGCACTGCAGTTCATTGCTGGGCCCACTCTGACAATTCCTTCTCATGACCACCTAGTGCTGTCAGACTGCCCAGCATTCTCCAAACTAGTTGTTTTCAGAAGTGTTTTCTCTAAGTCCTTGTTTGCTTAGGGCTGAAGTGAGTGGGAGTTAGTCAGATTTATTTAGGACACGGCACAACCCTTAGAAGATATTTTCAGGAGTGTTTTTGTCTAGCTAGGCAGAACTCCAATGCCATCTCCCCTCAGAGGAGCACGTGCTGCATTCTTTGGGAAGGCACTCCTGCCTTGCATGGCAGTACATTGTGGGGTGAGAGTGATTAGGAATTTAAAGCATCACCTACAGAGACAGTGCCAGGGAGAAGGCATGCTGCAGAGCACTGTGTCCTCCTGCAGTTATCCCTTCCTCATCCATGTGCAGCTCATTTTATTAAATTCACACCAGAGTATGTAAACTCTAGATCTATTCTGGTTTGAGTATTTCCTTCCTCACTTGGAAATCGTTTCTATAGATCTGGGCTAATCCTGCACAGCTGAGTGACAGGGCTGGGACACAGTTTTTTGCAGTGGAGTGTTGTAGTGCAGGATCATTTCAGAGGAAAGTCCAGTTATGCCACTGCCACCCATGTTTTTCACAAAAATCGGTCTGTTTGTCAAAATTTGACCCAATTAGCTTCCTGAGTGGGATGTGTACACAGCTTGCCATTTCTAAAGTTAACTGTGCTGTACCCATCATAAATTATTCATGGAGTGCCTTAGAGTGATGCTGACCTCCAGATCAGACTTTGCTGCAAAGTTTATGAGTGGTTTGGATGAGCTGAAGGTTTGGCCTTTTAATCTGATCTGTCATTAGCTGTCAGGATGTGCCAGGCTCAAAAGTGATTATTGCTGTTAGATAGCAGGAAAATTAAGTACAATATTGCCTATTGAAGAGGTCATAAAAGTGAAAGGGTGCTCTGTACCTGTTGCTGGTCACTGCGTTCCCTTGGGACTGGTTGTTTATTGTCCCAGTGCTGTTACGGAGAGGAAGGCCGGATGGCATTTTTAGTTTATATTATGGTTCTATCTTACAATTCCATTCCATCCAGTCAAGAAGGAAAAAGTGCTCCAAATCAGAAGTGTGCTTATTTTATCCTTGGCAGGAAAGATTCCTGTGGTTGATGCCTTAAGAGGCCACCTAAAAAACAGAGACTAGACAGGAGTAAGAGAATAAAGATGGGTATTTATTTGAAGGGCCTTCAAGGTACACCCCGGGAGCCAGAGGCTGCTGTCCAAATGGACCCCAAGATGGACCACAGGTCACGAGTTCTTTACACCTTAATAGGTTTGGTTCATTTGCATAGCCAGGGTTAATTCTCCAATTAAAGCTTCAGTTTATTGATGTAATTCCCCTCAGCTTGCCCCTCTTTCAGAGGCTTTTGGTTTACACTTTTTGGGCCTAGGATGGTTGAGGTGTCCTTGAAGAGCAGGCCCAGAGTGGCTTTGTTATGACTACTCAGCACAAGAGAGGAGAAATTAACAGGATACAAAAACACCTCAGAGTTACACACTAAGCAGTACAGAATTTTGAAAAATATAAAAGTTAAAACCTAAGGCATCATGGTTAGAAGGTTGGCTGGGCTCTGGTGAGTGACTGTCACTGTGGCCCCAGAGCAGGGGGGAGCTGGTTATTAGCAAACCATTCATTATCTCCCTAATGCCCATGGACTTTGTGAGTGTGCCAGAATGTTCTGCTCAGTGAAGACCAGCTTGAGAATATGCTTAAGTGCTTTCCTCCTTTGGTGCTTATCTTTAATTTTTTTGGTGCTGTGAGGTGCCAGTTTTGGAGCAATCCCATCAAGAAAACTGTGAATCGAGGTCGGGGGTCACAGCTGAACAGAAATGGTCAGAAGCTCCAAATTCATGGGAAGCTAGGAAAGGTTCAGAGTTGGTTTAGGTTATAGGTAGTTTATCAGAGAGCAGGTAAGTGTTGAAATATTTCAGTGAAATAATTCACTGCAGAGGTGAAAGGAGTAAACTGATCTTTGTTTCTGCAATAGCTATTACAAGAGATAATGGACTTAAATTGAAGTTGGGGTCATTCAGGCATTTGCTAAAAGCAAATTCGCCAGACGTCTGGCAGGAGGACCCTGGCTTTGGGCAGTAGGTGTGTTTTGATGGTCTCTGACAGCCAGATATTTCATAATTCTGGATTATTGGCCAGCTAAAGCTGTTACTCTTGTCATTAAAAATAAATCCCGTTGTAATAAGCTTTTTGCTAATTATGCTTCATATAATGTAATGAGCACCAGAATGAATCCCAAGTTATTGACTTGTATCAATCACCATTGGATGGACACGGTGAAATTGTCTGAAATGGCCAGGGATTCCCATTTAAATCATAGGAAATACTCTGAAAGTCCACAGCAAACATGGAACCTGGTAGGCTCGTGTTGATTGGGTTATTAGTTAACAAACCAGGTTCTTGCTTTGTAAAGCAACCACTGTATGTGGATCCTATTGCATTTACCTGCCCTTAGGTGGTGACACAGAGGATGAGAAAAGGGGAGAATTGAGTCTAGATAATCTCATATGAATTAAGTCCATCTGGTTCTTTGAACTACAAGGAAAATTCAAAGTGGAAGACTAGGCCAGCAAGTATAAACCTTGTTTCTGTACTCTCTTCTGTTCAATTTATTCTTTCTTAGGATAGGGAAGAGAAAACAAAGTATCTTTTTGTGACTTTCCAGCACTTTCTTAGAAACGGTTGACCTTCAAATGAGGATTTTCTGCTTTAAGATTTATTTCATGCTGGCTCTGAGCACATTTGGTTGGTCTGTGCAGTTTGCTGCAGTCAGGAATGTGGTATTAAATTCTGATGTGGTATTTCAGCTGGAAGGAGAAAATCCTGGTTTTGGAGAAGGAAGGAGGAGGGGGTTGGATTAAGACCCTGCTGCTAAAATGATTTAAGCCATCAATGCCATTAAACTAAGTTAATCAGGAAGTGGTATCTCAGCAGCTTGCTGGGTTCAGGTTTGACAGCTGAACGACCTCTGTGTGAATGGCACACTCACAAAAACTTGGAATCAATCCCATTCCAATTTTTATGTCAGAAATATTTGGAAGACATTTGGACAGGGCACAGAATAAGTCACAGGGCACAGTACAAGTCACAGGAGCCCTGAACCTGAAGCTCAAGGACTGTTGAGATGGAGGATGGGTTGGGAATAGAGGTGAGGAATGGGGAGGAGAGGGTTTTTGTTTTACATGCTAGTCTAAAAAGCTACTGTGCTTCTGTGCCTCTCTTTTGAAGACTGTAGGACAAGGTTAATTCTTAAGTCCCATTATACCCTACCCTACCCAAGTTAACATATTTAAAGACTATAAATGCCATGTACTATTTCCTGAGCTCATGGAAATAGGGCATATTTTATTTTCACATTGACATCATGCTGATTTCCCCTTATCATTCAGTAAGTGCATTTTTGAACTGGGATAATGCCAGTGCTTGGTTGGTTAGAGCTTCTGGACATGAGCTGAGATTGAAAATTCATTGCTGAAGTGGAAACTAGGGAGCTGAGGGTGGAACTTCTGCTGTCCTGTTTAATGTTGGATATGAACTAAGAACTCTTTTTTGGTTTTTTTTTCCTACTTGCAGAGGAAGAAAACAAACTCTAGTTGCACTTGCAGCTAAAAATTCAAATGTGCAAAGAAGAGCGCAAGTAGTGCAATTGAGAGAATTCCCTTTAGGTGTTCCTATTAGTGGGTGAATAAAAAGAAACAGGGATGCCTCCAGAGCAAAGAAGAGGTGACGTGTTGACTGTTGTGTGTTTTCTCTGGATTAGACTCAAGTATTGTTCTGTTGCCCCTTGCACAAATCAGAATAACTTCAGTGCCTTTTATAGAGACCCCCTTGCTTGACAGCTGTATGAATGAAATCAGAAACTGCCCAGATTGAAGTGGGTTTTACTTAAATCTTCAAACAAATGGTGTGATATTCCTGCTGTGTTGTAAGAATTAGTAAGATTATCCTCTTTTTCCAGGTTCTTGCGGGGATGAATGTTTACTCTGCTGAATTTGAAAGGATAAAGGAAGAATTCAATGTCCGTGGATATCCTACAATCTGCTATTTTGAGTCAGTTATGTTTTGCTACTATTTTGGAAATCATGCACTCTTCTATAATTGCATGTTTTTATCTTTTAGGGCAAGGACTAAACCTTGTTTTGTTGCTTTAACAGGAAAGGAAAGTTCCTGTTCAACTTTGAGAACTTTGGTGCTACTGCAGCAGATATAGCAGAGTGGCTGAAAAAGTAAGGCATTGAACTTCATGCACTCCACCTTTTATGTACTCTTCATTATTTACAGAATGTAATGGTTTAGGAACAGACATCTCTCTCTCTCCTTCCCTCTGCTCAGGAGAGCAAACAAAACTACCCCGCTGAGATCAGCTAAACTCATACGGGGAGATTGACTAATGTCTGGTTTTTAGCATGCATGCCTTGCATTTCACAATTGCATTTTGTCTGTAATAGGAGACTGACTATGGACTGAAATAAATGCAGATACACAGATCTCAGCTTCGTTAAAAATGCCACCTTAAATTTCCAGTGATCTTGGGTGCTTGAACTTGATACCTTGCAAAAGGTATTTGACTTCTGTTGTGTTATTAAAAATGTATATACCAAGTGTGCAGTTCTTGTTGGTTCATCAGCCTTTAGCTGAAGCCTTTAAAGTATCTTGCAGAGACAAACTGAAGATCAAGGCACCAGGATAGGTAGTCACTTCTACAACATGTGTGTTTGCTGTAATGATGTGAAAGTGTTGAAAGCACCTTGTTCTACCTAAGGAGAGCTATTTGCAGTCATAAACATTTTGGGGGCTGAATGAGCCTGGGGGACTAGCAGTTCAGAGACGACAGGAAAAATGTGTGTGTGTGTGTGTAGCTGCTCTTCAACTGGTGCAAATCCCCCATGGTCAGTGAAGCTGATGGAGCAGCTGGAGAGAGCTGAGACAATCTGGTGATGGAGAAGTCCCGTTTGCAGCACACCCAGGCTCTGGGGCATGGTGTCATCTTTGTGAGCCTCCAGTGCTTGCTGCAGTGGTAGGAAAAATACTGAAATGAAGCTGATGAAAGGAAACAACCACGTGGGAAGAACAGATTGTTGCAAACTATTGCAATAGTGCAGCTTAGCAAACTTGGCTCCGAATAAATGTATTTTGCTGTACCAGTGGTGCTGTGCTGGGGACGTGCATATGGTTGCAGGTAGCCCAGGGTCTTCAGCAGCTTCAGGATTTGGAACCCACAAATGAAGTGAGAGCTTCATTCCTGTTAGCAGCAGGAGCTACAAACACTGCAAGTGAGCACTGCCCAGTGGCTCAAACAGGAGTAATTCAGCCATAGTCATTAGGCCTCATGTAGTCAATTAAGCTTCATGTTGTCAATTAAGCCTTCGAACGTGAGTGATCAAGATGGCAACTCCAGCAGCTCGAAGGAGATGATCAGCCCTTGGAGCAAGGATAGGGCTTCATCACCTGCACTTTGTTATGCTTTTCAATTCTGCAAGGATGTGGTTATCTGTTGGCTACCATATGTGAAACATTAGCTCTTTGGGGTGTTTTTTTCCTTTCTCTGCCCACATAATATCCAGATAATCCCTGCAATATGCAGTACCTTTATATCAGTGCTGTGACAGCAAGTGAGCACAGCTACTGGAGGCAAAGCAGAACAGCTGCAAGCTCTTTCCAATGATAATCTCGGCTAACAAGCCACTGTGGGCTTTGGCTGATCCTTCAGCAGTCCTGAGCTGAAAACAGCTGTTTGTCCTCACTTAGTGCATGCTTATTAGTTGCCCAAAAGATGATGTGAGCAGTAGCCTTGTGCCCCTGTTCTATGTAATAAGTACAAGGTTTGAAGGGAACCACATTAAGTAATTATGTGTACTTATATTTTGCCAGTAATTGATGCTTAAATTATGATAAATTAAATTATTAATAAAACCACATATACAATAAACATGCTACATACATAATATTATCCTATTCTGAGGAATCTGCAGTACAGGTAGTCAAGATGGTATGGCAAGGGCTTTAGGAAAGCCAAGGAGTGCAATTAGGTAGCTGCAGGGTGTACAGGCTGTGTTTCAAAATAGAATAATATTAAAATATTGAAAGGTTGCTTTGGTACAAAATGTTGCTCCGAGGACCAGGGCATGGCAGGCCATGGCAAGGAAAGCCAATGCATTTTTATACTGTGCATGCTGTACAGCATTGTAGAGTCTTGAAAGCAAATCCAGCAGACATTGAGCCATATGAAATGGCCTATTTTGTGTGGACAACAAGTACACTGTGCAGAAAAGTAGCTGTTGTCCCTCTCCCTCTTGTTTTTTTTTTCCCCTCTAAATATTACTGGTAAAGTGCTGGAAGTGGTTGATCATAGGCTCATTTGTAAGGCACAACATGATACAACTTAATGAAAGTTAGAGTTATTTAAATCATTGTCCATGCTTTTTCCTCTCAGGACAAGAACTCATAGTTTGGAGGGCCCCAGCACCTCTTTTTTTTTCTTTTTCTTTTTTGCTACTTATTGAAGGTGCTTCTTTCTTAAGCTAATGTGTCAGTCTTATAGATGCTTCACCTGTCTTATCTTTCTAATAGGCACTGGCTACTCTGTTATGGAGTTTCAGATGTTTTCATGAGGTGATAGAGACAAACCATCATACAGCCTTAATCCAACACAGTAGAGATGCTATCTTGTACATACCCTTTTTTTGTTAACTCTGATACACAGCTGTATCAGCCAGAATGGTAGGCAAGCCCAACAGCTTCTTGCTGCCTTCAATAGCTGCTCAGTTTGTCTTGCTGTTTTTATAGATGCGCCTCAGGCCCTTCCTTAGCATCAGCTACTCTGTTAAATCAAGAACTTGTTCTGTGCTCTCAACTGAATTAGCTTTTTATAACTCTTCTGGACTTCTGTCATCCTAGTCAGATGTTGGATGTGCCTTATGTCTGGGTTAAATGACATTTTAAATTTTGCTTATTGCTTTCTCCAGGCCTTGAGGTGTTTCTTACCAACTCCTGTGTAGGTTTATTAGCATGCACAGCATTTTAAATTAGGCCATTTGAATAAACATCCCATGTCTTGCTTTACTAATTCCTGACTGAAATAGGTCACACCAGGCCCTGCTAAATACCATGCTCTCCCAGTGCTTTGTAGGTGCTGTGTCCATGTTCATCATGCTCTGCCTACTCAGCCCAGTTCCCAAATCCATTGGGTGTCATGGTGTTTGCCAGAAAGCCTTCACTCTGCCAGGATACCTGGAGATTATTGCTCCCTGGGCTGCTTGGCCAGGTGCAGCTCTGACCTTCACTTTGATGTTTGCTTCTTGGTTTGTTTATTGTAGAAGCAGCAGCAGAGGTGTGCATCACAGTTCTGCACAGATTGCTTAATATTCTTGGATCACACCCATTGCTTACATCAACAGAAGTTGCTATCTGAATCTGTGTATCTCCACTGCTTTTTTTTTTTTGCCAAACTAGGCTTTCAGCCTAGAAATGAGTAAGGCAGGATAAATGAATTATCATCTGTTTGCCATTCCTTGTTCCAGGAAGCTAACACAATAATACATTTTAATCAAAAATAGTAAATCTGCTTTCACTAGAGATGGGGTCACATCCAGACCTGTACTTTGCCAAAGAATTTAGGGAATTTTGGGGGGTATTTGGAACTCATTACTGCAACTGACAAGAATAAAATAGCTTCAGAGTCTGGCTCCCAGTGTTCGTATGTTTGGGTGTCTTTTCTGTGAATACTGCTTTAATAAATAAAATGTCAATTAGCATAGTTTAGTTTACAGCTGCCAAATTCTCTTTTTAATGTACATTAATGAAAGCCAAAGCCAATTGTTTATTGGGATGATGAGCTCCAGAGGAGCTTAGGTTCAGTTTCCAGACCTGCCACCGTGTCTTTGAGCAGTCTCTGTGGCTCTGACCCATCACAGACAGTTGAACTCCTGTGCAGTCATGAGGTGAGGTTGGTAGAACACATCACTTATCTTTTAGGTTAAGCATGCAGCTGAGTAGCTTTGCTGAGTTAGGCCTACAAGCCCACTGCAGGGTGAGGGCATGACAATACTTCCCTGGCTCACAGGAGAGTTGTTCAGGGTGTAAAACCATGTATTCCTGGGGAAATGGTATGTGTAGCTGGCCTATGGTCCCAACACTGCTCCTCCTTTCTCTGTCAGCCCTGATCATGCTGTCAGTATCCAAGGTGATGGGTTAAATTGGCTGTTTCTGCTCACTGCTTTTTTCTTTCATTTGCAATGACTCCCGGGAACTACAAAGTGGGAACGCTGTGAGAAAGGGAGCATCCTGCTGAGGAGGGTAAAGGAGTAGTAGAAAATGCATTTGATTTCTATAATGTAATAACCAAGCAGTCTCCTTGCTCCATCCCCTTCCATTGCTGATCTGTCCTCAGGAGCTTCTTGCAGATTTTTTTATTCCTCCTCCAGTTTTATCTGTGATTCAGTGCCTGTGAGTTCTGGATGGGTACAATTATGGAAGCTGTTCAGTAGGGTTGGTGTGTCAGACTTCTGAACACCTGCACAAAGTGGTTCCTTACAGTTTGACTTTCCAAGATGAGTTCTTAGCAGCAGAGAGCTGCCTTTAAGCTGTGTCTGTTTGTCTTGTAGCCCACAGGCACCTCAGCCACAGGCTCCAGAGACTCCCTGGGCAGATGAAGAAAATGTAGTTTATCACCTGACGGATGAGGACTTCGACAAGTTTATAAAAGATCATTCATCTGTGCTAGTGATGTTCCATGCACCATGTGAGTTTGTTTTCTCTTCTGTATTCTGAGCCAAATGCTTGCTAACAAAATCAGTGATGTTTTCCCGTGGAAGTTTCACAGAACCATGAACTCAAAAGTCTGGGCTTTTCTTGTTTGTGATGATTGTTAAATACATAAGGCGCAAAATATTTGTGAAGTTGCTGACTTCGCATTTAGGATGGAGATGTGCTTCTGGAAGAGGGACACTTTGTAGGCTGAGTCAAAGCTTAATTGAGAAGTGTAATGATGCTTAAATAGTATGGGTACTCATCACTCTACAGCATAATTCCCCGTTTTCAATTTCTCTTCAGTATTGTTTACTTTCAAAGTAGAACTCTGGTTGGTTGAACAACTCAGCTTGAAAACCAGGAGCTCCTGGGTTCTTGTCCATGGCTGCTGATATGTCATTTTGAGCATTTTCACTCCTCTGCTGCAGTTTCTCTGGCAGTGTAAGGGATGATGGTCATTATATATTGTGCTGAACTATGCCAAAACTAGACCTAAGTTTAGAAAGTCCTCGAGACTGTCAATAACTAATGCAGGGTTGGTGGTGATACTACTTATTGTTCTGCTGAGAATGCATTGAACTGATCTTTTTCATGACCTGAGGGTTTAGCTTGACCAATAAAATCCAGTGGGTTGACTTCAGAAACCTGTTCCAGCCATCCTGCCCACGCTGGGTGGAAGAGAAGAGTGCATTAACCTCTGTTCACTGTGGATGTAACTTGTTTCAGCTACATAGCTGGTTCTTTCAGCTTTGTGTCTGTGATGGACAGTTCAAGCTTGAATCTGCAATGCTGGATGGCACACAGCTTCCCTCTCCTCTTGCTGCTGTGCTGGCAGTAGTACTTGGGTGAGATGTTCATTTTCAAGGGCACAGATTTAAAGGTTAGGGCTCTGGAGGCAGATTGTGTGCTCACAGCTGAGGGTCTTGGCACAGAGGCTGAAATCCTGCTTCCCTTTAAGCCAGCAGGAGTTAGCTCCCAAATGCCTTTTTCTGAAGGTCTGCTCATAAGACTCATTTGAAAAACATACCATAATGAATTTCCTGTGCCTGATGAAGTGTCTAAGAATTTGGTCCACTGAAGCAGGGGACTGACTGCTGTTTTGTTGCTGTGTTCCCTGGATGATTTGTACTAATGAAAGTGGGACCGGAGATGAACTCCTAGTCTGAAACCCAAAACACAAGTAGCAGAACTGATGAGGCCTGGTTTGCTCAGGAGTTATCCTTCGTTACCCAAATCCTTCCTTCCCCAGATTTCCTTGCACCCTGGCGTGCCAGTGACAGCATGGGCTGCTGCTCCTCGGTGGCTCTGTGCTTGCTGAGCAGCTGCTGCCAAGCACAAATGGAACTCCTCAATTCCCTCCTTTCCCTCTCTCTGCACAATGGCATGGGATAAGCATCCCTTCTCTTTAACCCTGGATCTCAGCATGTTTAGAGATTTAGTAGTATTTTAAAGCTTTGTCTTTTTTTGAGTTTGTAAATGGGCAAAGGAGTCCAGTCGTGTATTCAGGAGGAGGAAGAGGGGGAAGAAATCAACAGCTGGCCCTGCAAAACTTAATCCTTTAGGAAGCCAGGTTAAAAATAGATGAATACATGCAACTGCAGTCAAATTTTGTAATAAGTTCAAGTTAGTTTTAAATCTCAGTAGGATTCTGTTCAGTTTTTAGTGGTTTTTTTAGTATTTTCAAGAGCACAGGTAACACAGTTTTGGGATAACAATATTGCATGACCTGTTTCGAGAGGAGAGGTGCTTCCATACAGGTATGTTTTGTACTAAGGGGCATTCTGCACTAAGGTGCAGCAGTACTTTGGCAAACGCTGTTTTAAAATAAATCAAATGCCTTAACTGGGCTGTTGCAATCTTCTGATAACACTTTCCAGCTGCTCAGAGTTGGGATAAGGAGTGTTCTTTGCCAGAACAACTCCATTTTAAATGCAACTCAAATATTTGGGGTGTTTTATTTACATTCCGGTGGTAACAGTAATTCTGCCTACGTGCAGAATCCAGCTTGTACCTGTGTAAAAGATGTTTGTAAGAATCCTCTCTGGGCATCCTCAGCAAAGAGTATAGGGCTTGCAAACTAATTAATGACAGACAACTATCATAAACAGTTATCTCCATGATTAGAAGCTCTTCTCTTAGCACTTCTTAAATGTGCTAATGGTGTCACCTTATGAATATTAGGAGATAAATTATTCCAGTGAAGAAGTGGTAAAACCAATGAACATCTTATTTGTTTTGCCCTTGGTAACACAGGCTGAGGAAGTTTTTTTTCTAAAAATAATGTATTAATAAAAAAAAAAAGTTGAAACATCTAAAAAATAGGCTCATAACACAGGATATACTTCTATGGAACTAAGAATAATCAAGGAGATTTCAACACTAGCCTGGAATTAGCAAGTACTTAAACTCCATGCAGCACACACGTGACTTGGAGTTTCTCTGGCACACTGTTATGGTTGAGCCTCAGCCACAGCTCAGCCCCACACAGCTGCTCCCTCATACTGGGATGGGGGAGAGAATTTAAAAGGTAAAGCCAAGAAAATTCATGGATTTGTGAGATAAAGGTGGTTTAATAAGAAAACCAAAAGCTATGTACAGGCATATCAAAACAAGGAATTTGTTCACTACTTTGCATTTACTGGCAGGTGTTCAACTGTTCCCAGGAAAGCAGAACTTTGTCACACGTAATTCCATCACTCCAAATGTCCCCCCTCTCCCTGTTCCCCTGGCTCTGTATGCTGAGCATGACACCATGTGGTCTGGGATATCCCTGTGCTCCTTTGGAGTCAGCTGTCCTGGCTCTGTCCCCTGACATCTTCTTGTACACTCCCAGCCTCTTTGCTGGTGGGTTGGGGTGAGGAGCAGAAAAAGTCTGGATTCTGTAAGCGCTGCTCACCAATAGCTAAAACATCCCTGAATTATCAGTGCTGTTCCCAGCACAAATCCAACTCATGGCTCAGTACCAGCTACTGTGAAGAAAATTAACTCTGTCCCAGCCCAAACCATCACACATACACGAGGAGCTGTTTTAGTAGAGGAGAACTATTTCAGTGGTACTTTAATTGTATATTCAGGTGGCCAGTGCATTGATAGAGTGTAGTATGAAAGGACGTGCAGGGAATTGGCAGGATTTTATCTTCCCCTTGCCCCCAGTGCTGAAGATACAGCTGAACCAAACATCCCAGGTAAATACCTGTGAACTGCACCATTAGGCACTGTGATGGATGAGGCCAATTGGGTCTCCATGCCTGTGGCTGCTAATGATCATCCCGGAGGACCACACTGTAATTATTTACAATCAGTTGCACTTACTAGCCCAGTCAAAGGCATGGCAGCATTTTAAGTGCTGCCTGGCATAACTAAGTTCAAGGAGAGCAGCTAGTGTGTTTTAAACACATCAGGAAGGTCTGCAGCATGCAACTTGCACCTCTTGGGATTAGAGACGCCATACCTTTTGTGCAATAATTTATCACAACCATTAAACGGAAGATGTGCTGCTTCAGGTCATTACTGCTGGCCCTGAGCAACGTGGGTGAGTGTGGGTGGGCAGGATGAGTTTGTCCTGCTTTTGTTTCACAGGTCATTGGGGACACAAAGCAGGATTTTTAGCCTGCTGAAACTCCTTTGTAAAGCCCTTAAGAGGATGTTCAATAAATCTGAATATTTAGCATAGGTAAACAGTGACCCAGCCAGTCAGGCTCTGAAGGCACTCTCCTCCCCAGCCATCTGTGAAGGATGTGCAGTGTTGTGCTCCTTACTTAAGCATTTTGCTGAAATTTTGTAATTTCTGGTGGTGAGCTTCATGTTATCCTGGATGTATCCAGACTAGAGTCTTGCAAACGTCTGAAGTATTTTTAAAATGTGTTGTTATTCCCAAAACCTGAGTTCTCCTGCACTGTACAAAAGAACAAAGAAAGGGCCCTTCCTCCCAAAGGATTTGGAGTTTCCACTTGGATTGATCATATTTGGTAGCATGAGATAGCAGACTTGTGTTAGCAGGCCTTTTTCTGAGGCTATAACAAAGGATTTATTGCACCAACCAAAGTTATTTCTGTACTGTAACATAACTAAAGGCAGCCTTGTTGCTTATGATAGGCTTCTGCTAGCAGTGAGAATAAAGACTCCATGTCTGTATGTGCTTCTTGATATCTGTGCCTACAGCTGATCGATTTATTTAGATGCCCAAGATGACAGCTGGGTTCTGAATGTCTCTAAATATGGGTTATGCTGCCAGTCAAGTGTTGTTAAATGCTTCAGTGTCATGGGTACTCACTGGGACTTAAAATGCTCCTGAGTCACTTGATCACAAAAAAAGCCCTGTTTGTGTTTTCAGTTTCCTCATCAAACTGTTTGCTGAGTCCAATGCAATTTTTAAAATAATTCTGTCCAAAATATTTGCCAAATTAGTGAGGGTTGCAGTCTTTCTGACTCTGTTTTGTCGAAGGAATAAACCCCCTACACATTTATCCTTTTTACATTTTTCTCCCCTTTTTTCTCCAAGTCACATCTCAGTCACAAAATAAACCCAACCAAGTCACTGATGAGTCAATTCAAATGCCTTTGAAAGGTGTTTAAAGTCCAGGATTGAAATTCAAGTCAACTCAGAAATGGTTTCTAGAAGCATCTGCTATTCACGCACAGGAGTTACTTTTCATTATGTTTTGTTAACACAAGAGACACTGCTAACATTTTAAAGCTTACCTGTTCCTGCAGCCTCATGCAGAATAATGCCCTGGTGCCACTCCAAGCTGTAGCCTCCCCGTGTACCTTCAGGAAGCACGGATCTGAGGAGTCTCTGATATTGATTGGTGGTTGTGGTCAGTCACCCCTAATGTTTGCTTGAGGCTGCTTGGCCCTCTCTCATACCCCATCAGCCAGAGCAAAGTTTGTGATCCAGTACTGATGCCAGAGGTAACAAACAGAGGAGAAAAAGGTGCTTTGGCTATACTGTTAGTGTGAGTGTGCATTTGCTTTTTAAAGGATTGAACTATTAAAATGTGTTTCCTGCAACATTTCTTCCTTGTATGCGAACTTAAATTCAGGTTAAACCAGTGCTCTTCCCAGTCCCCTTCACAGGGTTCCTTCAGAGACCATATAAGCTGATTGCAGGACTTAAGGTTAGAAAAAATGTCAATATCCTTAGTAGGATATTGGAGCCAGTGTGTGGTTTTTCCTCCATTGATAAAGAGGGAAAACAGGGAAAATGCAGCCTAATAGACCTTTGCTTGCTTCCTCCCAGTGGAAGGGAGTGCAAAAATAAATCTTGAAATGATAAAATGCACCACAGTTTTTATGTGTTGTTGAAATGTCCATGAAATTCCTTTCCTGTCCTTGGATATTTTCTCTCCCTTTATAAACCAACCCGATAAATTATGCAGTTGCTGCTTTCCAAAGTCAGCTATTCAGCTGTTCAGGTTTTTAATTGCACAGGGAGCAGTTTTATCAATTTGGCTTTGAAAAACAGCTTTTCACACCCTTCACTCCTTCCCTCCTCCCTCCGGTGCATTAAAACCCAAGGCTTTAAGCGACTTTGTGAACTCATTATTAAGAATCCCAACCAATTAGCCCAGTACAAGAAGAAGGCCTCAGCTTCTAACCAAGTAGTGAACTTGGATCTCTCCCTGCCAGTGCACCATCACTGGTTTCAGTGGCCTTGTTTCTGTTTCTTACTGCTGCACGTGGTGAAATTGGGATGTAGGAATCCATTGCTCACTTTAAATATGAAGTAAAGTGAACCCAAAATGTGTGCACAAAATCAAATCTATTTTTTTTTTCAAACCATGTTTTACAACTATAAATAAATAAGTCTCCCTTTCAGATCCCCACTGGTTCTTTTTGAAAGCAAGCTGTGATGTTGTGAGCTCTAATTGGGATGTCTGTTGGCAGCATCAGCTGAAAGGCCATGAGTTGAAAAGGCTGAGGAATAATCTACTCTGCAACCTGAAAAAAATTGCCTTTCTAGCACAGGTCAGCAGCAGCCCAACATTGGCAGCCTGTGATAAATAAGGAAATTAAATTATTTATAAATAAATAAGGTTTTTCCATTATAATTCATGATTCAATCAAAGATTTTTTTTAAAATGTCAGCCAATGCAGTTGTTCCAGTAGAGGTTAAAGGCTTGTGGGTTATCCAAACATCCAGCAGCAATGAATGTGGATGGAAGCATCCTTTAATTTTTATTTGTCCCTGTCATATATGACATCTTGGATTTTTAAAATAAAATGTTGGTTGTATTCAGTGGCTACACAGAGAGCCTTTGGCATCTGCCTTCAGATGTAGAGCCTCTGGGATAAAGGCAAACAACACGTAGCTGGGAAGCTGGTTTTGGTGGACCTGTGCAAGTCAGGATTACTGGAAGTCTCTAGTGTGTAAGGCAGGTTGTGCATTTGGAATCTGGACAGATGCCATATCCCTGTGGTACAGCTGCATATACTAATCCAGTAGGAAGATACACAAGGAGACACTTATGTGTCAAGGTGCTTGCTGTGGGCTCAATCCTGTTCATACCAAACCCTGTGAAAATGTTCTCCTTGTTTCAGAGTAATTATAGAAAGCTTTGAAAAAGTCAAACTTTCTGGACTGTTATGTGGGTCACAGGCAGTGCCTGTCTCTGGTGGGTTTTTTGGTGGAGCAATGCACGTGTCAGGAAGGGCTGTTGCAGTGCCCTCAGCACCAAAAACTGAATTGTTGTGTAAGGGCACTCGGATGATGAATGTTGCTGTTTAAGAGTCTGGACAGATCGTTGAAGAGAAAGATTTGCTTCAGTTTTAGAAGCAAGTTTCCTGACTCTCTATGTCCCATAGGCTCCTAATTTTAATGTCCCCTTAGTGTATTTTTAATGGGTTGTATAATAAAATGCTTCCCTGTACAAGCATAAATTGTGCCAACTTTCTGTGCACTGTATGTGTGTACTTCTCAGCAGGCTGCATGTACATTCCCGCAGGCTTCTGGAGCAGATTCATTCTTTGTGTAAACCAGCTAGGAATGGGTACATTCTTAGCTTCAGAATCTGCTTTCAGAGGTGAACAAGTCCTGTCTGTTGATTTCAGAGAGAGGAGGTTTGGGAACTTAGACTGGGTTCTTCATGATATGAAAGCACAGAAGTCTACAACGAGATGATGCTCAATACAACATATATTTACATCACCAAAAATCTTAGGGAGTGTAAACAGTTCAGCACAGTGACCTGCCAGAGCAGTGACCTGTAATTAAACAGAAATTATTTTCAGGGAGATTTAATTACACATTAAAACAGAAGTTCTTGGAAAGGCAACAGACCAGGAAAATGAAGAACCTGACATGGATTTTTCCTTTAATGACAGTACCACTCATGTTTCTCAAGGATCTAAAAATAAAAGTCAATATGGGTTTTTAGTGGTACTTAATATAAATAGGAATGTGAAGAGTATAAAAATCCTAATAACTATCTTGTGCAGTAAAACTTGATAGGATACCTAATGAAAGGAGTGAACACAGTAATGACTGTGACAAGTCCATTGTCTCTTTTCTGTCAGTCTCCTGATACTGGAGCACAGAGTTCTATGGGATTATTGTCTTTTTGAAGCACTTTGTGCTCTTTGAGCAGGGGATGGTCATAAAAAAGGATGATCCGATGATAAAAGCGACAGCCTTGGCCTGGAGATGTAAAAGTTCAGTTGTTTGCCTTGCTTTGATTTGTACAGTCACGGCCCAAGTCACTAAATATTTGTCTCGGTTTCCAACCTGTGAAGTGCAGATAACATTTCACCTTGTGTGGGAGTATGTAGCAAGCCATGGCCAGACTGCAAGCTGCTCCAGTATTGCAGGAATTGGGGTATGGAAGGCGTATGAGCACTGTAAAGTCTTGATTAACGTGAATGAAGTAGGATTCTGCCTTTGGTGTTCCCTGGCTTGTGGCAGGCATCAGTTTTTTGGCCCCTGAGTTTAGGAAACCCCATCTGCCACTGGGTGAGCACAGAGCTCAGACAAGATTATTGAAGCCTGAGCTGGTGACTTGCAACCTGGTTACAGCTCATGCCAGGACTAAAAGGGAGGAGCCTTGACTTGCTCTGGTTCAGCTTCACAACAGGAAGAGTGGCAAACTTGGGGTGTTTTGGGCTGCTCTTCCTTTGGGCTGGATCTTGATTTGCTCTGTGGCATGATGCTGTTCTGGGGACACAGCGTGCACATTGAATAACTCAGTTGGTAGCAGTTGTGGGTATTGAGCGCAGAATGTAGGATATAGGTAAAAGAAGAAGGAAAAGAGACAAAATGTAGATATTTGGGGGTTGTGAAATTTGGGAGGTTTGTTGGAAATGCATCGCTGTATGCTTGCCTCCAATTGGGAGCAATTAGTTTTTCTATTAAAGAAGACATTTGCAAAGGCTATTCCAATCAGAAAAAAAGCTTCATGTGAATGTGTGGCAGGTGGTGTGAAGGGAACATTAGTTTCTTTGGGGATTTGCTGCCTCATTTCTCACATTACTATTGCCTTCCCTCTCTCCTAACGAGTCCTTACCAACTGACTCAGCGTGTTACACAGGAGTAGCTGCCGGAGCACCGAGGAGCAGCTGAGAGGTGACAGCTGAAGAGAGGCTGACCCCATTCTCTGCCTATTTGCTGTAGGTTATTTAGGTGTTCAGAGGGGTCTTTTAGAGGACTTAAGGTAATTTTAGCTGCTAAAAATCCACATTTGAGTGTGTGAATTGGGTGGCTGTCCTCCTGGCAAGCTTGACCCCAGTGTACATGTAAGCCCTTAATGCTCTTGTGGTGAGTTCTGATAGGAGTGAAGCATAACTTACTTTTATAGGTTTACTTTGCTTGCCTCTAATGATGGGTTAACAGTAGGAATTAGCTTTAAGAATTAAACTCCAGGTTTATTTTTTCTGAAATAAATTAATTTCCTTGCTTGGATAAGCTCAATATACTGTGCAGGGCTCTTATTTGGAAAGTGCCTTACAGTATCTCTGCTACTTGAATCCTTACCAGTAGAGTTTTCACTGTCAAGTTTATCTTCTTAAATACTTTATGGCTTCAACTTTTATTCTGTGAAAGGTAGGGAACTTATGTAAAGGGCAAATAGTGAATGGAGAAACCTAGAGTGAAAGATTGCTTGCCTGCCTGTCTGCTCCTTGTGCCCTTTCAGATGGTGAGCTGGTAAGTGATGCCATTTTTCTGAGTTACTAATAAATGAATCCATTGCCTGGACACTGAGGCATTGTGCTGATGGTGGAGCTGTGTCTTCTGGAGTTCTGACTGCTTGTGGCTGGCAACCATGCCCCGCAGGCTTCTCCTAAATAGGTGAATAGGTCTCAGCTGGTAGCCACTTCTGCTGTGATTTTGGACAAAAAATGTGCATTCTGCATATATCTCTTCTTCATACTTGACTTCTCCAGATATCTTCGCAGTAACCGTCAGTGTCACCATTCCTTTTAACCTCCCTGCCCCATATGCATGAGTTCTTTGGGATGTGCCTTTTTAGGAAGATCTCATTGCATTGCATCCATTTTGCTGGTGTCTTACACAAATTGCATCCTAGGAAATAATTCGCAGGTCATGCTGGTTTTGTGAGCTAAACATTCAAAGCTCTTTCATCTAACCTGTGTTCTCTGGCATTTTCATTGCTAAATCCATTCATATGCTGCTAAAGCATAAAGTCTTGCACAGTTGGGTAAGAATGTGAGGGAAAGCAGTGCAACTTCTCTTCCCTCCTCAGGGCAAAATTTTGTTGTTCATCTGGCAATGGAGAAAGGGGGGAGTCTTTTTTGGATGTGGAGTAATTCTGGCTTAATTGAGAAGGAAACTTCCTGGTGGTATTTTTCATAAACTCTCAACAATTTCACCTTAAGGCAGCCATGCTGTTGTCTCACATTTCAATAGGGGAAGATTAATTTTCAACACCTACTCAGGGCCATGTTCCTCAGAGCTGGTGTAGGAAGTGTAATTCATATCTCCCAGTACCAGCTGATTCACCTTCCTTCACTTCTTTTCCCTCCCAGGAGGGATGGTAGGAGGCACCATCATCTCCCAGCACTGATTTCTATCAGTTGCACCACAGTCTCGAGTAAGAGGTTATATCCATGCAGTTTTGGTATATCCATGCAATGTCATTTCCAATAGCTGGAAGCTGAAACCACCTTTGGAATGAAAATGAGGAACCATGTGATTCTTGGTTTTAGTTTATTTTACATAAAAATGATGATTAGGTTAAAGGTTGTTCCTGGGTGCATGCTGGAGTCTGTGCTGTGCAGATGGGGTGTATTTTTTCAAAGGCTGCTTTCAGAAGTCTGGCTCAGCCATGGCTCCCTTTGAGCTCAGAAGCAGAGAGCGCACACTGAGGGCAAGATAGAGCAGAAATCTCTCTCCCTGCTTGATTCTCAGGAATCCCTGGGAAGCAGCAGGCTGTGGCTGAGGTTAGCCTTGGAGAATATTCACCCTTTCCCCTGAGCCTGAGTCAGAAGAAGATATGACCAGAAATGAATTCAAAAGCATGTGTTGTGCAGCTCACCAGAGCTGCTGTCTTTTAAATCCCATGGAGGCAGCTTGCAGGACCTGCTCCATGTTTGTCTCCTCTGTGCTGAGCCTTCCCCTGCCAAGGACCATTGCTGGCTAAAGGTGGCCCATCTGCTGGAGCTGTGAACACAACACGGATGCAGACAGGGTTCCCGGAGGATACATTTAGTTAAGCTCTCTTCTCAGTTTGATCTGATTTATGTAATGCATCTGATGGTCTTTTTAAAAAACAAGTAAATAGTTTTAACTTGTACTACAACTGTCTAAAACTGTTATGACTCTTCCGAGCAGTTTCAGTGATGCTGGGAGAGAAAAAATTATGCCACCATAAAAAAGACAAGATGGTGTCTGGGTTTGGGTCACTACCACCTCAGCAAGTCATACAGAGAGGGAAAGAGTGACCAATTTGTAAAGATTTTGTGCCCCAACTTCACACTGAAGGGCTCCTGGAAGCAGGCAGAGACTTCCTTCTGTGTGCCCATGCTGGGAGTGGATTTGCACAGCTCATTGCAGGCACAGATTGGCTCACTGTGAGCCCGTGGTGATGGCAGTGAGATGGTGACAGCAGCAGGGCCGAGTGGCTGCAGGGCTCTCCTGTCACGGGGATGAGCTGTGCAGCCCACGCAGCCGCCACGTTGGGCTGCAACCGCAGCAGTGTGGCATGACTGCAATAATCCAAACTGCCTAAGTGTTTTTCTTCTAATTCTGTATTTCTAGCTCCTCAGAGTCTTTTCCAGGCTGACCTTTCACAGGCTTTGTCTTTTGTAAAGCCGTAAAGCTGTTTGCTTGTCACTGATCTCTATGCAATGTAAAGCCTGGTCAAACCAAACCTGCCTTTAAATGTATGGTATTGGGGGTGGGGTGTGTCTGGATTTGTGTGTGTGCATACATTTCTAGCTGTTGGAAATTTGAATTCAATATCATATTAAAGGTTTTGAAGATGCACCTCTTACAAGAAAGCATCAGGTCTTGAAATATCATTGTGTTTAAATGTCTGGAATTTTACCTGAGTATGCAGTGCTGCTGGTAAGAACATGAATGGTTTGGTGGGAGTAAGTACCTGGAGGGAAAAGGTTGTGCAAAATTCTTTGAGCTCCTGATCCTTCCTGAGATGATTCTGGGGTTTTTTTTGGTTTTGTTTAGGTTTTTTTTTAGCAGAAACACGGAGATCCTGGCATGGCCTGGCTGCTGTGGCTATTGTGACTATTAAGTGAACATGCAACCAAGACAATTGCAAATTTGTACCTGTGATTACAGGGAGAAACAGCTGCTTTTGTCATCCTCCCTCCCTGCCAAATTTGTGGATGATTTTCCATCAGATGTCTGCAATGCAGATGGCTAAATTATGCAAGGGAGTCTGCAGCTGTTGTAGTTTATGCTCTCCTACACCGGTGAAGGAACTGTAAACTGCCTCATGTCAGACCTGAGAGATCCTCATTTACATGGTGCATAAGAAGTCTTTGTGTGTTACAGACTTCCATGGCAGAAGAGAATACATTTGTGTTCTTGCATAGGTGGTGAGAGGGCTGGGATTTGTGTGTCCTTGCTGTGGCTGCAAGGACTGTGTCACCCCTGCTCCATGTAGATACTCCTGCTTTTATATGTAGGGGTGTGAGATTGAAGTCAACAATGGGGCACATGTAAGAACTGGCTATTCTGCTGTTCTGAGAGGTCACTGCTCCTTTGGCATTAAGATTGGAGAAACCAGTGGTGTTATCCCCAGGTGTTAAATATTTAGAGAGCAAAGGTGCATCTGAATTTTTTGGCAATTTTTTCTTCTCTTGGAGTTGTCCATAAATCTTGTGAGAGTGTGTTCTGAACTGCCAGTGGCCCACTTGCTGAAAGCAGGACTTGTGATTCAAATTCATTTTCTCATCAGGCTAATGGAGGTATTTTTGTTATGCAGCTATAGATGGATGTAGAGCTGGCATGATACAATAAATAGCTGGTACATGGTAACAGTATTCGAGCAGTCTGTTGATGACAGAAATATAATGATTCTTTAAAATCTTTATTTGCAATTTAGTTTACCTCTAGGGTTCTTGATGTCAGAAATTGCTTCTTCACAACTGCCTGGATGTTGTCTTTTATCTCTTGCTTGTCACGCACACTTCAGATCCTCAGACAACATTGTCTTGAAATGAGAGGACATGACCAAAGCATGGCATTTATTTATATAGTCATAATAACCTGAAAGAAGCAAACACTGAATGGCAGAGAGAAACAGACATTTATATTCTTGGGCCAGCGCTGGGCCAGCAGGAGCTTAGCTGGAGCTGCTTGACTGATCCTCTGCCTGTAAAACTTGGTTTTAACAGTAGAAGTACTTGTATTAGTTCATTTCTGAAAAGATTTGGAGCAACTGTGTGTTGCGAATATTTGCCATGGTGCCAAACAGGCCACTGTAAACAAATAAAGATATTTCCTTGGAAAAAGAGTTGCTTGGTACATTTGTTAGCCTTTCCTTTGTCCATGTGCTGTTCACCCTTTCACTTCACCATTGCTCTGTCCACGCTTGGCCTTTGCCTCTACATTTGCATATGGTCACACTCCATGAAGGACATAGTGCTGAGCAAGTGTTGTCCTCTGCCCTGCAGTGGCATTCTGGAGGGAAGTGACTTGTCTGCACCGAGGTGATGTGGGGACCTTTGATCACCATTGTCTGGGGGTGCAGCTGAGCTAAGCTGTGTGACAGTGACTGCACCAAAGGAAGGAGCTGCTTATCTGCCCATCTGCACGGTGCAAATGAGAAGATTGATTATAAATAAACTGGGAAAGAAGAATTCTTGCTTCATTTAGACATCTGTTTTAAAAATGGTTAGCAAGGGTGCCTACCAGATGTCCTAGCACTGATTGTTGTAAGCACTGACTTTTTTTCCCTGTCTTGTAACTCTTTATGCTCATCTGTGTGCTTTTTGAGCCTTGGCCCTTGCAGCCTGGGGCTTCTTTTGTGCAAGAGGAGCAAGATGAGGGGTGAGTGGTTGGAGGAGTTGTCCTGAACTGGTCGGCAGAACCAGGCACTGAACCTGGACTGGTTTCTGCTGCCAGATGGAGAGTAGCTCTGTCTTGCACCTCCAGGGCAACTGCTTGTCTTCTGCAAGAAAAGACCAAGGCTGTGGGATTCCCCTTGGATAGACACCTACAGGACCCCTGGGTGTTCCCACCAGCCATGGCCCACAGAGGTTCAGAGGATGGCAGTGCTTGGAGCAGGCACAGGAGGACATCCTTGTATTGACTGCAGCCTTTCTTCTCACCTGGGATGGAATGAGTTGCTTCCCTTGCTTAGTCTTCTGGTTTAAATGTCAATATATGCTTAACAGGACAGAGCATCTTCTAGAAGCACGTCTGTCACAGATGCCCACTGCAGACCTGTGGGTTCCTTCCATTGTCCCAGCAGCACACACAGGAGCATTTGGGCTCAGGGCCTGTAGGGTTGTTGTTATTTTCCCACTCATTTTATGAACAGAAAGCATCTAAAACTAGAGGAGCTTAGTGCAGAGGGATGAAGCTGCTGCTGAGCAACCTAATGTAGCAATCAAAGGAGAGGCACTGACCTTGGAATTAATTTAAATAACTTTTCATTGGCCTTGAAAATTTAATGGCAATCTTCACAGCATTATTCAAAGATAGGATAAATAATCATAGGAAAGATTATTTGATTTTCAGTTTGTAGGTCTGACTTGTAATTTGTAGCTCCCCTTTTCTGCAGTGGTAAGTGAAACCAGGCTGTAGCTCACAATGGCAAAATTCTCATAAAGACAGCCAGAAAAACATCATTTATTGTGGGAGAAGTTCTTAAGGTTTGTTGTCCCTCTCTCAGTTTCAGTTTAATGTGGTGACTTTTTTCCAGGCTGATGCATTGTGCTGTCCTCTGTCAGGGCTAGAACAAGCATTCATGATAAAGATTTGAAGACTTCAGTTTGCATTTAAGTGCCTTTTAAAGATCTGATGCTTCTTCCCTTTATTTTAAGCATGAGTGAGTTAGATTTGTGGCAGTCAGTAGTGCTGTGTCTGTGTGATGTTCATGAAAGAACCTGGAACAGTGACATTTCATGGTCTGGATATCTTGATCCAAAATATTACTCACATGAATTTCAGATTCTTTGGATATTTTTTCATTTCCTGGCCTAAATATGCCTAGGTTGTTGGTTTGGGTTTTTTCCCCTCTGCAAAGCTTTGTGAAAACTCTGGTTGTTTAATGCCTTTCGTTGATCAGATCTAATTAACAATCATAATGTAATTGGAATATAGCAGATGCTGTAGCTAGAGCATAGTATGAACTTTGCTGTGGCTAAAGGACTCACTGTGTGAAGCTCCCCAGTGTGAAGTTAGCTCTGCAGAAAGGTATTGTTTGTACAAATTTAAGCTACCTAATTCAGAGAGGTTCCCAGGTATCTGAGCTAGGAGTTGAGATGCCCTTTGTTTAGAAGTGAGGAAGAGCACGAAATGAATAAAGTTCCCTGCTCCTAAAAGGAGAAATAAATCAACTTGGGCAGGTGTCACAGGGATGTGTCAGCCCCTTACACAAAGCCATATGCCTGCAAGTTTTCCGTGGGTGGCAAATAAATCATTTTGCCAGCCTCTTTTGTGCTTTTAACCAAGATAAGCAGGGCTGAGACAGTAACTCTTGCTCAGCCTCTCCCAGCTTCTTCCTGAATTCACCTGTGAAGCTGTCACATCAGGTTCCCAGCATTCTCATACCACAGTGTAAAATTAAAGCCAAGCTTTCTCTGCCAGCTGAGCTCCCCTTGTTCTGCTGCTCCTACCACATTATTGTTTTTTGCTTAAAAGAATGGCGTGGGGCTCTTTAATGTTGTGGTCTCTGTGCAGATGACTAAGGGATATGGACTGTAGCTGGTGTTTGAACTGGAGTTTGGTCTGAGATCAACCGCTTCGGTATTTGCTGTAATTCTTAGGTGGGATTTGCAGTTGTTATTCAAATGTGTTCACCCTGTTCTATAAACATGCCCTGAAAGTGTTCTGTGGTGTGCTGTGGTGGCTGAAACTCTGTTTGCTCCAGTGAAGTTACTTATACTTTGGTTGCAAACGCTCTTTGACTTGTGCTGTATAAAACGTGCTTGTCTGGTTGAGTTCAGGCTCAGGTTTGTGTCTGCTGGCTTCAGCAGTCATCCCATTAGAGGGAAACAAAGCAGCACAGAGGTTCAGAGTTTTTGGTTTATTTTCTTTTGGACAATGGTGTAAAAATAGCCCCAGCCCTGTTACCCATACACCTCAGAGTCAGCTTTTGCTGGCGTGCATTGAAACACATTTCTAGCTGTATCTTCTGATACAACTTCCAAAAGCTCAGCAAAGTCTGGGCTTTCCAGTGCCCATTCCAACAATAACAGCTCAGGAAAGCAAGCTGGCTGCTGCTGCAGACAGGAGGGAGAGGTGCAGCGAGGCACTGCACTGGGATTGCAGCGCACTGGGCAGGATGCTCCCGTGTCCAAGCTCCCTGCACCTCCAGTCAGACCTGAGCCTTGCCATGCCAGGTGTCCATCCCGGCCACTCCGTCCCTGTGCACTGTTCCAGGGGAGGCCCATGTTGTGCCAGTCCCTTGGGACTTCCCCCAGGGAAGGGGCTGTCACTGAGGCCCAGCATTGCACTGGAGGTGCCGAAGCGTGACTTCACATCACAGCAGGAACCTCACCTGGGCCTGAAAGTTCAGCCTGCCTGCAAGCAACTGCGCCAGCTGAAAGCAGTTTAATTTACACCCAAATAATTTATTCTAAGTCTGCTTTTCTCACTCATGCATTCATTTTACTTTATTGTAATGTCAGCACTTAGCAGTGAAGTAATGGCAGATCTCTGGAGAACTTCGCACAAGTGAGAAAGCACCATTATCTCGGTTTTACAGACCCTGCTTATGTTGGGAACATATGTGGTGGTGTAATTACACTGATGTGATTAAATCAGTGCAAATCCTTGCTAGGGGGACATGCTGCACCGCTGTAAAGCGGGGCTTATTATCAGTGCAGCTGAATTCAAATTATACTACTCTATTAAGCTGTGCTAGTGTAAGCCTCCACAGAAAGTCACGAAGTCATGTGAGGAGCTGTGTTGTTTCTTTTTAAAGCAGATAAAGATTTGGAAACTGAAATGGGTGAAGTTGTGCCTTGCCCAAGAATATGCTAGAAGCAGTGGGCTTGACAAATGTTTATAGTACTTTTTGTGAGGAAAGAGGTGTGGGTGTGAAATCAGGGGGTGTATCATTATTATTTTTAATAGATTAAATTATTTTTTTAAACTGTTGTGGCCATTTTGGAAAAAATCCTGTATCATACTAAGGCTTTACAAATATATTGAGTAAAATGCATGAAAAATTCTAGTAAATCTTTACCACATGGTGTTGGATTTTGATAATGGCTGGATGGGTCAATGAATAACCATGGTGTATACAACTTAGTTTTGTTTTTGTTTTTTGGCAGGGTGTGGGCATTGTAAGAAAATGAAGCCAGAATATGAGAAGGCTGCAGAGTTTCTCCATGTAACCAGTGATGTAAGCTAATTTCCTTTATTATATCCTTCAAATAATCAGTAATAAATAACTAGAGTAATAAAAGTGACTTTTCTCCCTACAACAAATTCGGCTGTTCTCATCCTCCCACAGGACCCTTCAAAATGTGCTTCCAAAGTACAGTCTCATCGCTAATGCATGAGCCCTGCCAAAGTCTGAGAAAGAACATTCTGTCTTGAACGAAAACAAAATCGAAAAATGTTTATGTATTCTGCTGTAGGCCTTATACATAATATGATCAAATCCAAAAATGGATTTTTTTCTCCTTACTTAAGGCATTGAATGTGAAGAAACATAGGCTTTTATTTATGAATTAGATTTGGAAAAAAACAAAAGGGGTTGATCCCTGTTTCAAATACCCTGTTTTTAATGGTTGCAGCACTCCATTAGCTTCATCTTAAGTGCTCCATCAGCATGGCTGGAGAAGAGAGATCAAATAATTCAAGTATTCGTGTTATTGATTCAGTCTCGTGCTGTGTGTTTGCCATGCAGGAGGAGAAGTAGAATTAGTCTCCCCCATACTTTAAGCATCTTCTGTGGAGACATCCAGAGTTCCTTTATTGCTGTTGGAGAGGGAGGAGATGAGAAAAACAAAGACCCAATGAATCACACTCTACGAATGCCTGTTCTTCTGTGCATCTAAAAGTGGTCCACAGAAAGATGCCCACAAGTTAGGGAAGGATTAATTTGCCTTAAAGTAAACTTGTCCTTAGCAGTGCTTGTTTATTCTGGGAGAAATAGGGATTTTTGGGAGGAAATGCAATTTCTGGGAACAGCTCTTAAGAATTGTAAAGGGAATTATATACAGAGAATCCTATCAGAAGGGGGAGGGGAACAGGTAAGACTCTGGTTACATTTAGTCCATAGTATGTCCATTCCTGGTTTAGCATCAGTCCTCTCTGTCTTTCTGTATGTTTGTGCTCAGAATCACAGAATTAATCAGGTTGGGAAAGACTGCTGAAATCGAGTCCAACCCATGACCAAGCACCACCATGTCAACTAGACTATGGCACCAAGTGCCACATCCAGTCTTTCCTTAAACACCTCCATGGAGGTGACTCCACCATCTCCCTGGGCAGCCCATTCCAATGTCTAATCACCTTTTCTGTGAAAAAATTCTCACTCATGTCCAACCTAAGCCCCCCCTGGCACAGCTTAAGACTACGTCCCCTTGGAGGCAGCAAAGGAACCTAGACCATGAGTGCTTGCCCCCAAGCCCACTGTGTCTTGCTGAAGGGCTGTGTGTATGTGGCTGGGATTTACAGTAAGTGATCTCTGTTTCAGAGTCCGGGTGTCCTCGCAGCAGTCGATGCCACTGTCAACAAGGCGCTGGCAGAAAGATACCACATCTCAGGGTTTCCTACTTTGAAGTATTTTAAGGATGGAGAGGAGAAATACACTCTGCCACACCTCAGAACAAAGAAGAAGATCATTGACTGGCTGCAAAAGTAAGTTTTGAGATAGTATATGGGTTTCTGGTTAGTGACTCCTGCAGATGGCTTTGGTGAGGAACTAAAGGGAGCTTCAACAGTGCTTACATCCCTTGCTAACAGAATTAAACTGAATTCCAGTATTCAAATCCACAGAAACATGTATGTTAATTATGGTGTCTAATACAACAAATCTTTTATTTGCTATGGGGTTTTTCATACTTGTCCCAGTATCTCTTTCCCAAAAGAAATATTTTTCAAATACACCTTAAGCCTTTCACCAGAGAAGGAATAGCAATGGCTCTGAAAAATAAACAGAATATTTGTTGTTCCCTCTTTATACAAAGCAGCAGATCTCAGTGCTAGTAACTGAATTTCTACAGTTGTGCTTTTCTCTTTCCAATGTTTCAGAGCCAGTGCCTAGAATTCCACCCATGTGGGGCTGAAGGAAAGCCAGCGAGACCAACAAAACCAGCACCTCTGAGTGCACTAACCAGCTTTTCTTGGGTGGTGTGCTGAAATATGCAGAATAAAGTTTGATATAAAAATGATGACAATAATTCCATTTCAAATTAAATTGCTGGTAAAATTCTCTCTTTAAGTATGCATTATATATGCATGTATGTAAAAGTATTCATATATATATATATAAAATATGTATTTTCTTTAGGTACAGTAAGCTTAATGTATTTTCTGCATTAGTCAAGGGGAAGAAAACCTGCCAGAGTTTTGTAAATATTTTAATCATTTAGCTGTTACATGCAGTTGGCATGAGGAATGTAATCTTTATTTTTCCCCTCTTACTTGGTGGGGGAGGAGGTTGTGTGGGGTTTTTGGTTCCTTTCCTTTCCTCCTTCCTCCTTTCTCCTTCCTCTTTTCTCCTTTCTCTTTACATCTCTGATGGCTTCAAATCAGGTAATAGATATGGTCTGGCAGTATCTTTGTAGCATGTTGGGAAGCTTTATCTGTATTTTACTTTTAGACATGGTACTCCCATGGCCTCCCTGCCCACGCAGGCTCCAGGCTGCTGTATCCATATTGTATGTTAAGTCACTGTCCTCATTTCACTGTTTTGCTTGACTCTTTTGAGCACTGTGTAATTTGTAGTGAGTTAAACAGTCAGGCTGATGCTGCCTGTACATACTGGTGGGTGAATAAGCAATGAGGAACAGGGAAGGGGGGTTAATTCTTCTGGATCCTGCTGTGCCTCGGGAAGGTAATTGTCTGCAGCCTCACCTAGTCAGCAATACGGGTGAAACCCAGACAGTTTGTCTCCTGCTCTTGGCTCCTGGATGTTCTCCCAGCTAGAGATGCATTAGAATAGCATCCTTGTTTTCTGACCAGGGATAGAATTTTCACAGCTGCACTGAAGGTGGTGGAAATAGGGATTCATCTGGGGTGCAGGCTGGTGATAAAAGTAGAGCTTGTGGAGACCTGTGTCCATGGGCGGTCTAGTTGCAGCCACCTGGGTTTTGGCTCTGGTTCCTCTCTGGTGATTGTGCTGCCACACTAAGTTGTTACCAGTTCCTGGGTAGCTTATTCCAGGTCAGCATGGAAAAGTTTTTATGAGAATAAGTCACACCTCTGTAACTGTAATCAGTGATAGCTCACAAGAACTGTGTTCCTGGGAAAATTCAGCCCATCTATCTCTTTCTCTAAAAACTAGAAAATCAGTAATGATGGGAATACAATGAATGTCCACCAAGTGACCTTGAGAAGGGCTTTGAAAATTAAGTTTTTCTCCACTTGGTTTTTATGTACCTGATACAACTTAATATGGTGTCATTCAAAGTGTCAGCAAAGTCTGAAAAGCTAATTTATTACCAAGGCGACATATGAAGGTCTTTATACTATGGCACCATTCTGATGATTTTATATAAGTAATCACTATTTAAGATACAGCAGGAATGAATTTAATGAGTCTGAGAGAAGTCTGTGAGCTAGTGAATAGCAGAATTTTTGTTAGAGGCACTCTAGGTGTGCGGGATTGCTCTGATGTAGCCAGTATGTGCAGTCATAATTGAAACCTGACATTCTCTTTACCGAGGTAAAATATTCCAGTTTAGTCACTCCCAGTATTCCAAATGGAATGATGCTGATTATTGCATCTGGCTTTAATAGCTGAATTCTAGAGAAGGTCATGAAATTTTTTACAGAAGTTTGCATGATGGCAATAAAGGGTACAAAAAGGATGTTTGAATGGAAGATGCTGTTCTATATCGGTTGCCTTTTGATTCCACCTCCTTGCTGTTCTTCTCAGTTCATGCCTGTGGATGATACAGTGATAGAAAACAATGTTTGTTCCACCTAAATGTTGGATGCAATGTAGGAAGTCTTTATTCGACATTTCTACTCATATGCCTGGCTACACCTTTAAATTATATTTTTATCTAGTTCCAGAAATTAACTTGCATCTCTTTTGCTGTCTCCTGGTGTTGGAAATACTGAGTATGTCTTTCTACTGCAGAGGCACCCTGAAGGATTTTTCATATCAGTTCCCTCATGCTAATTATGACCATGACAGTGCTGTCCCTTTATCTGTTTCCAGAAACTGTTTCAAACAATTTCATTGTCTTTCTTTTCTAGTCCTGAAGCACCACCTCCACCTGAACCTGCATGGGAAGAAAAACAGACCAGTGTTATCCACCTTGCTGGAGAAGACTTCAGGGAGTCCTTGAAGAAGAAGAAGCACACCCTTGTCATGTTCTATGCACCATGTGAGTAAAGAGCTTCTCTACGTGAATGGGTTTTATAAGCCCTACATTTGGTGTGAAATCCTGGAATAATTCCCTTACTGTCCCCAGACTTTTAAGGGTAAAGAGCTGATTCTGAATATAAGTGCATGGGAGCATCATTGGTACCATCATTTGTATCCTTACAAATGGAAAGAAAACAGTGTATAATGGTTATATTATTTAATGCAGACACCAAAGCTGGCAGCAATACAAAAACAAAACAGATTTATTTTCCTCTGCTGCATTTTATGGTCCATATAACAAAATGTGATCCTCTATAGTAGCACAGTGGACATAGAGAGCCTGATTCATTAGTGCAGCACTTCAGCAGTGAAATCAATACAGTAGTGTAGGAGGAATCGGTCCACGAGGCGGAGAACAAATTTTGATGGAATAAATTTTGTATGCAATAAATCTGCATTTAAGTCTCCACTGGGACTAGGGACATAGCTTCCTCCTCCCAGATTGTTTTGCATGCACCACATAATCACTTTGTTTTTGAAGCTCCTGAGAATATTCCTAGAGAAGTTTAGAATCAGGCCCTTTATAAATAAGGTGAATGAGAGGAACCTCTTTGTGTTCCTGTGCTGTCCCAGAGACAGGCAGACTAGGTACAAGTTCTCAACTTTTGAGGGGTTTATCAAAGGGAGAAGATAATCCAGGCATTTAATATTAGATACTATTAACATGCCTTTACAGCACCATGACTCAGCTGCCCTAGATGCAAAAAAATTTTCTTCCATATCACATGGCTAGCAATTAATGGATAACCTTCAAATAAACAGTTACCAACTTGTTCCCATTAAACTGAAGGTATTTTCCATAAAGAGAGAAAAAGGTCCTTAATGTTTAATCAGGCAGCCCCTTATTTTGCTTTTCTGCTAGAGAATTAAACATGAATGCTTTGGAGCTCCCATGAAGGGATGTGGGAGAAAGCAGGAGTGCAATTCAGGAGGGAGATTTCTGGAAGGTTGAAAAGAAAATGCAAGGTGATGTAATTCCTTCTATCCCTTCTCCACTCCAGTTCCCACCACCTATTGACTAAAAATTGCCCATGTGCCAGGAATTTCTGATTCACAGACCTCAGCTGGTTAAGAGCAAATTGTAATTTTAAAATCAAATGATTGCACATGAAATGGTAAGATTTAGGAGTTCACTGTCTCTTGAGTTCTCTTTGCCCGATTAGTGACTTTCTGCAGAGGAGAGATTTATTTCACTTTTGGTTTTTAGCTGCACCTTTTTAAGGCAGTTAGATTCTTGGTCTTTTTTAAGGCCATGTTTAAAGCAAAGACTTTATGTGTGATGGGTATGTAGCTCCCAGGGTTGAAAGCATGAGGCAACTTGCCTGATGGGCTAATTTTTTGCAGTTTGACTTCTACCCTTACTTCAGAAGGGGTGAGTAAAGAATCAGCCTGGCCAGGCTGTAAAAGCAAGGCTTGCATGATGAAAAACTGTTGGGTCCTTCGTGGCTGCACTTCAGACACATTTTTACACTGCTTTTGACACAGTGCTGCATGAGACCACCTGTATACAGGACAAAGAGGCGTTGACTGGAGCCCCGTGTGCCTTCCTGTGACTCCTCAGACAGCGTTGCTATTGTGGTGTCAGTGCCTGATTTGCCAGATTTGTTCTCTCTAGATGTGGAAGTGTCTGTGAGCAAAGCAGAAAGCAGGCACACACAGGCAGTGCAACAAGCCTGTGCTTTGTTGGGTGCAGAGGAAAGTACCAGATTAATATTTTAAATGGTTTTTTTCTATGAAATAAACATTAATGCACTGGAATAATTAGAATTATACAAATCATTATATTTTTTCAGCTTTTTGCAGTGATAATGTGCCTCCTGATAAATTTGATAGATTAACTTTTGTTTACCATTTTCTCAATTTTGAGACCTCTTGGAGCTTACACTGCCAATTAATCTTAACTTGCTTATTTTAGTGCAGAAGGAAACTGCTAAAGTTTCAAGGTCCCATTACCTCAAAAATTTTCTTTTTCTATTCTGATCCGCATCTTGGGTGAGGGCAGACTCACAGTATGCTACTCCATTCACTTGTGACTCTGTGGCAGTATTTGTTACACTTACACATATGCTGAGATATTTTAAGATTGGGGGGATGTGTATACATGCATATATAAAGTATGTTTATATATAAATATTTATGGTAAGAAATGTATCTCTCATCTGTCATTAGAATTTAAAGCAGAAAGTTGAGTATTCTGACCTTTGTCAAGCTTTCAGCTAGAGTGACAAACCTTTAGGCAAAGGCCACAGATATATATCTTAGATGCAAATTAAAATGAGAGCTGGCTTTTCTGTGGCAGCTTCCTGTCCAAATTACTTAATATGTATGGGAGAACCACCAGTGTGCTGCTGTGCCGATAACTCAGGGCTGAGCTGAGCAGGGCTTTAATGGTACTGAACAGTGCTTCACAGTGATTTACCTCTGGAAGAGAAGACTACAGCCACATGGAAAAGATAGGGAACTCATTACTCTGTCTCCTGGAATATGGGTGAAGCTTAAAGGTTGTTCTCATTCCTGTGGAATATTTTAAGGACTGAAAATTGGAATCAAAACTCTTGAAATTACTGGGGGGAAAAGTCCGCTCCTGTGGACTTGACACCCACAGAGATCTTGATTTCGTGTTCCCATTCCTGCCTGCTGGCATCTGTGTGTGCTGTAATGACTGATTTGGGGCAGGAGGCAGGAATATGGGCAGGCTCCCAATACTGACTTGGGAAAAAGTGCCTGCTGCAGAAAACCCAGTGCTACTTGTGCCATTAATGACCTGGGACCAGATCTTCATCCAGATGTCCTTTGGGTAGGTCTGTACCATGCCACACAGTCTTGGCGTGTGGGCTGGCATGTGTTAGAGCTACTCAGGGATAGGACTTGGAGCAGGCTGCTGGCATCTGTGCTGCACAGCACCTGGCCCACCTCTTCTCTGGACCCTTGTGCAGCTCTTGTGAAGATGTAATTGTCATCCCACTCGTGTCTTTAAATTCAAAATGCCTAAAATAAGAGGAAGACGATACCATCTGCAGAAGGGAAGCATGAAGCCACAGGTGTGTGGGGGGACTGCTGTGAGGGGTTAGAGTATTGGAAAGCAGTAGGATTAATGCACCACCATTTGAGAGGCTTTTGGGGAGAGTTTGTGGGATTTGTGGCTTATGTTTTTTCCCTCATCCAGTCTGGTACTGGAGTACTGGATTCCATCAGCTGCTCCAGGTTTTCATTTATAATTGTTTGGCTTTGTCCAGAATTGGGGATAGGAGACAACTAGACTGAGTATGGTTTGGTGTGGACACAGGGCCTGGTATGTGGATGACTGGGATTTGGGGGCTGTGGACCATATTGGGAAGTGAGCCAAATGGACAGGAGCAGTTAGACTGCAGTGCTGAACCAGCCAGGGTCAGGAGGGCAGTGGCTGCAGCTCTGTGCTCTACAGCCAGAGCTTGGTTCAAGGCTCGCAGCACTAAAGCCAGGCTTCCTGGACTGACCCGTTTGCATCAGTGCCTCTTCTGGGATCAGCACCCTGACTTTCCTTTTTCTTTCTCTTATGTCCTCCCTGTTCATATAGCTTATCTGGATGTGTTTTATCTGCATTTTTACTTTTATATGCTCTCTCCACTCCGTTATTCCAGATAATTGAGATTTGACTTTGACAATGCATTAAATTTTAACCTCCTACTTGTGTAGCACTCAAAACTGCAAAATAGAAGCAGTTGGTTGTGATTAGTTGTCAGAATCACAAAGGGTAACAAAAGTTCCAGTAAATAATGTCTTTGCAGTTGGAGGTGTTTTTGCTGCATTACTCGAACAGAATTAAGGGGGGGAAAAAGAGTGATTGAAGCTAGGTGAGACTCCTCTCTGCAGTGCCCAGGGACAGGACAAGAGGCAGTGGGCTCAAATAGAAACACAGGACAGTTTGCTTAAACGTTTAGAGGAAGTGGTGATTTTTTTTTTACTGTGGTCATGGTTGAATACTTGAACAGGTTGACCCAAGAGGCTCCATCCTTGGAGATATTCAAAACCCAGCTGGACACAGGGCTGGCGACCTGAGCAGAGCTGGGCAACTGGCTGCCCAGTTGACCCTGTTTTGAGCAAGGGAGTTAGACTAGATGATCTCCAGAAGTGCCTTCCAACACAGCAGTGCTGTATTTCTAGGAATAGTTATACTTGAGTTTGAAATACACAATTTTTGGTTTTTATTTGGTTTGGGGTTTGGTTTTGTTGATTGTGGTTTGGGTTGTTTTCCCCTCTTCTCATCCAGTTCTGATTTTCTCTAAACAGGAAAGGCTTAATAACACCCCCTGCTAATTCTTGCACAGAAACAGAAAATGTCCACTTTTGATTTATAAGAATGAGAAACAAACACATGAAAACACATTTATGTCATTTTTTGGTTGAGATTGCTGCTTCCAAAGAGACTAAAATGAATCAACTGTGTCAGAAAGGAATTACATATAATAGACCAGTCATTAACAGGTCCAGATGATGGGTGGGAAGGCACTCTGGTTTTAGATCAGTCAGTTTTAATGGCAGGACTCAGCACTGAGCAAACTCATTCAGTTTCTACTTTTAGTGTCAAAACACGAGTTAATAAGCACTCTTAAAAAATAAAGACTTTCAGCAGCAATGGGAAGAAGTCAGGGGAAAATGCTCCCTTTTAATGGTTCATAAGGGTGGCAGTTGCCAATGTTATTAACTTGCCAAATGGCCTCAATTTGTGGGACTCAACAGGGTTTGCAGAATGGGTATTTTTAATAAATGCTTTGCTGGGAGCTGATTTCCGGTTCTGTGTTCAGCAGTGAAACTTTCACTTCACTGGAAATTAATTTCATCAGCTGGAAAAAGTTATTTTCTGGTGAAGCCTGACCCAGGGGGGTTACCCAGAGAACACCCAGAAATAAACCATCCTGAGGATGGTTGTAATGCGGTGTTTGGATGGAGCAAGTGGCTGTACTGCTGCAAGAGGATGTGCAGTTAAACACATCAGCCTCCTTGGTTCTTCACTTATATTTTTTGGTAGGGTTTTTCTTTCAGGGCTGGAAGAAGTGAATGAAGGTGCCTAATCTGTGTTGCATCTGATAAAATCACAGAAGACTTTGGGATGTTGTTTGAGCCATTAAAAGGCTGTGTGTTGATCTAAGCTGTTTGTGGGAGATGGTACCTGGGTATTGTTCTGATGTAAAACAAAGACAGTAGAGCAGAAATGTTTACATCACTGCTGCTTGATGGGTCAACTCATGGCCAGCATTAAGAAGGAAGTGGGAAATCAGGTAGGACTTTCTTCAGCAGTAAGAAATCAGACAGGGATCTGACTAAATGAGTCCTGCCCACCCCTGTGTGTTTTACCACAAGTGCTTAAAATGCTGAGAGCTAAGCAAACCTGCATTCATTTTACTCATGAACTTTGTTCAAAATATTAATTATTCTGTATCCTGGTATGCTCCTTCTCTGTGTTTTCACAACAAAAAGTGCTTGGTTTCTTCTGTCCAAGTTAAACATCAAGGAATATATGATGACAAAAAGCAGCTGGGTCACACTGCCAGAGTGGGTCACACTGTGTGCACAGAGGGTGATTTTAGGGGTTAATGCTGACAGCCAGGAGGGCAGTGTGCTCCTCCAGCCCTGGGACCCAAGCTGTCATCAAAAAGCTGTTCTGAAGGAAGCAGTAATGTTTCCTTTTCATCCTTCCTATTTTTTGGAGTAAGCTTGGACAAGGCTGGTTGCACCATATCTCAGCCTTTGCACAGGCAGTTTTGGGGAGATAATGCTGTGTTTTGGCTAAGCTGCACAGCTGTAGCAAAACATGGCACATTTTATTGGCTGTGAGACCTCGGCCTGTGGCTGCTGGGCCTGTGACTGAGATGAGCAGTCTGGGTCTCTGCTGGATCACTCAGCAGACTTGGGTGACATAGTTCCATGCGAAGTATGCACAGAGGGGGAGAACACACTCGACAATTGAGTTTATGAGTTCAGATGTGTGAAGCAAAGCAGCAGCACAGATGAATTTAGTGTCCCACGATGGCCTTGGATTGGCTCTCACCAGGAGGTTTTCCTGTCACTTGCAAGCACATCTTGTTAAATTTTGATTAGAAGGCTATATCAAAGAGCCTGAACAAAATGTATGTGTTTGTAAATGAAGCTTAAGCTATCAAAAAATTATTAAAAATGTGCTGAACAGAAAGAATCCCTTTCAAGGCAAAAAACAGGAAGGATTTTCTAGTTGTTGACTGAAGCAGAGGTGAGGTCTGGACCCTCTGATAATGAGGCTTTAAATCCCGTGTGGGCTGGCACTGCAGAATTTTGATCTGTTAGCTCTGCCGCTGACTGCTTTCTGTCCTGCATCCGTGGTGCTCTTGTTACGGGCGCATTACCGAGGTGTGTTCCTGTCGGTGTAAATAGTGCTGTGCCACAGAGCCCCTTAACAGGCTGGGTGTGACAAAGGATGGATTTATAGAGTGGTCTCTGCAATCAGGCTGGCAGAACTGCTTTTAGCCCCAGTGTTTGTGCCGAGGAGAATAATTAGCATCGAGAGAGCAGTTTGAACTGCTCTCAACTCAGAAGTTGAGGCGCTTCCCCAGGCTGTGCATAGCGGTCACAAAGTGCTCAGAGGTGGCTGTGGTGGGGCCGTGGCATTGAACTAAAATTCGTTGGGGTGAACCAGCTCCTCTTGTTTTGAACCATAAAGCGTTACAGCTGCTTGATTTGGTGTGCAGAATATTGACTGTATATAAACAGCTCTAGCTTGTGAGAAGGGAAGAGGAGGGAAGTGCATGTTCTTGCCCTGTGGAATTCTCTCCTTGCAGACACACAGTTGTGTTGCTGCAGTGTCACTGAAGCAGTGTGTCACTGTGGGTACTTTAGGAGACTATAAATATGCCATCCATCCTTAGGCACTGTTACGAAACCCATTTCCAATAAGACAGATGCTTTTTTTGGTGATGTGTAACATTGTGTGAACAGGAGCTGCTTTTAAGCATCAGCACAGCTGAAATTCCAGGCTTTGCTGGTTGTTGCTAACTCAGCAGTGTATCTTCTGTTAGTTATGTTTTCTGGTGTGTCAGATGGCAAAATTACTTCATTTGCACTATAACTGTGTTTGCAGTTAGCCAGGGCTGATGCTGACTTGGTTAACTGCTGCTTCTAGCTTTGTCTGAGCTACACAGGCCAGTGACACAGTGGAAAATGCAGGTCTGCTGGAACTGGCACTCAGGTTTGTTCTGGGTGTAACTGTTGCTCTTTAACCCTTTCTGTCCAGAGGTGACTTGCTGTACAGCTTTCCATCTCAAAAGGATTGCTTGGTGCCAAATGCTGAGTGCTGGCATGTCATTTGTAATTCACTGCAGTCAGTCATATTCTTGCTTTTTGTAGTGGATAAAACAGTCCTGGAATTTTGTGCCAGGTCTTTTTGCTCTCCTCACTTTGCAATTTGACCTGTTCCGATTGCTGTTGCAATTGTTCATGTCTCATGGCTGTGGTTACCAAATAATTTGGGTTTTGTATGTTTTGTCTTGTTTATATACCTCCAGAGTGCTACAACATAAGAGTTCAGATAGCTTGGGAAGAAACTCAACAAAATCCACCAGCAGTCTGTGAAATTTGGAGTAGTGTGCCTGTTGTTAAGAGTAGTAAGACAAGCCTTAGTTGACCTGATCCTTAACGGAAAACCTCATAGCATTTTTCAAACCAAAGAAAAAATCCCCCTCTTTCAATTACTAATATCCTGTGTGTTAGAAATACGATTATACTGTGGTGTCAGGTCATGTCATCAAATGAACTTTGGGTCCAGATATTCAATTAAAAGACCCTCCAGTTCTCTACTGATAAAAAAAAAGTGAATTAACCTTTCATTAACATCTCCAAATGCCTTTCTGAAATCTGCCTGTGGATTCAATAACTCCCATAGCCACATGAATTGCATTGGTTTAAGCAGTATACCCTTTTTCAGCTCTTATCAGTGCAATTACTGTCTGTGCCCTGTCTTTCCTTGATTGACCAAGTAATATTCTTGTTTTAATTCTAGTTAATTGCTTGGAACTGTTGAAGTGGAAACAGGCTTTGCTTGATTCTGCGGTGTACAAGCTCCCGGGCTGGCTTTGATAGCTGTGCAGGGTTGCTGCTTGCACTTGCTTAGGATTGCAGTCATGTAAAAACCAATAACAGAGGGCACTATCTACCCCTGTTATTTAAGCAGTGATGATTTCAAGCAGAGATGGGGAATTGGAAAGTCATTCTCTGCTCTGTTCTTTGCACGCTGAGGGCTCCATCCTGCCACGTGCTGAGCCCTCTGAGGCCCTGATGGTTGCACAGCTGAACAAATGGAGTCAGCACCTTGCAGCCTGGCTCCCTGTCAGGCAGGATTGTGAACCCTGAGAGTCACTTAACCTCTTCCTGACTCTATTTAACCTTGGATGTAATGACAGAGGGGGATAATCACATCTGTCTCTCTTAGGGGCAATTTGAAGTGTAATTAACTGATATTAGTTAAAGCATTTGAGATCACCCGTTGAGAGGTACTAAAGGAAGCCGGGGGCTGAGGGGGGAGCAGAGCCCTTTCTCATGCTGAGGGTAGAGCACAGACAGCACAAATGCCACGGTCTCACAAATCACTGGGCTTTCAGATCTCCTCTAAGGAGTTGGCCACGACTTTGTTATGAAAGTACTGACAGTTTAGGTTAGTGTGTTTAATATGAAAGCAGTCTACATTAAAATGTGTGCATGTTTAAACTATCTCTTTGAAAAAAATCTCATGTAAAATGTATGTACATCGCTTTGTTACTTTATTTATCAAGATTTTATTATGTACAAGATGCTAAAAGCATGCAAGGCTACGATGTGGGTAGGGTTATAAATCATTATGTATTAATGATGGGCAGAAGGCATAAGGTGGTGCTTTCTGAACTCCAGATGCCCGATCTGTGCTGCTGTAGTGTTCTAATTGGGATGCTCAGGTTAGGGTTGGCAGGGGCTCTCGTCCTTGCCTGACCTGTGGGCAGTGCTGGCCTCCTGCAGCTCTGACCACTCGGAGGTGGTCACATGAGGACAGCCACTGCTGTAGCAGTCTCAGCTCAGTGATGCAAGTCAAGGACAGCTGCCTTCTGATCAGGTAGAGAGCCACTGTGTGAAAGCATCTCTTCTAGAAAACCATTTCCTTTCAGACTAAAAATCACTAGTGATGGGGAATATGAATTTCCATCTAAATTTGACTGGCTTCAGCACACAGCCAGCTCAGCCTTTGGCACCCAGCTTCAGTAGCTCATTATAATGAAATTTAGAGTCTGACTTATCTCAATTTCTATCACTTAATCTTTGGGTTTAAGCTGCTGACACACTCTGCTTCCTGACTCCCTTTGCCATGTAACATGTCTTTCAGTCCTGATGTTTTTCTTATGGGTTTTCTGAGCCCCCTCCAGTTTGAACTCCTTGTTGATTTATGGGCCCAGAACCTCAAACAGCATTTAAGAGGTGCCAGGTATAGAGGCCCTCTTCACACCTACTTACTATATTAATTTATATATTCAATGAAGTTCCTTTTGACAACTCCATCATTTTCTTTCAAAGCTGTATCGCTAGCATTGTTTGGATTTCTTTTGCTTCAAATACATTTAAAGCCCCTTATATACTTAAAACATCATTATTACCTCTGCTGACTGTAGATACTGCTTTGTTGTCCATTTGCTTCCTTTATTTATTTTGTACAAACTGTTAGCTTTTGATTTATATTCATTAAAAAACAGCTTCACCTTCCTTCTATGAGCTATGCTAATACAGCTTCCACTCTTCTAAGGAAACTGAATTAACCTTGTACTCTTCAGCTGTAGAGAGGTTATATTATATCACTGGGCTTTGTAGTTTCAAATTAAACAAAGCATGAAGTAACTTAAAGGATGTTTTTTTCATATTTAAGCAAGTAGAAACCTGTGGTTTTTTGAAAGAGGACTTGATTACTTCAGGCAGTTCTGAAAATTTGCCACAATTTTACTTTAAATGTAGTGAGGTGACTACATTTAGAGTAGATGTACAACAGGGTGCATCTGTTTCACGCACTGCTCTGGAGACATCTTTAGAATTGCCATCTGGTCCTAATACCTTTGTACACTGAAGTTTTAAGAATATCTTAAGTTTTACTTTTGACTCACTATTATCTCTAAACAATTCATTGGTTGAAAAAAAGAAGCCCTTCAAGGAAAAATTCTCCATTTGAATGTAATAAAAACATGTAGGTTATTCACTAGATTGTTTCATTGCTTTGAAATTCTCTTTGCATCCCATCTGCATCCCAAGGGATCCTGCAATTACGGAATATGTTTTCACAGGATACGATGTCTGAAAATTTATCAAATTGCTACCATGTCATATCAATTTTGTGTCATTCTTACCTTAGTTGACAAATAGGTTTATATTATTTTTTCCTCAGTCTACTTTTTGTTTAAAAAGCAAAAAATCAGTTCAGAAGATGATGTGAGAACTTAGTTAAGTTTTTCCATTTCCCCATGTGATATCTTTGTTTTACGCCATGTAACAAATGTATTGTGGCATCATTTTGGAAGTCACATTGAACTCAACCCTGCAGTTCTTTATTTCTTCACTGTCCTCAGAGCAGTGTTTCCATGAGAATGAAGCTCCAGCACCTTTCTGTGCCCAAAGCAATGCTGGGTCATTGGGTCTTTCTTCAAAGACACCCAGAGAAGATGCTGTACCTTGAGGTTGTTCCTGCTATCAGTAAATCCAGTCCATGGAAAATAAGCTGGGTTATATATTTTCTACCACTTCATCTCCCAAAAGACCCACTAGCTTTCCTTTAAATGCTTCTCTAATTAGAGGAGATTTAATCTGACTCCCTCTCCCCTCAGTGATAATGGCTCTGAGAGAAGCCTGCTTGCTTGCTTGCTTGCTTGATTTCCCTTGTCTGCTGTTCATCAGCCATTCTTCTTGAATTTTTCCCAGAGAAACTATATTTCTCATATACTGGATCAGTCGGGAACTACTTGGTTTTCAGGGTGAGGAATGTGATGGTGCCTGCCGTGACTGCATCACAGTGTGCCTTCCTGGCTCCTACCAACTTTACAACAGGAATGGTGGAGAAAAACCTTGTAGAAAATACTGGATTTGTGTAATTTAATTTGTAACACAAAGAGAACTTTAGGACTCCTCAGTTGCAGGTGCTCACATGGACCCAGGGACCTGTGGTTTAAGTGTGCAGCCCTTGTGCCCCAGCAGGTCAGGGAGAGCAGATGCCACCATGGACTGTGTGGAGGGTCCTTCAGAGAGCCAAATTCTGAGCACAGAGGTGAGAGTGCCTGGCCAGAGCTCTATTAAATCTGTATTGTTTGTTGATTGAGAACAGGGAACGGCCTCAGCACATGCTACTGCACGTGCCTTAGATGACAAGCTCTCTTGTTTTCTTACTGGGTGATGCAACTGAGTTTCTGCATTAGGAAATGGAGTTATCTTGAGATGTGCAGGAGTGATTAGAGGTTTTGAGTGCCAGTACTGGGATCCTGTGGAAAGGCTGGATGTTTCAGGAGCAGGTTTCTTTCACATTTCTCAAGTCAGGCACAGGAAATTACTGTTCAGTTCACATCTGCTCTTAACCCTGTTGAGATCAAATTTGACACTGTTGTAAAAATGAAAAAAGAAAATTGTTAAAGCAAAGCCCTGAATCTGTGTTAGAAGGCTCTGCTCCAAGAAGTGCTGCTTTCAATGCTGCTCAGTTAAAACTCCACTTCTTATCCTTGCAGGAAGTCTGTGTGCTTACCACAGGATCCGAATTATTCAACGAAAATTATTTTCCCACTTGTTTAGTCCCTAGTGACTGAGAAGGGGCAGGACTTTTTGGTTCTTGACGCTTTACCCACACCTTCATATGCCACCAGTTTAATCTCTTCCCATTACAGCCCATCTGAAAAATCCTTTGTAAGGAGGCTGCACACTTCCTATCCTCATGTACTGTGCTCAGTACATTTCCTTTCTTTGCACTTTGGAATCTAGAAGATGGTGTTAACACTTAAAATAAATGTGTGATAGTGGGTGCTAAGAGGGAATGGGGAGAACAAGTTTTCCGTCTGTCAAAATGAAGACATCAACCTCTGCTTTTATTTTTTTTGGCATGTGTGCTTTAAACAGAATGACTGGGTTGGGTGACTTCCAAGTGTTTGCTGCATTTGGCAATCCTTCTAAGTTGTAACAGATGAAGTTCTGCTGTTCCATATGATGTGCTCCTTCCCCCTTTTTCAGTGACTCCTTGAAGCTCCTCGGGAATTCAGTGTAGCATTCACATCTGTTCCGTGGATGGATGTCCAAGGCTAACAAAATGCCTACTGGACATGGAGGCAGCTCTGCCAAAAGCCATATGGTTGTGTTTTAGTTTGGTGAGCACAGTGCAGTAAAGAAAGGAGGTTGGGCCAAGAGAGAAGTGAAGGGAGGAGGGATGGAGCTTCAGATGGGTAAATGAAGGTAATTTCTTGTGATTTTGTATCGGATTTGGTATTTTTGTGTAGAAGAATATGCTTGTTTTTTGTGTTCAGATTTTCTTGGGGAGTGGGGATCATGAACATGCTACAGCTTCACTAGAGGCTTTGAGAGAGGCCTTACTGTCCTGAAATATCTTTTATTGAGGGTTTAAAAGATGTTCTTTGGTGAAATCTAAATTCCAAGCTCAAGATCATAAGCAAAAAAGGGAACTTGAAGGGTTTAAGTTTTTAGGAGCCTTTATGCTTTAGTGTAACAGTTGGAAGTGCTTTCCAGAAAAACTGCAGCATGTAGTTAAGAACAAGTGTTCCTGTTTTAGAGGTGCCTGATTTTTATCCATTTTTTGTTTCTGAAATTCTTTTTAGATGTTGTCACCAGTTCTGATTTATTTGTGTAGAGCAGTGCTAACAAGTCAACCGAGGCAGTCCCCCACAGTACAGGAAATTATCCAAAATGTGTTAAGAGGCAGGCTTGACCTGCAGGCTCTATCAGGCAGACAGGACAGACAAGTGGTAAGAGAGAAAATGGGTCACCAAAGTGGGCTGATGGACATGGGAGCAGCCTGAAACCTCAGCCTCCGGCTCTTCTTTGTTCTCTTCCTCTTCATTGTCGTCGTCCTCATCCTCCTTTTCTTTCTTGACCATTTTCTCCCAGGCAAATGCTGAACAACTCAACAAGGTTAATAGTTTGCAAGCTGTAGAACACTGCACTATCTCCCACTGAAACACAGCTGGCACAGCATAGCTGCCATTGTGCTGCATGAAGAGTTTGAAGCCATTAAGATGGGTTTACAGAAGTGCCTCAGTTTCCCAGGAAACGTTCCCTTGACTTTCTGGTGTTCTCAGCTACTGCATAGACTCTCAGTGTATTTACACAGGTGTGTCACTGCAGTGCTTTCAGAATCCTATTCCAAAGAAAGAAATGCTCTACAATTCAAAGCAGTGCATGTAAGCAGTGCAATTACATTTTGGTGAAGCTGAAAGGGGTATTCAGCCTTTCCTCTGTGGAAGGGGGTGTGCAATGTTGATGCACAGATACTATTTTTCTTGTCAGCTGAAAGAGTGAGTGTAGCTTAGAAAGGGTTGGCTGCAAGTCTCCTCAGAGAGAATTTGTTCAGTCCTTACTGTAAAGTGACACTTGTTCATCATGTAAACTACTGGTAAACAACAGTAGCATAAGCTGTAATTGGTGCTTGTGAGCAACTCATTTGTGATTTTTCTGTTCCTATCCAGAAATAATAGCAGGATGAACTCCTTTGTCAGCATTACACAGTCTGGACTGAATTGTGTCCATTCCTTTTTCAACATGCATCTAAGCAAAAAATAGTGTCCTAAGTATTTGCTTGGGATCAGCATCTGTGCTGGCTTTGAAAAAAAAAGTAATTGGTTTCACATCTGCAGGTACTTTCCTTTTCAAAGCCTTATTTAGTATAGCAATGATGTTTTGATAGATTATTCATAGACAATAATTTGTAGACATTCCTTCTGAATTAAGAGCACTCACACCTAGACCTTGAATCAAGACAGCAGTTCTAGTTTCCCTTCTGTGACTTCTTCTGAAATGTTTGAGTAAATTCAGTGTATATTAAAGCAAGGGATCAGCTGGCCTTTTGTTCAATACTGCAGTGGTTCAAAGAAGTATCAGCCTATCTCTCATACAAAGCTCTGGGCTCCTGTGTCTGCAAGACTCTTCAGGGGTTGCCCATTTGTGGTGAACAGCAGGAAGGTCTCCAGGAAGGCCAGCAGGAGTCATCCAAACCTGGGGCTGGACATCTGCTCTCCATCCGTGAATGATGTCTGGCCTATTGGACTTGCTTCTCTTCCCCTCCCTTATGTTCCCAATGGCTTGGCTTTAACACAGGCCATTTCCAAACACTTAAAAATGCTCCCAGCAACTTCCTTTCCAACTTTCCACCTCTTTCTGTTCCCAGCTGTCCTGTCTTTATCCCCTTCCCCAAATGTAGCTGGTAGCTGTGGCAACAGCAGTAATAACCCACATGGCAATACCAGGAGGTACAGATCAGGGCAGTGGCCTGTCTGTGGCTGGTGGTCTTAAAGTGCCCCTAGAGGACTGGTGGTAGAGAAAAGCCCCCTGCACTGTGGCCCCTGTATGGGATGTTGTGTAACTGTAAATGTACACTTAAACTCCTTGAAGTTAGAGGACTTTTAAACCTGTGCTTACTTTCATGTAGCTGACACATGGTCTACACATGCTTTGTCCTTCTTGTCGCAGAACTGGATGATTTTTAATTCAAAATTTCCACTGATTGGCCTTGTGTTTTGAGTTTGTCCCAGTATCTTTCCTACAACTAAAGTTTATGATGTCTTTTTCTTCCTGTGTCAAACAGGGTGTCCCCACTGTAAAAATGCCATTCCACATTTCACAACTGCTGCTGAAGTCTTTAAAGAAGATCGCAAGGTAACTTGCTGTTAATTATTTCTCTGATATTTAAGAATGTTTTCCATAATTTGTACTTCATAGGCTTTGCTTATTGATAAGTTGATAGGTTTGTAGATAAAACTCCTGTTACACTAAAAGAAATATATCTGCATCACAGGGGTTGGATCTTTTTTGATCAAATTGAGTTGCACTTCCAACCTGTTCTGTTTTCCCTAATTTCCTGTCTTTTATGTTTAAGTCTTTGTGTAAGAGTTACTTTGTATGAAGTGAAACACAATTCTTTCTCATTGAAGGATTAAATAAAGATAATTCACATCATCTTCATTCCCTTTCCAACTTCTGTCAGCTGTTAGGGGGCACGTGAGAAACCACAAGTTGTGTGATAGGTCTGAAAACCTCAATCATGTAACTAATCCTTGCTTGCATAGCACAAAATACAATAGATTTCTGTAAATTGGCTGACTTGAGCCCAGGATGTTACTCTAGGACCCTGATGCTTCAGCCTTGAAAATACACCCGATGGCTGAATCACACTGGATAATTTCCTTGCATCAGCTGAACCATTTTAACTGAGCACATGCAGATTTAGGATTTTAAAAAAAACCACTCGAGCCCCTGCATTTAACCAGATAACTAGCTAGGAACCTGTTTGTTATCTTTCAGTGAACTGTATTTCATTCTGATCTCTGAATTTGTTCCACCTTCACAATGGCTTTTTGTTTAGATGTGACAAGGAAAGATTGGCAATTTAATATGGAAATTGCTCTCTACACCTTCCTCAGGAGGGGTAACAGAGAGGGAGATGTTGAGCTCTTCTCCCTGGAATCCAGTGACAGGACACATGGGAATAGTTCAAAGCTGTGCCAGGGGAGGTTCTGACTGCACAGTAGGAAAAACTTCTTTACCAAGAGGGTGGTCAGTCCCTGGAACAGGCTTCCTGATAGAGGTGGGCAATGCCCTGAGCCTGTCAGTGTTTAAGGGACGTTTGGACAATGTCTTAACAACAGGCTCTAACTTTTGGCCTGAACTGGTCAGGCAGCTGGACTAGATAATCCTTGTAGGTCCCATCCAACTGAAATAGTTTATCCTATTATATATTCTAAATAAAGAGGTAATTTTGTAACAGTTGTATTCCATAACAGCAGAATTTTTGTAACTTTTTTTCTTTTCCTCTCATCTGTTCTGTAACTCACAGAAAATGCATCAGATTGACAAGAAACAAATCATTCTTGTATCACTGACTGCATAAATTAGGAGTCCATCACTTCTGCCCTCTGGCACACAGAAGATTCATAGGCATGCAGCTTTTAGTTCTCCTACTGCTGTAAATTAGTTTGCTCACATGCCTTTTGGTTACTTTTTTGTTTCCAAGACCTCTGAGGAAGTAACCTTGTTTTCCCACTTTTTTGGTAGTTCCCAACGTAGCCTCTCTTTTGTAAACTCATTAAAATTTCAGTCAGAGGAGATGAAACAAATGTACCAAACAATGTGGAACTTGCTTATTAGAGCCCCAGGATGTATTAACAAGCAATCTGAATCATGGCACAGTTAGTTGGACAGGGTGGTGGTGGGAAATGCAGGTCTGGGAAGCTTTTCTTTCAGACTGAAGGTTATGAAAGGACTCCAAGAGCAGAGCAGTGATTGACAGTTGCAGCTCTTGACTTCAGTTTAAGCCTGAAGTGGGGAGATATAAAATGTAATGAGTTGGAACAGGAGAGCCAGTAGGGAATATTAAGGCTGGTACAGTTTTAAAGAGGTGTGTGCAGTTAGGGAGAATGGTGTTATTCCACCCCAATGACTTATGAAAGTGCCAGCGATTGATTATGTTGGGAGCCCCTTTTTAATTGTGTACAGCTATAACTTGCCAAGGTGCTCCTTGCTGCCAGTTTGTGCTATTGTGGAAAAGAAAACAAACCTGTTTTAGACTTTAGAAGGGCACATCACTGTTCCCAGAAGCAGCATGGGGCATATTCCCATGTTTCAAACTAGACTGAGCCTTCAAACTAATTTGTAGTTCTGTAGGGTTTCAAACTTCAGTAAAATCATTGCTTAAGAGGAAAGAAGTATTTATTCTTTTGAAAAGAGGACAAGATTGCTAATTTCATTTTAACTAGTAGTTTCTTTTCACTACTTCATTTCTGTAGTAGTGTCCTTTTTTTTCCCCTGGAGAAAAGTTTTTCACTTAACAGAGTGTGGTAGCATTTAAACTGCATCTTCTTTTTAAAAGAAGGGTCTTTTAATTAAGCATTTAATCCTGCAGAAGCCAAAGAACAATCAAAAACATTCCAGCCTTGAATTCGTTATAAATGGTATCTTAAAAGGTATCCTTTGGGAGACTTTGAGTCTTTACATTGGAATTGTGAAGATGAGCAGAGCTTGAAGCGGTTAAATACGTGTCTCTGGCTCTGCAGATTGACTGCAAGGGGGTGGTTTTGGCGTAGGAGCCCCCCTCCCCCGGGGCTGTGTGTAATGCTCTGTACTTTTTCATCATCTGCACTGCTGGAGTTGGAGTTTAAAAATGCACTGCTCAGAACATTGGCCCCAAATGTCAGCTCTCATTGGCCACATCACTGCTGGTGGTTTGAGTGGGAATCCCCAGCCTGCTCGCTGGCCTGGGGCAGCTGCAAAACACAGCTCGAGCTGGGACCCACAAACCAGAGCCTCCAGTCTTTCCATCTTCCTGGAGAAACTCAGTGCCAGTAGGACCAGATCAGTGGAGAGGCTACTCCAGTGGCAGTGAGCATATTGTTTCAGTTATTTAAAAGGGAAAAAAGCCATCTGGAGCATTCTTACCTTGGGGCGCTGTGGCCTTAGCACACAGCTTCCAGGGGAAAGCCTTTGGCCAGTGCCCTCCAGCTCAAGTTCTGGCAGTGACCAGTGAACGTCAGAAAATGCAAATGTGAGGGCTGTCACTTTGCTGAACAGATTGAAGAGCAGGGAGGCATGTTCAGTAACTGCTCCACAGTCTTTATTGAAAACTAAATCTTTAAAAAAATCTGCATTCTGCCTTTTGGCTGATCCTAAAGCTCAGCGTGAAGGAACTGATTTGTGATGTTCCAGCTTGGATTTGCTGAAGGGAAGCTCTTGACTCCTCAAGGCCTCTCAGTAACAAATCTCTGGCACTCCTGCCAAGGGACTGCTCTTTGACCAGTCTTTCCATTTTCACAGGAGACTGTTCCTGTAAAAATGCATTGACCCAAATGAGAGCACCACAGCTGGGTTCTAGTGAATTCCTTCAGAAACAGCTGTGGCTGGAAAGGGTGCAGCAAGTGGGGTGAGCTGGGGTGTTAGTGGGGGGCTGCCAGTCAGCAGTGAAACTGGTGGTTCCCCAATGTGTATTGTGAATCACAATTTAAAATTATTATAGCAACCAAATGACTGTACAGAGTTATCCAAATGAGTTAATATTTTAGTTTGGCTAGGAATTTGATCCCTGTTTGCTTAAAAAGCGTGTGCTGAATTTCTTTTTAATTAGATTCATTAAAAAAGGGGATGTTAGCACTGTACATCACGGTGCACTAATGGATGTCCCCTTTGCAAATAGGCCTGCTTTGAGAGCAGCTGATGAACTGCACCTCCTGTAATGCTGCCATGCCACATCTGGGCAACTAATAATGAACCTCCCATTTGCAAGGCCTTTCACTTCGACAACAGTAGCTATGTTGCAACAAGCTTTACACCAGCCCCTAACTGCTGTCAGGATCCAGAACAGGTCATATCAATAGAAACCTATGGAGTAATCATAGGGAAGAATGCACATCTGTCTTACTTCTAGGTGCTTTTAAGACATTTGGCAACAACAGACTTTTTTACTAGTAATCAGGTAATTGTCATCTGGAATTGATTATACTGTAAAAATGTTGGTTGGAAGCATTTATTTCCATGCTGCAATTTTGTTTTTATTTTTTTTAAGTTTATCAAATATCATTCCTCTCTGAAATCAATATTCAGTTAGCTATTCACTTCCATTTTCATAACAAAAGTCAATATTAGCTCTAGCAGAGATTTATTTCCTTGAATCAATAAACCAGTGTGTGGCAGTACATATTTTAACAGGAGAGCAACTACGATTGCAGGGGTTATTTTTACTGTATGATCACATGGTGACTGGGAGACAAACTGTTAAAAAGAAAGAGCTTTAAGAACAGAAAGGAGGAGTTACCTGGAAGGTCAAGGGATCCCACTTTCAATTTTCTACACAGCTGTTTGAACTGTTAAATGTAATTGTGTTTCTTACCTGTAAAATCCCTCTAGAGCAAAAAGTTGTTTCATAATTCTGTTGGATGGGAGCTGTGATTTGTGGTGTATGATTAGATTATGCTGTGAGTACTTCTCTTTCCTTCTAATACTTAGTAACAAAATAAGGTATCACCCTTCTAGTACAGTTGGGGCACATGGAGATCAGTGGTCACATTTGCAGCATAGCTTCACTTCTATTGAAGCACCTAAATGAAAAGTTCTGGGTTTTGCAACAGCTCAGCTTTTGTGATCAGTCCTCTTCATCTGAAAAATATGCCATGCTCTACTTCCTCAGAGCTCTTCAGAGCTACCCACAGACTGCTCACGGTCTATTGCCATGCTGAGTTAAGTTTACAACCCTGTAGTTAAGCTCCCAATTTTTTGATAAAACCATGAAAAATTGTTGTGGGATTCCTTTTTCAAGTAAAGGTATTTTCCAGTCCCAGATGTTGCTAGATTCATAGCAACCTACACTTACTATGGACAAATGCATACTTATTTTGTGGGTTATTGTTGTTGCTGCTGTTATCATTATTATGCATTACTATACATACCCACCTGATATTATGAATTATTAGAGGGTGCATACCAGTGGTGAGGAACTACCTGCAAAATTAAGAAAGTTGGATGTACTCCAAGAAACTTCCTCTGGGTTCCACAGTCTCTGATTGATTATCTTTTCATTTGATAACGTTTCTACTTCTGCTACAGCTACTGAACCAGGCTGCTGACAGTCCTGAACAGCATTGGCTCTAGAGAAAGAACTTGTATATAATGATGTATTGTCAATATCTAAGGCAGCAGAGCTTTGGGTTATAGAGAATCCATAATCCCATGGAGTTTTGTGCATGTTGCAGATATAGCACTTACGGCTTTTTCTCCTTGAAATGTTTTTTCAGTGGATTTTCCCCTCTGGTTAGAGGAAAGCTCAAGAAATTAAATTTTAGCCCTAACAATCAAAATCTCCATAAAATCAATCTTGCCTTCTGAAAGCTGTTACAGTGGATTTTTCCATAATGGACATATATATATGTATACACACACACATAAACGTAGACCAGTGTTAGCAGAGTTTCTTTCTCTCACAGATTTTTAGAGGGTTTTTCCCTCTTCATGAGAGGGAATTAATGAGAGGTGATGCCAAGTGTCTTGGCTCCTGGACACCTATCACAGATGCCTTATGCTGAATATGTCTGCAGTTTCTGGCTGAATAAACCTAGTGGGTGTGTAGGTCAGACACGTAGGTCTTGCTAACCTGTGCTCTCCAGTGAACTTCTGTGTAACTTGTTGCTGGTAGTTGAATATGAAGATCAGTTCTGAGAGGAATATTCTCCAGAAGTCTTTAACCATATTTTGAGAGAGATTTTTTGGGGTGGTATTTTTCCTGACTCGGTTTCCTTCTTTAGTGAAGTAGAAAAGCTGACTGTTGCTAAGAGGGGAACTTAGAACTAAGACTGTTGCTGAGAATGAGGGGAAACTCTCCCTACAGTGGATCACTGCTCACCTGAGCCAGGATTCTGCATCTTTCTACGTGCAGCCTTTCAGTAGAGCCATGCAGGAATTCACTCTGGTAGGACACACCTCTACAGCAATGGAGCTCAATATTCAACACAAACAGAAAACACAAACAGAAAGAAGCAAAAGGTATCAGTGCTATTTGCTGAAATTCTGGTGTGTCTCAAAGTTCAGCTGTCTGGAGTTGATAGAATTGAGGTAAGAATTGGTCCTCAGTCCAGAAGTGTGTTTTGCTGCAAGTGTTTTCCAGCATCATTTTCCTCTTCTCTCAGTGCACTATATTTGATCTTCCGCTGTGAGACAGGCAAGACAATTAGGACTGTGATGCTATGATAATGAGTGCACAGAGATGGTAGCAACCTCTATATTTAGGCTGACTTAACATTTCCACTCTAAAGCAATCACTCAAGCTCTCCTAAGTACTCTTTCTCAGCCACTGTTGGCAGCAGGCATTGAAATGCAGCCGCAGATACAGTCTTGGGAATCAGATGTTTCTCTATGAAATTTTGCTCACGTCTGTATGAGTTACAAGGCTTTTGAAAATCACTGTTCCTCTTCTCTCACTGGCTGTAAAATGAACCAAATGTGTGTGTTCTGAAGAGCTGGGCTTAAAATGGTGTTTGCAGGAGCAGTGGTGGGGCTGTGTGGGAGCTTGCATGAGGAGCATTGCAGAGGACAGACCATGGACATGTCTTCCAAATGCTATTCCAGATGTGCCATTAGGCCTGTTGGACACAGCACTGGACTCGTGTGGCTGCTGTGGGCAGACTTATGCTGGGATCTTTGTGTGCACAACTAATGCTCAGGTGGGCCAGCTTAGGTTTCCATGTGCTGAGGAGAGCTGTGTCTCAGGGATGCTACGGAGCGTTTCTGTGAGAAGCCACCTCCTTGACATCCATCAGTCATCTGTTGTGAGGCAGCAGGTGAAGGTGTTCTGAACAAGGTTAACAGGGGCCTGTAGCATTGCATTCCTGCACTGTACCCTCTCCTCGCTGGGGGCTGTTCTCGCAAAAGCCTTTTGTAAATGAAATTGGACTGTTTGCTCCAGCCAGTACCAGTTAAGATGTTTCCAGAGGTACAGATAGAGAGCTTCTCTTCCTTCTTCCTTCCAATGTACTAAAAACTAATTTTCTTAATATCCAAGACACTTAAGAATAGATGGATCATCAGTCACAACAGCTTCATGCCTTAAACCAGCTACTATGATCTGGATGAGTACATGCATATCTTCCCCTTTTTCTGGCTGAAATCTCTCTCTGTGTGATATTTAGAGCAGTGAGAAAAAAAAATTATTTATTATTCTAGTTTTTAGGAAACCAGGACTTCAGTATTCTTCATGCTGTGTCATGAAATAAATGTTTTTCTCCATTCTAAGCCTTTCTTTACAGAGAAGTAGCCAACAGATCTCTAAATTTTGGCTGGCTGCTAAGGTCAGGAAGGCAGAAATACTTAGATGAAACTCTATTGCAATTTATTATTCCTAACCTTTCATTTAAATTGGACCTGAATGTGTAGGAGTCTGTGTTTACAAAAAGAAAACAAAAAGGAGTTCTTACATGTTTTTAACAGCTCTCAAGAGTCCTGGTTCTGTAATATTAATGTTTTAAATCAAAAACCAGGTATTTAAGGTAAGAACACTGTTGACTTTATCTAGTACTTTCCACCTGAAGATAGAGCAATCAAAATCATACTGAGTATTGTCTTGTTGGGCTTTCAAAGCCATAACAAAACAAGCAAATTAACTGAAGTTGGCTTTGCCAATCTCTTTTAATTACTGCTAGGATAACGAGATCAGGTTTTCTCATTTTGACAGTGTCAACCTTGAAACAAGAAGGCTTTGTGGAATATTAAGTGATCTTTTAATTATGGAAGCACAGTTCAACTGCAACCCTAAAGTCATGCAAGCAAAAGGTATTTTGATCAGCTGTGTGAAGGAGGCTTGTGGAATGGAAATTTCAAATTAATATGTGTCTGCTATGAAATTAGCACTTGATAAATTGTAACACACAAAAAAGTTGCAAAATGTCATTCCTCTGATTTGTTTGGTTTTTTTACATAGGTTGTACTTCAATGTGCTTGCCCTTCAGCAGAGCCTGGCTCAGGCTGTGAAGGCAGAGCTTGTGTGAGCAGCCTGCGTTCAGAGCCCGAACTGCTGCTCACAGGAGCAGTCAGGGTGAAATCACAGCACAAGGTTCAGTTGCTTTGAGTAGAAGCCTATGAATTACATTTTATTTCAGCATCAGAACTGTTAAGGGCAGCCCCTCCTTAATACTTCATAGAGTCAGGACTTGAATGTTCAGAGCTGCTGCTCTGGGGCTGTGAGGCTGTGTTTCCTCACCCTGCCTGTGTGGAAGCAGGCAGGGACTGTGGGTGTTGCTCCACTAACAACAGGCTGAAAGTATGGCAGGCTCTTTCCTGCTCAGGGTTTGTCTATGTGACAGTAGCATCTAGAGTTTTTAAAAGGAATTAAAGCCCACTTTGCTAATGGCTGCATATAATGTACAGTCCTGAAAAAAGACAGGGAAGGAAATACAAACCCAGGCTGAGACTGTAAGCAAGCAGCCTTCTTCCCTATGTGCAGTGCTTGGTAGACAATGCTCTGGCCTCTTACCCATCCTCATTTGACCTTGGAAGAGCTGCATGGAGTTTAGAAAAGCTATTTGGAGTAGAAATCATTAATCTATGAATAGGCTGTGTAAGTGACCATCCATGTTGGGTAACTTTTCCGAGCCATGCCACAGGAAGAAGGTTGGGAGAGCTGGGTCGGTACTGTCACCAAAACCACTGTCACTGTTCATCACTTAAAACCAAAGTGGAGGAAAAATACTGCAGCATGACAGAGCTGTGACCACCACTGTGCTTGGATTTGGTTTTATTAACCCAGCCTCTGGATTTCCTGTTCTGAGTGAATGCAGAGCTCAGTGGGAAGGTGATTTTCTGCTCTGTGAGTTGAACATGCCATGCAGCTGCACAGGCCAGGTGATGACCACCCTCTGCTCTCCCTCTACAGCTGAGTCCCTACAGAAGCCAGTGCATGTTTGGCAGAAGACTCGGACCTCTCACATTGCTAAGGCTAAGCTGCGGCAGCATCACCATGAAGTGGGCTCTTGCTTTGTCTTCTCCTGCCTCAGTGTGATCTGTTGTGTTTCAGATCGCCTACGCTGCAGTGGACTGTGCCAAAGGACAGAATCATGACCTGTGTAAGCAGGAGGGGGTTGATGGCTACCCCACCTTCAATTATTACAACTACGGGAAATTTGTGGAAAAATACACGGGAGATCGAGGGGTAAGTGAAAGCAGGAGTCATCACCTGGCACAGGGAGGAAAGTCTCCTCTGCCTGTCCTGCCTTGCAAATGAAAAATGCAGAGTGAATTTTTACCATGCTGGAAGAATGTTGAACTGCCTCTGTTGCTGTCTTACATGGATTGTGCAACAATCCTGTACATCTCTGCATTAGGAACACACTTGGTCTATTTTAAGGAACATGAGAAGAGGAAAAAGGATTAGATTTGGTAATGCTCTTTGTATATTTTATTCTTTAAGCTGAAGTCTGTGGGTGAATTTGGACTGAGTGAAAGGGAAGGGTTTATTGCATGTGCTGCTGGCAGAAATGCCAGAAAACACAGGACTTAACTCCTGTCTGTTCTGGATTGCATGGACACTGCAAACGTGTTACAGGTCCACCAGCCTGCCAAATGGTGACAGACCATTGGTTTTATAGCCAGGACAAAGCTGTCCTTTGGAGACTAGGGGAAAGTAAATATCTCATTTGCCCTGAATCAGATTCACTCCTGGCACTCAGGATGGGAAGAAGAATCGTGCCATCTACCCCTGGGCTGAAGTTTCATTCTTCTGTCCTGCTGTGGCCAGCTAATTATATGCTATGAGTGCAAGAAATGGGGGCAGAAATGGCATAATGCCTTCAGTGGTTGTAAAGTGCCTGAAAATAAGGAAGCAATTCAATTATTTCTGGGCTGCCTTTGTCATAACCTCCTAGAGGGAGGTTGCTCCTCAGCAGACATTGATGCCTGGGGTCTGCGAGAAAAACTTGGGGTCTTTGAGCCATGCAGTGATTTTGAAAAAAAATTCATTGAAAGTTACTGCTGCTCTTAGAGCTCAGAAAATTATATAGAAGCATGAATTAAAAAGCCAGGTTCTGAGGTTCTCTGTTAGTCAGGATCTTGGGGAAGTATTCATGGAGCTTCGCCTCCCAGTTTTCTTGAGCATACTTGGACCCCAGTAATTACCATTTCATGGTGCTGATCCAGCCGTTGTTATGGATACTGTGCTTAGTTCCAATTCTGGATCTTTTCTTAAAAGTGAAGATGGGTGCAGTAGCCAACAACTGAAGTAAGATTTCAGCCACAGTTTTTGCATCTCTAACCCATACTTAGAGAAGTGATATATGAAAGAAAGGATCCGTGGTGGCTGATAAAAATAATTTACAGCAGTAGGGAGATACTTATCCATACGCTGGAAAGTCGACTAATAAATCCCCTACGTGCAGCCAACCCTTGCTTCGGCAAAATTTACCCAACAGGAACATCCCAGTCTCTCTGCTGTAGGCTGCTCTGTTCCCCTTCCACCTCTATGGGGACCTACCCTCTTGTACTCTGTACAGCACTGAATTAGGGTTTGTTATCTCTAATCATGATAATGCTGGAGGCAGGGCTTAGCACAGTGCCTTTTGTGGGGGCTGTTGATTGCCAGATATCTCCAGGTGACAAATGGCTGAAGCTTGTCACTACATTTATTTTCAGTGGAAAAACAGTCAGTAGTTTTAGGAAAGTGTTTTGTTGTTCAGCCTTCTAAAAGCTTTGTGGTTTGGTTTTGGTTTATTTGGCTTTTTTGTTCCCCAACATTTTAAGTCTTTGACTTCTGTTAGTTGCTCTCTCTACCTTTGGTGTTTTCCCTCTTCATCACCAGTTTTGAGTGGTGTATTATATGATTGTTTAAATGCAAAAATGGTCAAATTGGGTGGTAGCAGTGCGACTTGCCCAGAAAACTTCAGTGTTGGGGTACCAGTAGACAGTGTATTACAACACAGGTGTTAACATCTCCACCGATCTGAGGCTTCTGAAATGCCTGAGAGCTGTGTTCACAGCTTTCATTGGAAAAGGAAGCTGCTGGCATTCAACAGCTTTAAATCATAAGTTGTTGAAATACAGAGGTTGGCACCTAGACAACCAGGTTTGAAATTGTTGATAATAATTTTAGTAGTAATTAAAAAAAAGAAAAGTGATTTCCATCATTGGAATGTTTGGAAAAGGAGGAATATCATGATCAAAACTGTTAGAGGATGAGTGGCAAGTGTGTGTATAGTCAAGAAACAATCCAGTAACTGCTTTTAAAATGACACAAATAACATACAAAGGCAGATTGAAAATTTCTTTTGAATGTTTTCAACAAAAATGCATCAATGGCAGTTCTAGTGATAGATTTTACCTTGTCCTGTGAGTTTTAGGGCCTTTTTCTCTGTGTCCCATCTCTTCAAAGTTTGACATGTGGGTTGTGCGTGGATGTTTTCCCCTTGCATTGCAGTGGAGCAGCACTGGAGCAAAGCATGGCATGATGAGGCAATGCAGAAGTGGCTCTTTAGTGACTGCTCTGCCATGGGGTACAGAAACTAAACAACTGCTCCTTAGTTTATATTCTGCTGGGATACAGAAGCTCAAAGTGTTCTTGATGCACTGTTTTGCTTTGTTGGTAAAAATATGATCCATATTTTTCTTCCTTCAAAACCAGGAGTCTGGATTCACCACTTTCATGCGAACCCTGAGAGAAAGAGATCATGAAAGAGTAGGAAAGAAGAAGGATGAATTGTAGTTTCTGCCTCAAAAGAAGCTTTCCGCTGCACTGTGAATGGTTCCAGGTCTTTTGTTGATGCACCTGAGACTTCACATATTCTCAAGACAGAGACTTTTTTTTTATAAACAGCCATGGCCATTTTGTACAATTTTGAAATAAAGTGAAACCACTTGATTTTTAAAAGGAAAATAAATTAGAATGTTGCCATAATGTTTTAAAGGAAACTTAGCATTTTCTCTCATGTTGGGAGACTATGCCCACTGACACTCCTATGCAATATTTTTGTAGTCTGTAGTGTGTCTGTAGGTGATGTTGTTTGTTAGGGTGAAGTTTTTGTTCCAGTATTGCAGTACATGTAAAAAACAAAGGGGAGGGGACACGGTTTGGTTTAGGTTTGTTTTGTTATGTTTTGTTTAAATCAGTCCAAGAAAATGGGATTTATAAATCACAGATTTATTCAAATGCAGTTTTACATTCTTGTGAAATAGTTACATGTTCTTGACTGAGATTTGGGGGAACACTTTTAAGGTGCTCAGGGATAAATAAGGTATCTGAGTTAATGAAGACATTAACATTGACCAGTTGAGATCTGTTAATTTCATTTAAACTTTCTGGTCTTTAAATCGGAACTGTTTACATACCTTTATAAAATGTATTGAGTGAATTAAGCCACGCATCAAAAATCAGCAGAGCATGGGTGAAATTAAAAACCCTTCTTCTTTGGCATCAATACTGTCAAATGTATCTGTAAGTTATGGCAGGAATGATGATTTTATAGGGGTACATGGTTACTCTTACAGGGTACACAGTATCCCTTCAAGTTATGATTGGGTCATATCAAATATGTGTTGTAAAGTGTTATGTTCAGCTGTTTTGAGAAATGCATAATACTAAATGCATAATAGTTCTGGTAATGCAGTAATTGTGCGTATTACCTGTTTACATTCCAAAAGTATCTGCATTTGTAGGAGGGATTTTTCCTTTTTGCTCCTTAAGGAGTTGCACAAACAATCTCTCTCTGAAAGTCATCACTGTAAAATCTGTATCAGCAGCAGTTGAAATGTGTTACATTTTTGATGCTTAAACAAAAAAAAAGTTGATCTGGAAGTACTTCTGTCTTCACAGGAGGGGAGAGGGAGGGGCAAGAAGTCGTGATACACCTTGAACTAAAAATAAATTTTTAAAAAGACAAGTATTTTTATCATTAATCAGCCTTGTTCAGCTTCTTCCCCAGTGGGCCCAGACCACAGCTATTGGTGGCTTAGGGAGAGCCGGCACACGCGGGATGAGTTCCATCCCAGCCTGGGGAGAGCTGGGCAGCAGTGCAGGTGTGTGGTGATGGGAGGGTCAGCCTCCCTCTGCCCTGGCACTCCAGGGGGCACAGAACAGCTTCCCACAGCAGAGAGCTGTGAGCTGGGTCTGAAACATTCCTCTTGCCCCTCAGTCTGCCCATTTCATTTTCTTCAAGTTTGGACCCGCAGGCCATGCTGAGGGGCTGCTCAGGAGGTAAATGACATCTTATCTCCTTCCTGGGAGTTTTTTCCTTCTCTCTCTTGCCTAATTAATGGCACTGCGTGTTTGGCACCGTTAAGCTGCTGAAGCCATTAGTATTGTGGAATACCAGTAGCCTGATTGGCCTTGTATGGCAGCCAGCTTGTTAACCATGACATCAGCTGGAATGGCCATGGAGCTGTGCCAAGTATCTTCTCTTATTAGGCACCTGATGAGCCTCTTCACCCAAAAAAATCAGCTGCCTGATAGTACATAATATTATAGTGTAAAAGTAGCTTAAGTTATGAAGTCTCTTATTCTGGTTTTTTCCCTTTCAATTAGTACATTTACTTATGTTGTGTATAGCACTTTTGCAGAAGATCATGATAATTCTTTATTTCAAGCTATCCTCACGTAAGTAGCAGGCACTCTGCCCTGCATTTAGGAAACAATACATATTGATGCCATTTGATCTCAAACAGGAATTCTCCTGCTTTTAGTAAGCTATCAAATATGATCAGTCCGGAACTTGCTGCATCTCTTTTGATCTCAGAGTCAAAGCAGCTGGCACTAACAAAATAACAGCCTCCAGAAAATGTTGAGCATTTCTGTGCATAGGCTGTGCCTATGTTTGTGCTAATTGGTGAGAAGTGTAGACTTCTTCAAAAATAAGAAAGAAAAAATGATAGCTTGCCAATGGTGACTTCACTAGTCAGGATCATTCGGAATTACAGGCTTTAGTAAATGTTTAGGATAAGACAATTGCACACTGTGCTTCAGACTAGTAATTCCTTACAGCTGGTTACACCATAATAAAATTAGGAATTCTCATTTTTCCCTTCAGTCTTTTGTCAGTTACTTCTTGGACTTGGGCATTCTTTTTTTTTTTCTTGGCTAATCATGTGTTAATGCACAAATATAAAATATTTGAGAATAATTTACCTTCTGTTACAGGGTCATGACTCATCTGGTTTATGGTCTGAATGGTTTTTGAAAAATACAGTTTTGAACACCATAAATGATTACATCAAATGGCTGACAAAAGCCTTAGTTACTGTGAACTAGAGTGCACCAGGAGCTCGGAGATTTGCTTCCAAGCTTTTTTAATTAGTAGGCCAGGTCTGGATATCAGTCACACTGTTTTAGTTCTGTTGCCTCCAGTAAAGCAAAAGTTGGTGTTTCTATTTGCTAGTGAAGTCAGTTTATGTTTTTATTCACATCAGTCACATTGAAATTGAAATATGTTATTATTTTCTACAAACTGTGAATGAAAAATATATGTTAGAGCTCTTATTTTCTGTATTTAAATGGTTGGTTATTTCACACATTCAGAGTTTCCAGCCTGTCGCAGTAGATGCGTAGCCCAGGCGTTCATAATCACACAGGAATTTCTGCCATGGTTAAAAGTGAGTAATCTGGGCTTTCAAGTCATGAATCATTTATCAGCAAGAAACTTAATTGCTGATAACAAATGGTTTGCAGTGAATCAGAGATTGTGCTCTTGCAATTATGAAGTTGGTCTTTCAGTCTTTTTAAGGTGTGATTCAAAGGTCTTGGACATCTGCTACATAGTTAACCCTAAACAGATTAAATCTTGTCAAGGAAGGGTAAAACGTGTACACAGCAGAGAGGCTGAGCAAGGATTGTGCATCACTTTGTTCCCCACTGTTGGCTTAAACAAGATATAAATAGCCCACAGGGCTGTGTTAGTCCTGCTGTGTGGTTGGACCAAGAGATGAAGGGCAGCAAGGCCAAGCTTCTTGGGCATACTGGAAGCTGGAGAGGAAATGGTTTTCCCATCTAATGAAAGAGCCTGAGATGTTGGATTTGTTTCATCAGCCAAAAGGGGGGAAAAGTTCCCAGGAGAGTGAATGCCCTGGGATATGGCAAACACAAGTTGGGAGTCCCAAGATGAGCATAAGCTTTATCCCAGCCCCTGTGATGCCAGAGGATGATGTGGCTCTGTTGTAATCCATCTATCTCTGACCCAATAACTATGGCCTTACTTGCTCAAACCAGAGCAACTCCTCCAAGAGAGGCTGGATGAGACTTGCTTTCCAATCTGAGTCAAGAAAGCCTAAAAAAGGTCCATTTCCTCTTTCCCCCACCTCTAAAATTGCATTTTGGATCTGACAGCCATGTTGACCGCCAAACCCCTCCTAAATAGTTGCAGTTGGGTGAAACAGCCTTGGGAATTTATCTAAACTCCCACTCAGACCAAATTAAGTCCCCAAATCTTGCTAGCTTAAAATCCTTTCAGTAGTCATCCGCAAAGATAGATTAATATTACTGGTGAAAAAAGATTAGAGGTAAGGTCTATGCTTGTGCAGCATTTAATTTGGGAGTAAAAAAGCAGATAAAACTCCCATCATGAGTAAGCTCTAAGAGAATGCTTCAGAGAGTCTTGTTTCAGATGGAATTGCTTTATGGGTGACTTTGATTTTAGAGGCAAACTGCTTTTCAAAAGAAAAGTCAAGACCTGGTGACGTAGCCTACAGATGTTTTGTCTGTTTGCCTTTTAAAAACTAAAAAGTAGAATCACTCTCCATATTCTTGATAGTGCTATATTACAAGAAAGAAATGTTGCCTACATGGATTTCCTAGAATAACACTGAACCCCTGCCAACTGCATTTTACAAACTATGAAACAAGCTATTTGCTCCAAATGACACTCAGGGGAGTGGGGACTGCTGCCCACGTGCACCTTGTTTTAATTTAATAGCTTACTTTAGTGTGATTGGGTCTGTAATGGAACACTGGGATTGCACGAGTAAATTCTGAAAACTGAGAGGTGGGGGGGAAATCAGCTTTTATCAGCAGGTGTTGAACACTGTAGCCAAAATTCTGCATTTCCTTTGCCTTTGCCTTTGGCAAAGGAGCGTTCCATGGCTCTGCTGGAACCACAAGAGTGCAGCCCTTTGGCTAATCTGGTTGTGTATATTACTGCTCTGTGCTGGAGCTGACTGGAAACCAGAATTTTTCCCATTAATTTCTTTGACTGGTCATAAGAAGATGCTATGTTTTCTCTGCACATCCTGCTTTTATTTACAGAGTGAGGAAGGAGGATACCTGGGTGTCTACAGAGGAAATGAAGCCAAATGCCATTTTCTCTGCTGGCAGCCAGGATTCCTGGGGACTGACCATTGTTGCTGAAATACTTCCTGCATAGCACTGTCAACTGGCTTGGCTTTCACAAGGTTTTGGAAGGCACTGTGTGATGCAATATTGCAAAAAATCTCAGTATCCAAGGCAGCAATTTCCAACCCCTTGTTTCTGAGGAGTTAAGCTGAAGTGTAAACTATTCATCAGCCCAGTGTAGCTGTTTTTGAGACAGAAAAAAAAAAGTTTTGTTAAGCCAAAAATTTAGGAAATCATGGCTCTAATGCAGGCCATAGGATGTGTGAGTGTTTCCACACAGCTGCCTGACCTGGTTCTTGGTTTGTAAGATTCCTGCCCCTGGAAGTCCTGTCCTCCTGCCCAGAGCACTCGGCACTGCTGCAGGGAGACAGCGCTCCTTAAGGACAGTTACTCTGTGCTTAGAAAGCATCACAGTGCTAATTATTCTCATTAGCTTTGAGCCACTAATAAATTATCTTTCCTATTGCTCTTCCATCACTCAGTAATGAGAACCATTTAGCCAGATTTTGCAGATACTGCTTCTCCCTCTCTACAGCATGATTCCCTGCAAGCATTCATCATAGGAAAAGAGCTATGTGAACAAAATCTTTTCAAATTAGTCTCTGGTGCCCCAGTTAAGTGGGTGTCTACATCGCAGGCATGCAGAAGAGCCTTCTTCATTAATATGTGCAATTCTACCCGAGCTGATTAGCTCTTGCAGCTCATTTGATAGCAAATGTGTAAATCCGTCACACTCTAAATGCCAAATATGTGCACAGTTAAATTATGGAGAAGTAAGAAACTGCAAGAGTTGGGAGTCTTTATTTGGAAAAAGAGGTCCTTATCCCATGCATTAAATTGGAGCTCTGGGTTTATCTAGAGCATTTGTCACTCCTCTGCTTTGTCATTTTATTGCTGGCAAAATGAATAATTCTTCCTGTCATGTTGCTGGTCCTTTCAGTATGTGTGGGTGCTTAATTTGGTGCCCAACATTTGTAACAGACACCTGGTATCCAGCCTGAGTTCCCATAAAACAATAGGCACAGCACAATGCAATCTTTTTTGTGCAGGACAGGAAACCAAACTAATCAGTTACAACTATGTATTATTACTAATGCAGTAACCATCACTTCTATTGTTCTTTTTTGTTTGTAAAAATCATGTGAAGAAAAGGAGCGGGGATGAACATCCGTGTTTTTTAGCCAGGGCAGTGCTGCACAGTGTAATTAGTGTTGAGGTGGATCTGCCAGCACAAGGGAAGCACTAAAGAGTGTCACCTGTCAGTGGGGAGGGGCTGGTCTGCTGCTGCAATACAAATGCCCTCGGCCAGTTATTCTGGGACCAAAGAAGGAAACTGGCCTTAAGAGCTCCTAATTTATGCATGTTTTTCCTCCTTTCCATGCCAAGTAGCTGCAGAGCCAGGCCAGCCTCTGGGCCTGGACACACCAGCTCAGGGCAGCCAAGCACCCTCTGTTTTATTTTCTCTCAGCAAGCAGAGAAATCGCAGTGCAGACCCAGCCTGACCTCCAACACTATTTTGGCATTACCTTCTGGGCATACAGGCTAGGGGGAAAAAGCTTCCCACTTCCCAGAAGTTCTGGCGTGGGAAGCGGTCTTTCTCCAAGCTGAGCATAAACTCTTTAGAGGACATTTCCTAGGAAAATGTGCAGCACAATAATGGATCTCTGATCCTGTAGCCTCCAGGCTGATGGTGAGGGGATGCTTATTATTGTACCCCACCCCACAAGCACGGGACAGGATGAGCAGATCCAACATTTCCTGCTGCATCCCTCGAATGTAGTGAGACCTCTCCAAGGGTGCAGGATTTGCTTACCAAGAAGACAGCTCTGTGCTGGGCTCACCTGCAGTGGGTACACAGTCCTCCCCAGGGATAATATGGATGAGAGGCTCTTTCTTTTGCCTTTTCACAGAGAGACAAGCATCTTTCAAGGCAGATCTTTCCTGATCCAGTGGGAAGTGAATGGGGCCACAGGAGAGCTGCTGCAGAAATGCAGAGGTGCTGCACGATGCTGCCCAGTTCCATGGAATTCCCTTCAGACTCCGAGGTCCATCATGCCTTCCACCTGCAGGACACCACACAGGGATTGTCACAGAACTCCTGACTTATGTAAAACTTACCTCTCTGCCAAAGCTTTTCTTGGGCAAAAGAGCAGCACAAAAGGAGGGACCACAGAAATCAAGGAAAAAGAGGCCACCGGGGAATAAAGTCATGTCTCTCTGGCTAGGTAGTGTAGAATGAGGTGCATTAGGTATATTTTGGATGGATGTATAATCTTAATTGTTGTGTATTGTTTGTGTTGTAGTCCCAAGATCCAGGTCCTCATTATTCTAGATGCTGTACAAATATATAAGAGTCTGTCATGCATGGAAAGGCTTTTATTATGTAAATAGTCAGGTTGGGATAAAAGAAGTAGTGTTATCTCTGTTTTACAGATGAGGCAGTGAGACGAAAAAAAAACACCAAAGCCTTTTGCCCAAGGACAGACAAAGTCTGTGGGTCAGTGGTGGACTTGAAATTCAAGTCTTGATTTAGTTTCTTGCCAGCTCTTCTTTCAATTTGTGTAGTGCCCACAACATAATTAAAATTAAGCACAAAGAAGACAACACCATGTGTAATTTATCTCTATCTGAAACAACCATCCAGCACCTCTCAGCCAAATCCTCCCCAACTCTTCCCTGTTTCTGTATTTCTTCCATGCCCAGTGCCTCTGATCACCACACAAGTCATTGTACATGTTGTCCTCTGATTTTCTGCAACGTGTATCAGTTGACTGTAAAGCCCTTCAGGAAAAGACCCTGTTGCATGTGGGGCTGTGTCTCAGCTGGACCAGCATGCCAGGTGTATTCCAATCCTTTTAAAAAGTGATACTAACACTATTTAGAATAAAAAAGGATGTATATACATTACTGCTGGGAATATAGAGTCAATCAATCTATAACTGCTGCTCAACATTACCTGCTAGTCAAAATTGAATATTGATGTAAATAACTAATCTATACTGAAGACAAATAAAACATGGATTTTTCACTGAAAAAGCACAATATATTTTGGTTTCTGTACAGCAATATTTTATATCAGGCTTTTGGAAAGAATGTGGGAGGAGAGAATTGTAAAAGTCATGACAGCCACTGAAAAACAGAATAAAATGGAACTGGCATTTACCAAGGCTAAATAATATCAAACAAATTTGATAAGCTTCTTTGATAGAGTAATTAATTAGCTAGACAGAGAAGGGAAATCTGGCTGTCTGGACTTGAATAAAACAGCTGATTAAGAACCACATATAAATTTATGTCTCCTGCATTGAGAAGTCAGATTTATAGACGAACTGCAAAGCATACATGGTGTTGAAAGCTGAACTGTATTATTCAGAGCTCCTAAACTGTAAGTTTTAAGACTGACTGTTATTATTTTCATCAGTGACATATTTGTAAGAGGTGTCTGATCATAAAAATACATTGAAGTCACAAAGTTAGGAAATATCATCAGTGTAGAGAAAGTTCAGAATACCACACAGCAAGAGCTGAATATCCTTGAAGGGCGAGGCTACAGAAGTAGTAAGGGAGGTAGCAGCAGACAAAATTCTGCAGGAAACCTGCAATGACACAGAAGGAATTCAAGTTGCCTCAGTGCAGTGTGAGCATGGAAAAGGCAACTGAAACTCTAAAATGCAATAGGAGAAACATTTCTAGCAAAGCAAGGGAAGTATGAACATCTTGGAATAAGATCCCAACAAGATTTGTTTGGAATAAAACTCATTATTCCAAATTAAATGTTAAAGATTATTCCAAATTAATGTTAAAGAAAGCTGGGTTCTTAATAAAATGGTTACAGCAAAGGGCTGCTAAGAGGAGGAGGAGACTGGAGAACCTTTCATGAAAGGACAGCAAACACAAGGGGCTTGTTTAGCCCAGCAGCTGAAGACTGAGATGTGGTTTGACTGCTTTCTGTAAATACATCAGGTAGGGGGAATGTTAAAGGTAGGCCATCTTGGTGTATGAGCAAGTGGGTATAAATTGGCCATGAATAATTTAGACTATCAATTAGGTGTTCTTTATCCACCTGCACAGTGAGGGTATAAAAATTAAAGGGATGAAACCGTACCTAGTTTTAGCATGAAGCTCACAAAACGTATTAAATGGACCATGTGATCCAGTTTTCTGCAGTACCTGGGGACTGGGTTTGATAACCCAGAAAGTCCTGCCCATCCTGTGTCTTAGTGGGTTTCTATTACAGTGAGCTACCACCTCCATCTTATAATCTTATTAGATATTACAGAACCTATAATCTCTTCAGTCCTAAGAAACCTTTCTATCCTTCTGAATTAAATTTCAAATAGAACAACCTAACTGTGGATTACAAAGCCATATGTGTTTTCTTTCTTACTCAATACATTTGTTGTGGTGATTATCATAAACAAAGGCAAATTTCATTAGGGCCCAAGAACTCTTTTAATATAAATTATAGTGCTTATGGCACAACTGTACTGACAAATAGTGATTTTTTTTATTTATTGTAATTGTTCAAATGACTCCTAATGAAATTTTTGGCCTCATGAAGTGATCAGCTTGGAATGACTTTCCTTTCTATGAAAATATTTAAATACAAACAAAGTCTGCCAATGTGTTCAATTAAAGTCATGCAGGGAACTAAAGGGATTATGTGTACTAGGAGTATATTCATGTGGCTTTTCAGATCAGCTGCTTCTACCAGAGAGGGAATAAAGTAAGCAGAAAAGCCCCAAAGAGAGCCCATCACTACTGGAATGGCTTGGGACATAATCATCCGAAAAGCTCACTCGTGTTATTTCCATAAGCCCATAATGCTTATGGCCCTGTAAATAAAAATACATTAACAACACGTTGCTTTTCAAACTAATTGAGATGCAGTGTGAAGATTACTTTTTAGAAATAGGATGTTCTTTATGCAGGAGATCATACTGGGCCCTGCTGCAACAAGAGCCATTGGGATAACGCTGTATTTTGTTCTAACATCTGCATTTATTAGCAGTGAGAGACTTTCTGTGACATTACGAGGTTGCTTCATTCTTGCCAAGCCCTTGAGAGTTAAATACTAGTATTCCATGAAAGAAAGTCTTGGGCCCAGCACAGGACCTTAAGACTGAATCAGCAGAGGAGGTTTTCAAAAAAGAGAAGCAAGGAAATAAACTGCACATTCTGCTGATGATTTTTATGACCTTGCTCACACTTGTGCTGATGCTGTGTTAGCAAGAGCAGTTCATTCCAGTGAGTATAATCCTAGCTCTTGCGATTATGGACACAGGTTTCTCTAAAACCTCTGAAATTGGGTGCAATTTTTTAGAGTGCAGAATTGTTAGAAAGTCACGGGCTTTTAGCCAGTGCCATGATTTCAGGAGCCTGATTCAGAGAGTAAAGGCCTCGAGATGCAGCTGGGCTGCACTCCACATCAGTTCACTGATTCAATATACCTGGTTTTTCGTGGGAATTGTCATTACTATCTAAGAAACAGGAAGCATATTAATGGTTGCTAGTCTGGTCTTTAGCTAAAGCCCCAGCTTGAACAATACCTCCAGTTTCAAGCACCAAACTTTAAGAAAGATATAAGAATAAAAAAGGTACAGAGAAAAGAGCAATAGAATGAGAAACGTGTAGTAAACAGAAGGGGGTTTTTTGTCTTTTGGGTTAAAAAAACCCAAAAATGAGATGAAGGCTTTGGGTTCAATTAGTGTAAATCAGAGAAGGTTTTTATTTTCCCCAAAAAACCAGTTACAAAGTGGATCAGTAATCTGATGTATTCCACAGTTTATTTTGCTGCAAGAAAATTCAAGTTGAATTTTCCTTTCAGAACTTTACTTCTGTGTTGCTCCTGTAACTCCATCACTGATGAGCACAACTACTGCCAGCTCCTCAAGCTGGGTATTTTTCCTTGGGGAAACCTGATTTAAAAGTTATGTTTAAATCCAGTGGACAGAGCCTAAGGGTTTGTCTTTCCCACCTTTAGTCATCCAGAACTGTGGTGTATAAATGCAGCTAGACATGTCTGCTCCCTGCAGTGACTGAGGAGAAATAGCAACAAAGAGCTTCTTCACAGAGGGCAACTTCCAGATCATTGAATTTCAGTGAAGTAAATCCCATCCTAACTCATCTCTGAGCATTTGCTGTTGGACTTTGCCTTCAGCTGATGACACACTCAGCAAGTGCATGGCTTCTCTGTTTTGCTGTGCTCATGGAGATGCACCTCGCTGGCATTTCTGAGGGGTCTGGCACCGTGGGCACCTCTCTGTCACCAGTCCATCCCATCCTGCTGTCTGCTCAACCCCTGACACTCTCCATACACTGCCTCGTGCTCCTGTTTGTCTCCTCGTCTCCTCTCCTCATTCTGAAACATCTATATTCCTCCACTTTGGCTTCCCTTTGCACTGACTGGATTTCCTTCTTATGAATCTGTTTTATCTCTGGCTGCAGCTTTCACTAATGCATTCACTGCACGCTGCCCCTCTGACAATGTTTTACTGCCTCCGTGTCTTAGGGGAGTCAATGGGACAAGAAAAAACCACAATTTAAAGTGTAACTGGCTTGTTAGCCATGCAAATTCTTGAATAACAGATAAGATTTAAGTTCACCATGAGAGCTGGGAGGGTTGGAGCTGTAACCTTGCTTCTGACTCTGCCACTACCTCCCTCAAGTGACCCTGTGTGATTTATTTAACCTCTTGGGGCCAGGTTCACCTGAAAATAAAGAATAATCTTTTTTTCCCCCTAGGAATCGTAACTAATAGATGTATATACAATACTTGAAGTCCTGTTTATGTAAATGCAAAATGCTTATCTTTTTTTTTAAAAACGTTTACGAAAGGTTAAGAGAATTTTAGGGTTGAAAGATAAACAGTACAGAAGAACTAGAAAAATTAAAATTACACACGTATGCACTTATCACAAACCTTTAGACAGCCTCTAATTAAGTAATCACCAGTTCTCTGCATTATAGTAGATGCTATCATAAGCTGTTAAACTGTGTAGCAGCTTGTAATATTGTGCACTCTGTTTATGCAGGGTAAGGAGTCTCTGGAAATTATTCAGATTAATGTATCATCTTCTGAACATGTGCTTTACTTGTGCATAGTCAGTCAGGATTGAGATGTTCCTATGCTCCACTCTACAGAAGCCTGACTGGGAACAGTTTTTTCCTGACAGGCCAAGATACTGACTTGGAGATGCCAAGCTGTGTTTTCAAACATGCACACCTTCCATCCCGTGTGAGGCTTTAGTGAAACCAGTTTGTGGTGCATATCCTTGGCAGTTCCTGCCAACAGCCAGCTTTCACTGAGAGAAGGATGCTCAGGTAAGGCTCTCCATGACATCACTTCTTCTTGAGCTTTTATGTTCAGAGAAAAACTACCTCACCAAGCAGGTGACCTCACCTGCTGTGGCCCCTCTGTTCACCTGCTCCTTCCTTCCTCTCCCACATCTCCATGCCAGCCCCATTTTCTGACCACATGCTCCAGCATTTCCGTGTCTCGAGTCTGCTCTAAATACAATTTCTCCCTTTTTGCCAGTTTTCCCTCTGTTACTCAGCCCCGGAGCCACAGTTAATCTTGTATTCCTTGCAGTGGCCTTGTTTGACTCAGAGAGCTTGAGCCTTCAGCTTGGCCAAGTTTTGCTTGAAGCACAGAGAAGAAGGCCTGGAGGCTGAAAGGGTGAGATTAATCTCCAGCAATAGCAATTTACTCCTTGTTCTAAGACGCAAAAGATAATTTTTCCTCACCTGGATCACTGGAGTAGGGAGTGAGGTGATGCCCCACTGATATCCAGGGTTGCCACAGATGTCCACCACTTAAAATTGCTTGGGGAAGGCAGAGTTGAGGTTGGAGAGCGTTGATGTGCTCCAGGACTCCTCCTGATCCCCTTGCTCCTGAGTAGAGCTCAGCAGAGCCTGAGAGTGCACAGTGTGAGGTGTGTTACCTCTATCCCAACACTGCAGTGCTACAGGCACTGGGATAGTGAAGTAATATCAGATGGAAGGAGAAATTAAAAGGCGTTAGCGAGGAAATAAACTGCTTTCATTTGAGATTTGAGCCAACAGACTAAAACTGTGTGATTTCGTAAGAAAACAGTGAAGTTGAAGAGTGGTACAGGGAGAAAATTATCCTTCTATCAGTAAAGAAAGTAGTTTTAAAATAGGAACCTCACTCTAGGGTTACTAATGAGGTTTGCAAACTTTCTCTTTCGTATAGTCATTTGTTGTTGAAACATGCCCAGTTGATTTGTCAGGAAATGAGTGAATTAGCCCAGCAGCTGGTCTCATCTCAGTGCACTTTTCCTGGTGGCTGCTCCATCCCCATCACACATTTGCCAGCAGTTGTGCTCGCTGCCCTGGCAGAGGACCCCAAACACACCTCTGGTTATTCACACAGTGCCAGGCATATGCCAGGGGCTGGGTGATCCATTAAACCTGGTGGACACCAGCCAGCTGCAGTCAGAAGTTATTACACGGGAGAACCCAAAGAGCACAGCTCCTAAAACTCAGATGTGCTGACAACAGAGCGAATTATTCTGGAGGAGGCTCGAGGGTGACCTTCTCGCTCCCTACAACTCCGTGAGAGGAGGCTGCAGGTGGTGGGGGTCTGGCTCTTCTGCCAGGGCACAGGACAACAGGACAGATGCAGCAGAGGAGGTTCAGATTGGACATTAGGAAACATTTCTTCACAGAAAGGGTGATTTGACATTGGATTGGGCTGCCAGGGATGTAATGGAGTCACCATCCCTGAAGGTTTTTAAGTAAAGACTGGATGTGGTACTCAGTGCCATGGTCTGGCTGACATGGTGGTGTTAGGTCATAGCTTGGTCCCGATGATCCCGGAGGTCTTTTCCAACCTGACTGACTGTATGATAAATTCAGCCTCAGCCAAGGCTGTGCGAGGCAGCGCTGACGGTGTGAGACACCGGCTCCTCCGCCCAGGGCGTGTGAGACACCCACGCCCAGGAGCCCGGCACGGCGGGGAGAGGGGCACAGAGGCTCCGGCACCGTGCGGGAGCGCCGTCCCCTTCGTACACAGCGGTCCCGAAGCCGCCCCCCACCCTGTACCGCGGCTCCTCAAGCTCCGCGGGCTGAGCTCAGGGCCGGCTGCGTTCGTGCCTCAGCCGCGGTGAGCGCGGGGCCGCCGCTGGCACGGGGGGTGGTGGTAGTGGTGGCGGCAGCGCCGCTGTCACGGGCAGGGCGGGCTCGGCAGGCAGCGAGGGCCGCTCGGGGCTCCTTGCAAGCGCCGCTCGGTAGCAGGAGCCCGCTGTGTGTAGGGGTCTCCGCCGCTCTCCGGGCTGTGCTGGAGGTTGTGTGAAGTTTTGTGACCTGGAGCTGTGCGGATCCGCCTAAGTCAGTGACCACTGAGTCAGCGCTTCTGCTGCGGCTGCAGATGGTCGTGTCGGAGCTGCCACGTAAGTAGGTGGTAGTTGAAAGGGTCCAGCTCCCAAACTTTGGGATGCAGCTTGTTCCGTTCCCTTAGTTTTTCAGAATTTTTTGGACGTTTGGAGGAATTTCTTCAGAAAGGGTGATTATGTGTTGGATTGGGCTGCCAGGGAGGTGGTGGAGTCACTGCCCCTGGAGCCACCTGTTTAGGAAGGACTGGACGTGGCACTTAGTGGTGGCTGGTGACATGGTGGTGTCACAGGTTGGACTAGAAGATTTCAGGGGTCTTTTCCAACATAGTCGATTCTGTGAATCTTGATTCTGCCTCTGAGGTCTCTCTCCCACTGGCTTTATGGAAAGGATTATATTGGCTCGTGGTTTAGGATTATTGCCTTGTCTCATCATACCTGATGATATCAAAGTGCCTTTTCTTTCTTGTGTCCTTCTGTAGTGCTTCAGTTTGTAACACGAATTTCTGAAGTATGCTGTAGAGTGAAAAAATTATGGCTCCTGCTTGTGTAATGCAGCTGTCACAACCCTCAGAAGTGGGGACAATAAATTGTCCAACAGTGTTAGGTACACTTGAGGTAAGCACAGTAGTTTTGTGTTCATTCTGTGTCGGACAGGAGTGCAGTTTGCACCCACTTCCCGTATATTATATTTTATGGAAGGTTTTCATGAGAGGCAGACATCCCAGCACGAAATGCAGTGATTGAGTTGGTGCTGAAGGCTGTCAGGTGCAGGCGGGTAAGCTTGCCATCACACTACGTCTGCTCAGAATTTTGAGAAAGAAAGACTTTTTTAAGGTAAAGTGTCCTGAGCAAATCATAGTCACAGGTCATTTTCAAACACTTGTTAAAAGTGTTACAAGCTATGTCAGATAGGTGTAAAACAATTAACTGTCAGATCACAAGTTAGATGACCAACTTGTTACAAAAGGCTGGAACGTTCCAGTTTCTGTTTGCAGTGTCTCTAGGACTTTTCTAGATGCTGCTTCAGAATCAAATACTATCTTAACACAGACATAAACAACGTGATAATTGAATATGTCTTAAAAAAAGTACAGTGAAACAGACTCTGGTTTTCATCATCTGAGGTTTCTAGTTCATGGCAGAAAATGAAACCAGGCACATGTGCTAATTCCTAGCTGTGAAACAGTGGATGCTGGCATGTGCCTGAGTAATTGGACAGCTCTAGGGAAGGTGGAGTAACAGAGGAATAGCCACTCTGCTGACTCTTACCTGTGTGTGGCCACATTTCTCCATGCTTCTCTTTTTCCACGAGTTCTCCCAGTCCTCATTTGCAGGGAGGGCTGTAAGGGGAAATTAATAAAGGTGGGGCAGAAGTAGATACTAACTAAGGGAAACAAGAATAGTGCAAACATGGAGTGATGATTCTGTGATGTACTCTCCCTGTTGGCGTTCGTGTGGGAGTCAGAATCCAGCTGAGCAAAGGGTTATGATTTGGTTTTAATACCCCTGGTAGTTTTTCTGTGAACTTTTCCACAAATTCACATAACATTGTAGCACAGACAGCCTGTAACAAGGGGTTCCACTGGCTGGTGACATGTTTTGGGAAGGACCCTCTGTGATACCTGTGAGCCAAACACCCACTGGCTGGATTTGGTATTCCACAGTTCTGTCGTGGAATGGGACAGTGAACCCAACCTCTGTTCCTCTCCTTATAATAGAATTATAGACCATTTGTAGTGGAAATGCAGTCTTTTGTCATCTTCAGGTGGTTGAGGGATATAGAATTTTTTGGAGGAAAACATGAAATTTGTAAGGATTTGGTGAATTACTTCATGCAGCTTTCAATAGATGTTTAAAAAAACATCTAGGGGTAGCTCTTTCTTCTATTTCTAAATCTGAATGTGCATATGAAATTTGCCACTTGGCTCCTTGTGTAAAGCTGTATTGTTTTGACAGCTGGGTAAAGTAGATTTAGTAAATTTTTTTTCTTTACATTTTCAGGTAAGGCTGAATGTTCTGTAACAGTATGTGTATTATATCTCTTGACATATCTATGATCTTCCAAACAAAGTAATTTTCTTGTATTAGGTTTGGTTTTTAGATAGCTTTCTGATTCTCCTGTTAGGAATCTGAGGAAAAAGTTCATATTTTCACTGGGTGGGCTTCTAAGATGATGGTAACCTGGTGTTAAGATCTTCAGCTGAACACAATTTCTACCTTTTGTGATTTTGTAGTATATTAAGAGAATTGGTAAGTCTCAATAGAGGCTTAGCTTCTGTTATAGAGCCTGTATTTCTCTGAATATAAGTAGGAGTCTCAAAGAAAGTTTTGTTCAAGATTTATGCAAATATGTATTTACACACAGAATAGACATAAAAGTTGGAAGAATACCTCTGAAGATGTCTTTATCATTTGCTTTGTCTATTCTCTGTGCATACATGCTCTTTTTTAGTGGTATTGATGTTGTTTGTCCTTAGCTGTAGGAGCAAAGTTACTATGATGAGATTGATTAATGCTTTGGAAATACAGGTGTGGTTGTTCTGTGTTACATTCCTGAAGTGTTCTGAGCAGAGGAGATTTTGGATTAATTAAACAGTGGATGAGGTGAATGATGGGATTCAAAGGTTGTGTAAACCTTTGTTACTCCTGTACTGTGCAGACAAATAACTTGTGTTCCCATTTTAAGTGTTTTAAGTGATGGGACTTCCTGAACTTCTCTTAAAGAGCACAGAAACCTTTTAATATCTGTGTTATTCTGGTTTTCTTTTTCTTTGAGTATCTTCTGAGTAACCTCCCTTGGCTGTGTTCAGGCCTTTCCAATATGTATGTCCTCACAAAAGAGCTGAGGAATGTTGTTAGCCAGTAAATATATTTGTTAACTTTCTCTGTTCTTATCTCATCAGATAGCTCAACATGAACTTTAACCATCGAGATCATTTCAAATGTGAACAGCATAATATTTTTTCTTCTAAGAACTGGCTACGGGATTCTGGGTTTCTTCTGCAGTGCAGTCCTATTCACTGCCTTTTCATGAAACAGGACATGGAGCTACATTCCTTTCTTCATGTTAGGTGCTAACAAAGTTACTTGTTTCATCAGAGGAAATGCAGATCCATGAAATTACATTTTGTGCAAGTAAGTTAATGAAAGGATATTTAAACTTTGCTATCTCATCATTCCTTTTGTTTATATTGATACAGCTCCCAAAAGTCCCTGTCAGGATTGAGTTCCAAGTGGTAGAGATGGTTATTGTCAGAGAACCATTACAGTTTAAAGCTCCTCTGCAATTCTGTCATGCTCTTGAGCTGCTGCCGTGGTTATATGGTTAGCAGCGCAGTTAAGGAAATGACTCTGTGTGCATTCCGTGTGAATTGTCCTCCTGGGAACACGTGCATGAACTCAGAGATTAATACAAGTTTCTAGAACTGTGGGTTTAGTTTCTTGAATGCTTCATGCCAGCAGGCCAGTCTAAAGGAGGTCCTGGAGTAGGGTTTGTTTTCTGTTTTTGTGTCCAGCTGATGGAAGCACTTTGTTCAGGAGGGAATTCTCTAGTGAAGTGCTGAAATAACAAGGGCACCAGATAAAAGCCCCAAGGTATTCGTCAGACTGCAGTTAACAGTGGCTTCCACTGCTGTTGTGGCTTTGGGGAAGTCTGATGTGCTGTACAAGTAAAATATGAGGATATTAATTTGGAATTTATTAAGCTAATGTGATGGATCTCAAAGGAGGTTGAAGTTTGACTGCTGATGAAGCTGAATTTATTAAACTGAAAATGACAACACATTTTCAGTGCTTACATTGTTATATGCCTCTTTCTCTCTGAGGAGTAAATAACCTTGAAAAACCTGAATATTGTTGATTATTCCTTAAGTAGTCTAATGGATATATAACCTTTGGGGAGTGGGAAATAGAGAAGATTATTTAAAATATAGAAGATCAGTTAAAAAAACGAGCTATTTCCTCTGTTTTGTGAAGAAGCTGTGGTGTTTTTTGGAAAATTTGGATTTCTGACTTGTGAAAATACAGTCCTTCAGCTGCTGAGGCTTGTAAAGCACCCTTAACGTCATAGTTTGAAAGGTGCTGTAAACATGTCAGTATCACACACAAAAGCATATTTCAGCTGTATCCAGAAATCTGTTTCCTTTTGCAGTTTGTGATGACTGTATGGAATTTGAGTAGCATCATCCGAGGGAGGCAAAAATTTTTTTTCATAGTGTCTGAAGTGATAGGTGTAGTATGTGGTAGGAGTCTGCAGAGCAGTGTTAAGAGCTGAGGAAGTGTTTGCTTTTGGCTTCATATAAATTCTCGCAGTTCGCCCACTTGAAGCAGAAAAAATTTGTGTACTGATGCTTAGCAGATAAGTAATCCTAGTTTTAATACTTCTCTTGCTAAACTTTTGAATGTTTTCATTTAATGTAAGGTTTGAAGAACTGTTTTGTGGCTCATGTAGATTAATAGGTCCTGTTCAGTTAAGACTCTAGTCTGTTATAGTTGAAAAATCCTCACTGTGCCCCAGTTGAAGCCTGTACCCAGTGTACAGCTTGAGAAGTTTGATTCATCACAGTTAACTCTATTGTTTCTGCTCTTACCTTAATGCTGATTCCTCCTGATGTGTTTTGTTGCAGGTTGTCATTAATTCTGTTGGCAATGTCTATGATTTTATCTGCCTCTGTGGTCCGTGTGAGGGATGGACTCCCACTGTCTGCATCTACTGATTATGACCAGAGCACAGGAATGCAAGAATGTAGAAAATATTTTAAAATGCTCTCAAAAAAACTTTCTCAGCTTCCTGACAGATGTACTCTGAAAACTGGACAGTACAATATAAAGTAAGGCTTCTAATTTATGTATTTGCAGCATCCTGGGTGATGTAAGTTAAAAAGTTAACAGTTCACATTAGAAACACTTAATCAAAATAAGATTAATTCTTGGCACTATTGATGTAGCAGAAATTTAAAACTGACTCAAAACTGAGAAACTGTAGAAAGATTTGAACCTACTCAAACTTTCGTGGGAGTTCCTTTACAAGGACACCAAATCATAGGACAACATCATAGGAAGAGTGGCTTTACACTGAAAGAGTAGGTTTGGATTAGATATTTGGAAGAAATTCTTTATTGGTTATAGTTTACTTACACTTTAGCTGACCTAAATTCTGGTTCTAATTTAGATATTTTAAATGAGATAAGTAATTTCATCTTAACCTCTAGTAACCATGTAGAAGTTAGAGTGGTGGAAAGTGTACCACCTCAGTGATCCTAAAAGTGGTCAGCCCTCTCCATCTCCCATCGGGATATGTGAGTTTCCAGCATTTCTTGGATCAAGGCCCAGATTGGACTAAATTGTTTCAGTCAATTTTTTTTTAACAGGCCAACTGGCCTGTAAACTGATAAAACAAACTTTTAAGAATGAGATACAAGGCTTCATCAGGATAGTTTTTACTACTTTTCTCTTTGATTACTTTTAATACTGTAAGGTATCCAGCAAGATTTTGAAGACAGTTGAACGTATCATGAAAACCCGAACTCTAATGAATAGCCTAAATGCAACAGGGAATATGTATATTGAAATCTGTCCTTTTCTGATTTCGTATTTGCCATCTCTGCTCGTCCTTGCAACTATCTTTTGAGAATTATTAATTCTGCATTCTACAGAACAGTTTTATTTCTTCCCATGTTCTAAAAAGAACCAACAGCCCTCCCCCCCAGTCTGAAGATAATGTATTGCATTTTTGGGCTGTACCAGATCAGATATTGTACATTTGAGATGAGTGAAAAACTGTTATGGGACAAACCTGCTGTGTTTCTGCATCGTAAAAGCTTTCCTATTTTCTCTTTCACGTGTGTAATACAGCTTCTCGTATGGTTGTACAATGTGGTGTTCAAGTAAAACATCACCTGAAAGTAACTTGTTTTTCTTCTAGAATAGTGTTGGACTTTTCAGTAAACATTTATTCCTTTGCTACCCCAGATAAGTTTTTGTTTTTCTGATTGTAGAATATGAGATCAGACTAGAGAAGCAGTTAATTCACTGGATTTAAATTTGAAATTTTGACTATGTTTTCTCAATTCTAGCTTTATAAGTTCTCTGGGAGTAAGCTATATGATGTTGTGCACTGAAAATTATCCCAGTGTTCTGGCTTTCTGCTTCCTGGATGAGCTTCAAAAGGAGTTCATCACTACCTACAATATGATGAAGACCAATACTGCTATCAGACCATACTGTTTTATAGAGTTCGGTAAGTATCTGATTTTTCCCCCTTCATTCTCATACTAAGACAAATGAGTATTTAAATAGATGCAACTTAATGCACACAAAAAACCCCATCCAAAGCAGTTTATAGCCCTATTTCAGGTGGATTTAGAATCTGATTTAACTCTTGTTAGAGTCGGTAAAGAAATACTTTTGGGGGCATTAAATTAGAGTTTTATCCAAACTTATTTCTGTTCATTCCAGTAGGTTTCGGTTTAAGCCTTGTGTGACCAGCTCTGGAGTTCATCTTCTAGATAATATCACTAGGAGTTGTTTGAGTTCATTCCTGTTAAAATATTTAACCTGTGAAGTCACTGAGCTTCAGAAATTTCTCAAGTGAAATTTTGCAGTTTCATGTTAGCTCTTAGCTATGCTACCTTTTCTTCAATACATTAAAGGGAGATGTTTTTATTTGTCTTACTATATGTAGTGAAGCATTTAATCTCCAGACTCCAAATGCAACGCTTCTCATATATACTAGATAACAGCTGTTATGAATTCCATTAATTTATGTTGCTTTAATACTATATATTAGAAATGAGTGTAATTAGATACTCTTACAAAACACATTAGGGCAAAAAGAACCACAGTTTTAGAAACATGGGGAAAGATATTCCAGTTGTTTAATTCCTGTCTATAGTTCAGTCAGTCAGTTATTGACAATTTCTATATAACATTATTGTCCTCCTTTTGAAAATTTCTGTGAATGCTTTTTTTCTTCCACAACATAATCTTTTCATAAGGATATTTACTAAACTAACAGAAAAGCTAGAATAAGTGCAGTAAATCCATTGTATTAGAAATGCATTCGGTCTCATGCAATGAAAAGTCATTAGTTTATTCACAGTTATTATGTAATTGGATTTTTAGAGCTTAATTTTTTTTAACTGCAGAATTAAATAACCCATGATGTATTAGGCACAAAACAGAAATAGTGTTTAAAATCCAAGATAAATACAAATGTTTCAAACAATATATTTCAATTTGTGAACTGAAAAGATACATAGTCTTGGATTAGATAATTAACAAAGTCCATTAAACCACACTTTTTTTTTAAATTTTGTGCAGATAATTTCATTCAGAGGACCAAACAGAGATACAACAACACACGTTCTCTGTCAACAAAGATGAATCTTGCTGATATGCAGACAGAAATCAAGCTGAGACCACCATACCAAATTTCTGTGTCAGAACTTGGTTCAGCCAATGGCTTTTCCCATATATCTGTGGGGGAGTATAAGGGTACTGGTAAGATATCTGCAGGTAAGTTCCAGGCTTCTGTTGTTGTATCCTTAAATGAGACCGATGCAACAAAATTCGTTGTTTTTCTTTAAAAAAACTTCTTCTCATGTTTCTAAAGCATAAAGCTGGTATATTTTAGCTCAGATATCTGTTTTATCCCCTGCTCCAAATGCTTACTTTCCCAAGGCACTCAGAGGGAGAAATGGGTCTGTTAAATGGATGACTTTATTGAAGGAAAAAATCCCTGCAAATGGAGATCTTAACAGATGATGATCTTTTTCTGACCTTTTAAGATTTCTGAAAATTTTTATTATTTCTGCCCGGTGTTGTCATAAGCTGAGGACAGTGTCAGGAGTTGGAGCAGCTGGAGGGAGAAGCATCTCTTTAGGAAGCCTTTGCAATGGTGAAAATCCAAAGGGCCCTGCTGGCTAAAAGATGCACTCTCTAAAATGAGTTCCTTGTGTACCATGTTAAGAATTGCAATTTTGTATAAAACTGCCAAATTAATTTTAAGTAGTTGTCAATTTTTTTAACCTTTAATTTACTTCATGTATGAGGTAAATGTGGAATTGTGGGGTTGAGCTGGGTTAAAGGTTTGTGCTATTAAGTGAATCCTCTGAATTGGTTTGAGGCCCACCTTCAGATGTTTCCCAGTAGGACAGAAAGAAAATGCCAAATCCTTGCACTGATATATGGACTCCACATGTGAAACTGACATCATCTGGTTTCAGTTCTCCAAGTTTAGTGAATCAAAATCATAAATATAATGGAAGGAAGTGTTGATATTAATTAGTTAATGTATTTCCCTTTTTTTCCAAAAGTACCTTTGTCTATAAATTATCCTGAGCAGGCACACTCTGATGCTGTTCACTTTACAGTGTCAGGCTGCAATCATAAATCATAGAATTGCAGTCATAAATCTAAACATCTAAACAATGTTGTAATAAATGAGATTTTGTGCAGTTTGTATGTATGTATGTATTAATAGGATCTCTTTGCCTGTATGTTATCCTTATTATGCACTTACTCATAAGGATTACTCTAGAAGATTGAAAACTGCTTTCTATGGAAGATGAAAACCAGACAAAATCAGTAGGGTGCCCTATTCATACTCTGTGGCCCTGATTCTGAGAATTCCAGGTACTATGAGACAGTGTAGAAATAGCTTACAATCTCTGTATTTGCAATTTAACAGTATTAGAGTTAGTTTCAGGAACATTAATAAAGGAAAAGTGTGAAGGTGTTGAAATTGTTTAAAAGAGTGGACTCTTTTAAGCAGCACTGTACATACCTTTGGCATCTTTTTACATGTGTGGTCTTTTCTAAAAGGTATGTAATGCTGTGATACCACTCTTTTGCCACTTTTGGTTCTTCTACTGTTGTTTACTCTTAATGTTCTGGTGTAATCCTGCTTTGTGTAAACGGTTATGGTGGCAGAAGTGAAAATTGTCTAGATTTGAACTCCTGCAGTTGGGAAGAGAAAAAGCAGTTAAGCATGAGAGAATTCAGCCTGTGTCAAAATGGGCTGTCTTTTAAAAGTTGTCCATGTAGTGGAAGATGTGGTTTTTTTAATTTTTTTGAGTAAGAGTGTTGGAAGGCAATATAGGCCTAAATTAAAATACACAGGGACAATTTCCCTTTTTATTAAAAAAGAAGATTTGAGAATTGGAAGGTGATCTTCTAATTTTTTTTTTACTTACCTCTCCACAATTTTTTACCAAAGCAGTTCTGTTGTCCTCTTCTCTTTCCATGTCGATTTTCTTCTGTTTTTCTTTCAGTTGCTTTTAACTTTCTTCTTCCTCTGAATTCCACAGATCTCTGTTCAGTTATCCACTTCCTTCCTTGAGTTGCTGTAGAGAGTAACCATCAAAGGGCTGTACATTATGAGAGGCTGGCACTTCGCTCCTTCTTCATCTCTTCATGTTTTAGATGCTATTGAATAACAGTCTTTTTTAGCAAGTCTGCTAATAGTTTTGTAGTTCTTTACATTCAACACTTCTCTCCACCCTTGAAAAGAACTTTCTCTGGATGTTTGCTGCCCACTCAGTTGGCTAGACTTCCAAGTTTCTCCTTTTGCTCTAAGGACAGATTCTCACAAAAGGATAAGTTTTGCCTAGTGGAATTTCCTGAGTTTGCTGTACTGTAAAAAAGTAGGACCTGCTATAAGTGAACTGCATTAAATGAAGTTGGAGAGCATGCGGAGGTTGCAGAATGGCAGAGTTGGAGGCAATAGTTTGGGCTGTGGTGGGGAAGCAGTGGCTCTTACCTGCTCACACTGTAACTGGATTTGTAGCCAGGGTGTGGTGTCCAGGCCTCCTGTGCTGGCAGAGTGCTTGCAGCAGCAGCCCTTTTCTCTCAGCGAGTTGTGCACTGCAGTGAGGAGTAGGGGTAGTTCTGCATGTGGGAAGCATAAAGTTTGCAGATTATGGATAGAATCTTGCTTCAAAGGTACATGTAGGTGTTGGCAGGCATTAGAAATAGGGTCACAGCATGCTGATGTGTGATGTTTCAGATTAGGATAAAATTACTGTTTTCTGAGCTTTTTTTCAGTGCAGGAACAGTTGTGGAATTGAAGTTATTTTTTGCGTTATGGTATACTCCATGCTTTTGGGTTTTGGGGTTTCTTTTTACATATTAGTTTGAAATAAACATCCATATGAGAAGTGCAGTTTCTTATGTCCTGTAAATTTCCTGAATTTTTATTTAAATGTCAATATTAAATTCAGAATTTCTGCTTTATTTGAACTGAGAATTTTCAGTATAGCACTTATCATATTTCTGAGATTGATGTATGTACAAGTTCAAAGTTAATTGTCCTTTACCCTGCCTTCTCTGACATTCCTTCTTCATTCTTTTGGTTTTGCCTTCATCTTTTTGTATATAAATGACCCTTGTTGCTTTGATTGTAATGCTAAAATTTGTCAATTCGTGGAGAGCTTAATGACATTAGTAGTGGTACACAATGTCGTTTACATTTTCTGGAATTTTTTTCATATTTTATTAAGAGAAAAGTTGGTATTTTAAGAACCTTTGTTGACTGTCTTGATTTAGCTAACCAGACTCTTTTCCGCCATGGTTCTCAGAGAGGTGTTTTAAATGCTGTTTTAGCACATGATGATGGTTTTAAGTTACCCAATACATGGGGAAAAGGAGATTTTCTGGAGAGCTGCGAGTGGAGAGCAGTGGACTAATTTTATCCACCAGTTAACGGAATTACTTTTGGCTAAAAACAGTCATACACACCCTCAGCTTTTTCCACTCTCTGGATGAGATGGTTTAAAAAAAGCCAAAACAAAACAACCAGTTGGGAGTCATTGAGAAAGTGTGGTTTGGTATGCAAATAGCATATCTACCATATCTAACCTTAACTGAGTGATTGCTGGGAGTAGATTGCCGTACAGTTAGAAAACAGTGAGCTCTCAAAGTTAAATGTGGGTTATGCCTTTGTTTAGAAAAACATAGTGATTATACACTGAAATTCAGCACAAATGAATTAACTGAACTCATCCTTTTTATTTCTGTGTTATTGTACACTCATAATTGTATCCTATTTTATTTCTGTGTTATTGTACACTCATAATTAGACAGCCCTGCCTGCTTATCAATGTGAAATAGCTTTTGTTGGAGTTCTTTTGGGTTCCGTAACTTCATAAACTGTTTGAAAAACCTTTTTCCTGGATCTGTGCAATACAAACAACTGGGATTGACACCCCTCTCTCCATTAATGTTACAGTTCATTAACCTCATTGTTCACATCTTTACACTTGGTTGATTTGAACAGAATGATTTGAGTACAGCTCAGTAGTCCCATTGTTTACCCAGTGTTGCCCAGACTGTTAAGAGTTTTGCATTGTTTTTTCACATTTGCTTTCTGTTATTCATTATGGAAAAGGACAATAATGAGGGACATATATGACTGTTACATACTTGTGACCCTAGATAAGCTTGAAAGAGTGGGTACGCATGGAAAGAAAGAGTGTTTCCATTTTAATGTGTTTTACTTTTAAGTGGCTAAGCTTAATTTGGAAGGTCCATGTAAGATTGTAATACTGATTGCAGCTGAGTTTCAGAGCTGTTTCTTTATGTGTGTCTTTGGTAGCACTCACTGTGTTTTATAGGGGACTGTGATAGCTTTGCCTCAGTGTTCAGCAAACAAGCTGAATCAGTCTGAGTATCTCACTAATGCATTAGTGTTAAAGAAGAGTAGAGATTTTGAGAGAAGCTCTGAATTATGTGACTTATTAGCTGGTTACTAATTATGGACAGATTTCAGTAGCAAGTGCGTCTTTTACTATTGATTTCCTGGCCTGTTTGAGCAGCCATCAGTACCATACTGAATAAATGGAACATATTGATTGAGATAAAGACTAAATATAACAAGACAATTATATATATGACCTGGAGGAAAGTTTACTTTTTGCTAAACTTTGTGCTGAAAGATTTACAGTGTTTTGTCTTTTTAGTAAAAACTCTGACATTTTGTGGTTTGCTTCAGTGATCTTTTGAGCTAGAAGCCACTGAAAAATGAGTTTATTATTATACTGAATTTCTGAAGGCATTGCTTTGACCTTTGATATCTTTTTTTGATCTGCTTTGCAGCTCCTCATCAGCGTCTGGAACCTGTGACTCTGCCAGGGATTGTCTCATTTGTGCTTAGTCTGTTATGTGGAGCTTTGAATTTAATCCGTGGCTTCCATGCTATAGAAAGCCTTCTCCAGGTATTGTATATGTTTATGAATTTAAAAATTATGCATCATAGCAATCAAAATTATCATTTTATGCTATATTCTATATGAACTAAGTCATGCCAGTTTTATTTCAGAAGTACTGTTTGTGAGGTCAGGCCTCTGTTACGAAATCTGTATTGTTTGTGATCTGTGCATCCTCCTTGAGTGTGCTGCCTCATTCATTGAGGCTGTAAGTTTCAACAGCAGTGGAAGGTGGGTGGCCAACTCCTTCCCTGGTACCTTGGTAGCAGTGAGGATGTGAACACAGTGTTCTGTTTTCTAAATTTATGCCAGGGTGTGAGGCGTTTAATTTCTATAGATGCTATTTTAAAGTGCTTGAGTGAAATGATGAACAGCTTTGAAAATCTGGGCAGTTTTTTTGAAAAGTCCAGAGAGCGGGAATCTTTAAACAGGTTTTGTAAAATCATTTTTTAGAGAACTTTTTCAGTTTTTTAAAATAAACTTTATTTCTCATTGTGTGCTGAAAGGATCAGTGTCGGAAAATTGTCAGTTGATTTCCCCTCATTTCCTCAAACAACATCCCCCTTACCAAACAAGGTCCCCCAAACCTATTTTTTTTCTGTAAAGTCTCTATTATGACCCTCCCTGTACCCTTTAAATTTTTTTCTATTCCATTCCTTGTGCTGGTTGTAGTCTCACAAGTGCTGCAGTGTCACTAATAATGGTTTATGCTTTCAAGCAATTCAGGTAAATATGTTGGTAGAGCTTGCAGGCATGCCCAGAAAGTTCATGTGTGTTGCCACAAAAAAACCCAAAAAAGAGTTCCTCACCATTTAATGGCTGTTATTGGGGTGATAGACATAGAAACTAAAAGCCCCATGGAAGTTTTCTGAAAGAAAATGGTAATCCTCTTGCTTGAGTGATAGACAGTCATTTTATTCAATCATATCTGGACTTTATAGAGTCATTTAGGTTGGAAAAGACCTGAGTCCAACCATAACCCGGCACTGCCAAGTTCACTAAACCGCGTTCCAAAGTGCCTCATCTACAAGGCTTTTAAATTCCTTCAGGGATGGTGACTCAACCACTTCCCTGGGCAGCTTGACAGCCCTTTCAGTGAAGAAATTTTTCCCCTGGTGCAACGTGAGGTGATTTCCTGTCATCTTACCTCATGTCACCTGGGAGAAGAGCCCAACCCCCACCTTGCTACAATGTCCTTTCAGGTAGTGGCAGAGAGCAGTAAGTTCTCTCCTGTGCCTCCTCTTCTCCAGGCTAAAGAGCCCCAGTTTCCTCAGATGCTCCTTTTCCTTGTAAGTTCTCTAGGCCTTCCACAAGCCAATTTTTGATACCTAATGGATTTTTTTATAGAAGAATGCCTATATTCCAGTTGTGTTACACAGTATTGATGTATGTAAAGATTTAATAAGCAGTACTCTTGAGTTCTCAGCATTTCACGAAGACTGATGGATAGATGAAGAAGGTTAATGAAAACGTTCTGTGCTAGATTCTTATTTTTGAGTTGTCTTTGGTTTGTTTTTTAAAGAAAGACCAAATGAACCTACATCTCTACTTTATCCCTAATTAGGTTTTTCTGTGTTATGCACAATTTTCTCAGTTTATAAATAGGAATGAGTTTAAAGTATGCTGTAGTACAAATAGTACTGAACAGATTTCTGTCAGTTAGTGTGATGTTGCTAAAACTTACTTTGTTACCTTTCTGGAACTGATTTTTTTAAAAGGAATGCCAATGTTAGATTAATCGATTTAAGTGATGACAGGACATCCAGTTAATTTTATTCTCTATGTTATTGCATCTGGAGGTAATAGATTGCAGTACAGATGGAAGATAATTTTCATTTCTGACAAATGAGGCACACTAAAAATCCATTAAAATTTCTCTTAATTTATTTTATTATGGAAAAATCCACAGGGTTTACGGAGAAGTAATCCTAAACACAGTTAATGGAACATGTTCTGAGAAGTCATTCAAAAGCATCTCTCTGAATTACTGTTTGCTTTGTAATTAATTGTTTTTATTTGGGTGTTAGTAAAATTCTGTTACAATCTGTAACTGTACTCCACCAGATACACAGTGGCACTGGGGCAAAGACTTACTGGGTAGAAGTTACTGCATTGTGGATGTAATTTTTATGTGCAGACATGCAAAGTTTTTCTTAGTCAGCACTAGAGATGGAAATGCTCCACACTGAACATACTCTCAGCAGACACAAGTTGTACTTGTGAATCGACCACCATCTTCTCAAAGTGGTATTTGCTCTCAAGGAAGAACATTTGCATGAGTACCCATTGTTTTCTGAGGAAAGTTTTTGTTGGTTGCAGATGTTTGTTAGAAATGCAGTTAGAATAGTCACTGAGCATGTAAATTTATTCTGCTCAGCTCTCTATAAGAACTGTAACCGTTTGTTTGAATAAGTTGAAGGATTTATTTGTTTTCTAAACACATAGTAGAAGAATCTGTCACTTCAAGTACAGTTTTACATCTTTCCTTCAAGAAAACCTTATTTTCCAAATGTCTCTAATAAATTCCTGTGCTGCTGTTTGCTCCCTCGCTGCATGAACACAGAGCTGCCTTTGTTATTCTCTGTGTAGAGTTTTACCCCACCCTAGTGGCCAGTTTGCATCCTTTCTGCTACCTCGTTTCCATTTTGTGATTCTTTGGGAAGGCACAATTCTACAAAGTTGCTATTAAACTAGTTACCACTATTTAGACTTGAATTTTCAAATGCATCTGGAGAAGGTAAGTATCCAGTGTTAGAGCTGGACTTTTTTAAAGCTTTTGGAAATCTTGGCAGGAGTTGTTTGTTGTGAACAAGCATTTTGGTCAGACTCCAGATTACAAAGATTTTTTTTTCACAGACATGTAAATAAGCACTGATTAGTCCTAATTTTTGGTTTAGTGTGGTAAAGGAATTACTATAACTCTCTATGTGAAACTATTTTAGCATGCAGTAATTCATAACTTTTGTACTGTAAATGCCTGGTATTTTACTGAAACACTGTAAAACATGGCTTTTTTGTTTTATTCTTGCAGAATGAAGGTGAAGATTTCAGCTATGTTATTGCATTTTTTCTTGGAACGGTAGCCTGTTTGTACCAGGTGTGTTCTTCTGTTTGCACAATTCACTGAAGTTTAGAAACATTACCCAATCATGCATAAGTGTCATCACATTTTCTTAAATGTCACAGATACTTGAATAGCGTGATTATAAAAAATAATTTCTGCTCTGTTTTGTTTCATTAATCATTAACTATCTTGTAGTAGTAGATTGATACAAAGAGCTTCTGTTTGTCAGCATTTTTTCTCCAGTTGGATGATTAAGACATTTAATTAAGACAATTATCCCTAAAGTCATGAGCAGTGGAGGTTTTATTATTTCCTTAAAGTTTCATAGTTCAAGTAGACTTAACCATCTGAATAAATAGCTTACTACTGCTTCCCTTTGGGCAGATTTGAAGTAAATGCAGTAAAACCTAAGCACTACACCCTGGAATTCTCCTCACTTTGTACCTTAGTGTGCATCTCCTTCCTTTTCAAAGCTTGTGGCCGCTTTCACTGTTTTCCTTCTCCTGCCTGACACTTCCCCTTGCTTTTCATGTCTGTCAGTTTTCCATTTCTGCATCTGAATTTGACTTTTGTTTGTAATTTATAAAAAGATGTGGTGCCCATTGGCATTTGTCATTCAGTGACACTGCTATTACATTAACCTATGTCTCTCATGCTCAGTTGCTGCTGTTATAATTATTTTGATTTTTTTATATTGGACATGTGGAGTGTGCAGTTTTTACTTGTTTCTGTGTGCCAGTGTTTAGGACCGTGTCAGACAATAAAATAAAAAAATGCCTTTCTCTCAGTCTTTTGTCCAGGTTGTCTGCATTCTTCATTCTCTAGCAAAATGTCAGAGTGCAACTTGTGTTCCTCAACACTTGTTGACTTTCCGTCAGCTTCTACCTTAAATAATTTAGATTGGTATTAATTTTCCATGCCAACAGTCTGTTTCATATCAAATAAGTTGGAGCTTCTCCTTTTTTTTTTTTTTTGTGTAAAAAATACACATTTTCCCTCCTTTCACAAATTAGAAACCTTATTCTTTATAAAGTCTTCACGAGTGTGCATTGAGACGTGAGGACGTGTATCTTTCCTCAACTGTTTACCTTGAACAGAGCTGTCTGAAAGAAAGAATCCATGCAAGTTGGAATGTAGGCTTTTTATTAATGTTCAAAATACGTATATTGAAACTCTTGTTTCCCAGCCTCTGGTATCATTCGTGCAATATGTGATTGGCCAGTTTTCAGAATTAAGAGGGATGTTGGTTCTCTGGCATGTTCTGATGTTCTTTTGCTACAGTTAAGAGCTCAGGATGTTAATTCCCTGTGTTGCATGACAGCACATTTCACTGTCATTCACCCACCAGGCATCCATTGTGCTGTATTGTCTCAGTTAATAACAACATTGTGTGTCTCCGATTTCCAAGGAATGTTTATAACCCAGGTGTGCAGGCAGAAGAACAGGACTTACATGGGATGTGATGTTTCAGGCTCACTGGCATGTCTAGTGTTGCTTCATAATTTCCAGTCTTTTATAAAGAAGAAAGTAACAACTGTCTCAGTTGTACCAGAAGTGCAAAGTATCAGGACAGGAGCTGAGCCTTCAGTTATCTCTTAACATGTATTAAAAATCAAAAAATCAAAATCTTCTCTAAAGGAGCACAGAGGAGCCTTCTCCATCAAAGCATGCTCAGTAATTGCCATGATAACAATTCCCTTTAGTAGTAGAAAAACAAGAGTTTCATAACAGCATTTGTTATAGTATGGTATTAAAACTGCAGCATTTTGGCCTTTTGACTGTTTTTTGGCCTTTTCATCTGTTCTGTAAGGGGCAAATAGAATAGTTCAGACCTAGACAAATGAAAGATATGCTTCAGAATTCATTTAAAATTCAGTAAAATTCACAGTCATGTGACATCACGTTACAGTAACATTTTTAAACTACTGTAGTATTTGTTTTTTCAAGCCTTTATTAATCATTTTGATGAAGCATATTCTGACTTTTATTTTAATCTTGGAAGCAGTCACACTTGTTCATACATTGTCAGTGGAAGCGACAACACTAGGAAATTATCTGAATTCGTATTGCTGAGATACCAGTACCAACTAATTGCTCTTTTAGATATGATTTCTGAAACTGTCAGCACAAGTAGGTTGCGTTTACTCTGCTCAAAATGGCCAAGCAGGTTCAGAATGACTCTGTCTATATTCTGAAATGTGCAGATTATTCATCTCTTGTTTTACTTTGCTTTGGAGGAAGGACATAAAAGTCTTACTGATAGTGCCAGTCCTCACCTCTCTGACAATATTTAGATAGCCAGATACTACAAGTAGCTTTGCTCTCAGACACACTTGTAGTGGAAATGCATGCTTTATAACAAAGTGGTAGAGTTCAAGTAGAATATAAAGTCATCTCAATAAATTGCATTGTTCAGTTGCCCTTTTTTGAGGAACATGAAAAATGAAAGGAAAATTAAGTAGAGTTTTTTTGACTGATAAAACATGGCAAATGCCCAGGAAGAACAGAAACAACACTTAGATAATCTGATGATGGATGCTGTTAAATCTGTGTGACTGTGGTTATAAATCCACTGGGAACAGATTTGGAATAGAAAGTAAGCCTAAATACTGTTGTTATCTACCTTAAAGCTCAGAAAAAACTTCCTTCAGCAGAAATGACCTGAATCCAGGGGAGAGCCAAAGGATTTTTTTTTTTAATTTTGTAGCAGTTAAGGGAGTAGTTCAAACAATAGAAGAAATAAAAATAATGTCTGGGTAAAAGCTGTGTCCTTTTAGAGGTAAAAATTGAGGCAAGAGACTTGAACGGATTTCCACTTAGAATAGGCAGAAGACTGAGTGGGAAACTGGGCAGTACTGACAGACTGTGTTACACCACAGTGTGCAGAACAGACCCTGAAGTGTGGTAGAGTTGCAGTAGAGTGGTTGTTCACTTTCCAAATGTGATCAAGTGTTGCAGCAGCTGAAGCAGGGCAGTGGGTGTGGGCCTCTGCGTCTGCCAGGTAACCCTCAGCATCATCCCTGGCAGGACACTGGCAGGTATCCCAGGGATTGCCTTGTGCTGAGCTCTAGGGCCCTGATGTTGTCCTTGTCCTTCCCATTGCTTTCCTGAGACTTGGTGGCTCTTGTTCCTTCTCCATTGCTTGAGTAGAGCAGAGTGTATTTTGACCAGAGATTGCCAGGAACATCCACTTTCTCTTGTCACGGGCCACTCATTGCATTCTGTAATTAATTATTATGAGAGAATTGCTCTCAGACAGGGTTTAATGCAAGCAAAATGTAACTTTGTATTGATATCAGGTACTCTTCACCCTTCCTGACTGCTGAATTGATACTGTTCTTGCATGTTTGATTCAGACTTTACCTTGGTTTGGGCTGCAGTTTTTCAATGACCAGATATGTTTCTTCAGTGGGAGTTATTTTCCATGAGGTAACCTGATTTCTTTTTTATTTTCTGACAGTGTTACCTGTTTGTGTACTACACAGGCTGGAGGAATGCTAAATCCTTCCTGACTTTTGGGTTGATCTGCCTGTGTAACATGTACCTGTATGAACTGCGCAACCTGTGGCAGCTCTTCTTCCATGTGACTGTGGGAGCGTTTTCTACCTTACAAATCCGACTGCGACAACCCCAGGGCAAGTCCCCTGATTACAATGTCTGACAAGTCCTGGAACACTGAGACCAAGTGTTCCAGTGGTTACTCTCAGGAATGTAAAGCTGTTCTCCAAAAGAAGAAGCTGTCTGAATGGGGCTTTTTTTTTTTTTTTTATTTTAATAAATCAATGTAAGATGCCTGTGGACATTTTACACTTGGTGGTTGAACCTTTTTTTAAATTATTTTTTTATTTTCTTGAAAAGGACACAAAAGAATATGGGGCTAGAGGAGGAAAGTGAAGCATATCCATGCAGAGAAATGTATGTAGAATATGACTGGTGACATAAAAAAGCTTCATTTGTTCATTCATGGAGATAGATAATTTGGTGTGGAATTATCTGATGGTATTACATGATCACATTATCTGATGATAATGTGGAACCACATTTGTATGTTAATGGAGGAATGTGTAGAGTATGTTCTGCATATCATAAAAGCTTTTCACTTCCAAGGTCAGTTTTGCCTTTGTGAGGCAGTAGGGAATAGGCTAAATAAGTAATAATAATGCTGTTGCATATTAGCAAACTAGATGTGGAATATGTAAAATACTAAATTTTGGAATGTTTTGTTTCACATTGACATATATGTGAATGTTTTCCTAATTAAAATGTAACCTGGAAACTCAGTTTCTGGGGATCAGCTTCACCTGTGGCACTCTGTCTTGTGCTATAAGTTCTTTAATGTTCATTTATTGTTTTCATTTATGATTTCCTTTGAATTATTATTTGACATTGATTTATGTAGCTAGAGTTCATTTTTTGTAATTATTCAAAAAGTTCTCCCACTTAATCCAGGATTCCTGCACGCTTCATGTGTTTGGACTCTGGAAGGGTTGAAAGAGAACGGATTGGTGAGTAAATGCAGTGACTTGTACTTGTTGGAATACTGTTCTTTTTATATGTTCTTCCTTACCTTCAGAAATAGATGAATAATTAGCTCAAACCTGAGATAGACGACTGGTCACAGGACAACAATAAATCAGTCTGATTAGCTTAAACAGGAAATGGGTTGGATGTTTTTGTGCTGGGATAAAACCTCTGTCATCTAGGCTTATGTATGAAAGAACCATCGTATGCTCCTCAAGCTGGTGAATCAACCAGCAAACCCCAGCCAAGCATAGAGTACCACCATCACTTACACTGGGGTTTTATCTCTATATGACTGTTATTTATGATGTTTCATGAAGTACAAATAGATGTAGGTTTTTATCTACAAGCTGTAATCAAGCCTTAATGGCAGGGATATTGCCATGCTCTTGTGTTGCTGGATTTGGGAACTGGCAGAGCTTTGCTGTGCTACAAAATGTTGGTCCAGGCAAATTTTCTTGGGCATTTCATACCAAAATGTTATGTTTCTACATAACATATTTAATCTCAGATTTTATGACCAAGAAGAAAGGAACTGGACTTCTTATTCTCTTTTTAAATAGATGGGGTATTAGTTAAGAAAACTGCATAATATAGCCAAGAAGAATTAGAGACTGAAACTGCAATGGGAAGTGAAGATGTATGTCTCAGACTGCTGTCTGAGGTGAAGCCCTTGGAGGCCCCTTGGTGTGCAGGCTCCAGGGTTGGTGCTTTGCAGTTAATTCTCTTCCCTCCCTACTTGGAGACAGAGAAGAAGACATTTATGAACATGAGCAGCAAACAGCCTTTGTTAGCACCAAGAATTGCTTGTATTAGCATTCAGTGCACTGTTCTGAAAAGGTGAAGAGCAGTCCTTTACCATTTAAAATTTTAAAAGGTAGAGCCATTATATTTTAAGTATAAAACCAGGTTTTATTTTGCTTATAGTGTCTAGAAGAATCCTTATACCTCTGTCTTCACCTCCATTGATAGGCAAGGAAGCTATCACGAATGCCTCAAGTACTGCTTAGTTTTTAACTCAGGTTGTTGTGCATGAACAGAATTTTCTGTTGCATCATTTCTTCATTTTATACATTGGCAGAGAGTTTTGTTTTCTCTGAAGCATCTTCCCTTCCTGCTAATCCTCAATATACATTTTTAAGGATTGAAAACTTCCATTTTCATAGCATCTGGAGCCATTATTCCATTCCAGCTACACTGGCATTAAACTAATTGCTGATTAGCAGGTATAATGAGTAAATGCAACTCTCAGTGTAACAGAAAACAGTTGGGGTTTTGTTTGCTTGTTTTTATAGCACTGATAAAAATCCCATTTCACAACGAAAAGTTAATGAGCACGGACTGTTCTTCATTACGTGGTATTACTAGGTGTTAAAAACATGGCTTCTTGGCATGTTTGAGTTTGACTGTAATATTAGAACTTGCTGACATTTGGTATGAGATGAGAACAAAGATACAGCAGGCCAGGTTGGAAGTGAAAATTTATTGAAAATTCCCAGGATTTCCTTTTAGCTTATACAAACTCAACACTCAAAGCAGGGGCTTCCCTGCTGATTTTACAGGTACTTGAGGTACCAGATTTAGGAAGGTGAACTCAGAAACATTGACTGTGCTCTTGAACAAAGGGCTTTACTGCAGTGAGAGCTGCAGAAGGCCATTTGTGGTTGCTCAGTTTTTTGTGGGATTTAGTAGAAGCAGAGCCCATTTCATGCTGTATTTATAAAGGAAGACTTCCTGAAGGTTGGAAGTGGTTCATCCAACACCCACAACAGCAGATTTACCTTTGAATAAGGTGTCACTGTATTTGCTTTCAGGAAGCAATGAGCAAAGGCTTGCCTGACTAACACAAGGTATGTATATAATGCTGTTCCCAGTAGATGGCAATAGCTATTTGCATCCGAAATTCTGTGTTAAAAGATCTCTGGGGCCAGCTTTTTGTGGGAATGCCAGTGCCGTGCTGCCCCAGGCTCCCCTTCGAGTGTGTCAGTGCTGGGCTCTCCTGCTGCAGCAACTCCCAGCTGCCATCCCAGCCCCTTTCCCAGCAGGAGCCACAGGACAGGGCTGGCCTCAGCAGTGCAGCCACCTCACCTGCAAAGCAGAGCAGGGCAGGCAGGGACTGAGAGCTGCTCAGGACAGAAATTAAAACATGTAACAGGATATTACAGGAAACTACCTGGCCCCAAATGGCAGGAAAATGTTGCTGCTCCTGCCCCCCATCCTGCCTGAAACTCAATTTTCTCAGTCCTTCCCAACACCTCCACAGAGCCTACTTGCTCCTTCAGTTGAAAGGCCATGGATAGAGGGGATAAAGAGCATAGAAACTTGAGTTTTTTCAACTTAAAACAGCTGAGCTGCCCTTTTCCCAGCAGCATCCCAAGCTTGCTCTCTCTGACAGCTCCTGAACTTCAGTCTGGAAGTGATTGTGCCCTGAGGAGCAGTTGGGAAGCTTAACAGAATGAAAATATTTGCCTCTGGGCATACTTTTTGGCCAGGTGTTGGTGTCTGTGGATGTTGTATAACATAAACAGCCAGGCTGGAGATATTTGCAGTGCAGGACACACATACAAGAAATTCAGTGTGTCCCAAATGTATTATTTTATTAAGTGCAGGCAGATACTTGATGTAGCCAGATCTGTGTAGGGGATAAGTGGCTAAACACCTTAAAATTCATCAAAATGCTTTCTATGTGGGAAGAAGATGCATGTGGGGAAAACTATTCAGCCAGTCTGTGTACAGTAATTGAAATGAGAGGGCACAGGGTTGGAGACTCCTGCCTTCCCTCTCCTGGGGAATGCCCTTTTCCAGATAGTTAAAAAAATTTGCTTACATCAGGCAATGTCCTAAACTGCCATTTGTATGATTATTTAGTAGAGCATAGAAAGTATTAAATAATTCTCCACCGACTTTGGTAAAGACTGATACCTTAAATACTTCATGGTTTTCTGTTCCTGCAGCTGTGTTCTCAGTACACTCATAAAATCTATCCTAACCTATAACAGATTGTAGAGCATTGGGATTTTAGCTGCCTGTGTAATGTCTTCTCAACTAAAAGAAGTCAGCTGGAAGCTGCAAGGTTTTGTTTCTCAGCTGTACCTCAGGCTCCTGTTAATTGGTACAGTCACATGTAGTGTTTACTTTTACCTGTAAAGATTGAAAATGTTGCAGTGGCAGCAGTGCTGCCTCCTTCCAGTGTCCTTGAGAAGACAGGTACTGAGGTACCTGGGGAATTTTTTGGCAAAGGGGATGTGCTTCTTTTAGTAGGACACACACACACAAATTTAACCTGTTCAACTATGCCCATATATTTTGTCAGCTGCCCTGAGATTGATTCCAAGGGCACAGTGGGTGCACAAGAAGTACCCAGGGGATGTTTGCTGTGCAGCCAAGCCCTTGGGGCTCCATAAGTGAGCAGTGCAAAGGACCAGGGCATCCATCAGTGCCAGGTAAGACCTGGATATTTCTATTTGCAGATCCAGCATCTCCTACACAATTTATGTCTGATCCCACCAGCCAGAGGCAGCTAAAGTAAAACAGAGACACTTTACCAGTGAAACAGTGTTTAATATAGTTAAATTACTTAAATAGATTTCAATTTCCATGGGAAATCATAACTGTATTCATTTTTGCAAGATCCAGAGTAAAGAGTGTGTGAATACCCCTTGAAATGATCATGACACACTGTCAACAATCACAGCTAGAGATACTGGGGACTTGAAATTTCATTGACAACACAACTTCATAAGATGAATCAAAAGTTAAGAAGACTGCAGACTTTTGGAAAGCAGAAAGCAAATCTAAAACCAAGTGTATGGCATGAAGGTAATGAAACTCAGTGAGGGACAAAGGGATGGGAGATGGAGGAGGGGGAGAAAGGCATAACAGCGTGATGCAACTTAAGTATTTTGCAAACCAGGAAAGATGTAAAGGAGCAAAAGTATAGTACAAGGGCAGACTTGGCAGTTTTACAGAAGTCAATATACTATACTTTTCAGAGATGTTTCCTAGTGGAAGGGAGAAGGAAAGGGGCAATGCCATTTAAGCTCTCGTTTAAATGGCTTAATGCTCGGGTCGTGCTTAGCAATAGAGCAAATTAATTAAGACAGGTCCATGGATTTTCACTTATTCTCATTGTCGAGTATGAAAAAAGAAATCGCCACCACCATAGTGCAATCATTATGCTGTGAGTACTACAATAATTCTGCCCTGAGAAGAGTGGAAAACAAGTTTATTAAATGTCAAAAGACTGGAGTAATTTTTAGTGCTAGCCAAATTCAATATCAAAACTTTCCCCTTATAGAATATAAAAAAATATAGCTTTTTAAAATTATTTTCCTTTTTTAATAAAATATCAAGGGATTTTTCTTTAATAGTTAGAAAAGGTACATAAATGGTAACAGTGAACTATTCAGAAACCCCCCCCACTAGTGATAAAGATGCCCAACACAGTATCAATGGCACTATTTTAAGGTTGACCACCTCATATGCACACTTGCCATCATAAATTTTTTGAAGATCACCTAATTCCTGAAAACTGAAAATCTGTTAATCAGTTTAAATAAGTGTTTACTACAGGAAAGTCAACTCGATGCTGCAGCACATAGTTCCTTGTCATCTCATGGCAGTTACAATGTCAGAAAACTCAGATCAGCAGGATTCTATTAAGACCATCTATGAAAAATGATTTTTTTTAAATAAAAGTTCAAATGAGCTTTTTTTCCTTTTTTCATAAGAGCTCCTGTTAAAAGTTAGAAGATTTGGTTAGAGCTCTTTTTGACATGTTTGATACTGTCTCAGTAGCTAAAACTCACAGGTCCCGTTTCCACTGGGAAGCCGCCACCCTCTGCTGGAATGCTGCATGGAACCACTCTGTGACTACTGCAGGTTTTTCCTCTTCTTTGGGGTTGTAGATTTTTCTGGATTTTCATTTTAAAATGCATGATTCAGCCTGGAAACTCACCTGTTTGTTGTTGGTTGATTGTATAGTGATAATCTGAAAACTGCCAAGTCTGTGTTCAGAGTATTATGCAGAAAAAAATTACACAAAAGTCTACAGGTTATATACACCTCTCCCCACACGTCAGTGTGGACAGCCTGCCTTCTAATTTATATATAATTTACAAAATATAGAATTTGGTATATCTGTTAGATCTCCATGTTTTCAATATTACAAAATAAAAAATACAAAAAAACCCACAACAAATTTTCAGGGGAGTTCCCCCCACAAAGTGTCTCTTGTTTACATCTAGTCTTTACCATGTAAACTGATAGATACCAAAGAAGAGCACAGACGACTTCTTAATAAATATGGTTGTAGAGCCATCTTCCTTTATCTTGATCTTCCCCTTGGTCAGGTGTGCCAGCCCCACTCAGAAGAGCAGTCATTTAGCAATGGAGAAGAAGGGAAAAGAGGGGGCCAAGGCTGTAATGTCTTTCATACTAAAACATTACCAATGCCCTTCTAAAAGGCATTTTTGTGTGCTGCAACAGTGGGTGTCAGTTTTGAAAGCCCATTCAAAACAGCTAATAAAAGCACAGTGGTACACTTCAAATAGCTCGCAGTATGGGATGGAAACATTATGGGAGTGCAAATCCATTCCAAAATAATGCTTTGTAGTGAATCATACATTCCTTCAACCGAGTAAATGTTGTGTTGGGTCAATAAATACTTAAATAGCTTCTTATGCCATCCCGTGGTAGCAGCCTTTTTAAAAAATGCCAAATTCATGTCTTATCTGTGAACTCTGTAGTGCACATCTTTGGTCAACTTAGCACTCAGCTAGGCATAACTCCAAGGTGGTTTCTTTCTTGCCTTTCATGATGGGTGGCCAAAGAATTTGCTGATACCAGCTCTAGAGTCATGGGTGAAAATTCAGCCGAGCCGCATGTTCAGCTTCGCTGCCAAAAAATGATTCTTCTCCGATTCACAATCCTGGGTACTGCAAAATCCGTCTTTTTGTGGTGCTGCAGTCGGTGCTAACTAATTGGAGGCCCTTCATTTAGAAAGTAGGTGGTCATTTCTCCTTTGCCTTTGACCTTTATGACCCCTCGATACTCCAGCTGGTAGTTGTTGGCTGCTAAAACCTGGTACATGTCCGTGGTTACCTGCAGAATAAATGAGAGCTTATTCAGAGCTTGAAGAGATACTTGCCATGTCTTCCACACAGTCTTTCCATCTGCTTTTGGAGAAATCCATGGACAAAATTAAAGTAGGTTCAACTGCTTTGTTTCTAAGTCAATCAACGTTTGCACGTCAATCACTAACTGAAATATTGGCACAAGTTGCTGAACAAACACAACCACTAGAACCTGAGAAAGTACAGATATCACACACACATCATGACTGGGAAAACTGCATTTTTCAAGGAGGTCACTGGATAAAGTGTGACAAATTAGTCACATTTTTAAAAACACACCAGTAGTTCGGTCTACTCAGATGCATTCATTGTATCACTGGAGTGGCAGTAGAAAAACAGGTCAAACTTACTAAAGAAATCCTCATAAATTACCTAGAAGTTACACAGTGGATGTACAGCTTGGGAGTCAGGGGTTGTTTTTATGAAGGATGAAGCAGTGGGCAGTGGGGGAGAACTGATCGAATGGAATAGTCTAACCAGCATCCAAATTGTCTCTGCAGATGCCAGTCAAAAATAATCACTTGTGCTGCATGCAAACAACAGAAGTTTAAAGACCAGATTTCCTGAGATATTTATTACAATGTATTTTCTCATCCTTTTTCAGGTGTCTTTGCAGATCATCTCATGGGGAAACTTAAAGAGTGAGGCATAAATAATGATCCAGTTAACTGACAGGCAAGGAAACAGCATGGCTGCCCCTCTTGGGCTTTACACCAGCTGCTCTATTTTTATAACCCTTCAGTATTTTCCCAAGGAATGACATTCTGTTACTGTGGATATTGGCTCAGCAAAAGCAGGACAGTGGAACTGAATCCCTGGAAAGGTCACATCTGAAGGCAAAGGAGATGTGTGATTATCAGCCAGGTCCCATTAACCCCTTAAACAATCCTCTTTCTCTGTTGTGTATCCCCATCCTGCTGATGCCTGGACCCTTGCTGGCCTAACACCACACATGGCACAGAGAGCAGCCAAGTGAATTACAACAATATGTATCTGAATCAGGCCCCTGGAAAATGAAACAGCCACTGCACACAGCTGAGCAGCATGTGTGAGCAGGGGTCAGACAGGACTGTACTCAGTGCCAGTGAGGCACATGGGGAAGGAAGCTCAGCTCAACACAGAACTAAAGTGCAAATTTTTAAACACAGGTTTATTTAGGTAAGTTTTCCAGGGATTGCCTTACCTGAATCCTGTCAGGCACTCCTGTGCTGTCCATTCTGCTGGCTACATTCACTGTGTTGCCCCAGATGTCATACTGGGGTTTGCGGGCTCCTATCACCCCAGCTACGACAGGACCAATATTGAGGCCTGGAAGGAGAGGAGAAATCTACTCAGATCCATTTGCTTGAGGCAGGTTATTTTTCAGAAAATAAAAACCCATCTTCTTGGTTCTAGCTGTGCTTTACCCTACATGTTAAGTTTTGGCCAAACTGGGGGGAGAGAAACATTAAAATAAAATTTGGCTTCTTTCATCCATTATGCCCAAGTGACTAGCAGCTCAGGCTGGATCTGCTCAATCCAGAGCTACTTTCCATATATAAAGTTTGTTTGCCACCTGGCTAACAAACAAGCTGCTCACTTGAAGTCAGCACATACCTGCTGCAATGCTGAGGGCCTGTGATGCAGCAGCCCAGCGCCTTCCAGAATAAATGCCACATTTGACATCCTCACACTTTTTTTTTTTCTGTCACATTTTATTCCCTGACTTGAAAAACAATTTAATGTCCAAGAATGGCGGAGCTGGAAGCATAGGGGCAAAATGAGCCCAAGCTCAACCATCATGTAAGACCATGCTGTGATAGGAGCTACTCCTGCTGTGGTAGGAGCTCCTAATTCCCTAGGGAGCTTCAGTAATGCTGCTATACCCTAAAAAATGACTGTGATGTTTCATAGAGGCCGAAGTGGGCACCAGACAATCAACATCACTGTACAGCTAATGTAACATCTGTGGTTTTTACTCTCCATAAAATTCCCACCTCAGAAGGACCACTACCTACATGGACTCCTGTGAGCACACAGACATTACCTATCTTCATCTGGAAGTTGTTGAATGAATGTTCATTAATGTATTTCATTTGGTCCATTAACCTCATGGCAAAATCTGCCAGAGCTTTGATGTGTGTCTTCCCTTCCTTGTCATAAGTGGAGTCGTTGAGGCCTGAGGCAGCCATGTAGGTGCTGCCAATGGTCTTGATCTTCTCCAGCTGCCGGAATTGGTCTTCGCTTATTATCTGTGTCACAAGAGCAAAAGAAGCAAGTAAACCTTGACAAACACACAGATGCTGGTAATGTCTGTGCCACGTGCCCTGCCTTGCTGCAACCATTACAAAGTAGTGGACAGAGCCAGGAAGATACAGGAAGAAAGGGGATTAGATATTCAGAGGAGTGACAAGGGAATAGAAGGGATTTCAGTGTGGAAAAAAAAAAATGAAGACTCCTAGGGCAAGGAGAAATGAACCATGGTACAAGGATTTCATAAACCACCTTCCCTCAGGAGCTCAGCAAAGCCCAGGTAAATTCATGGATTCAGTTCACTTCGTTCACCCAGATTTTCTGTGACTTACTTCATCAAAATCAGCAATGATCTCGTTGAGCAGCCTCAGACACTCCACCCCTTCATTGTTGGCTTCCAGCTCCACGTAAAACTCGGAGAAGTTGCTTATGGAGGCGAACATGACTGCCACACACTCGCAGGACTGGTAGTACAGTTCATCATTGCGCCGCTCCTGAGCCAAGAAATGGGCTGCCACATCCTTCGGCAGAATGTTGTGGAGGAGGCGTCTGTTGTAAGCCTGCAGCTCCTCCATCTCCTCCTTCTCTTCGGTGGCCTAGTTTAGGGGGGAGACATAGTGATGCACTTACTTTTTTGGTAGCTGCTCCAGGGAGGAGAAAAAAGCTGAAAATTAACTTGCAGCGAGGGCAGAAATAGAAAGGGGGAAACTGCAAAGGAGCAGAATCAGAGAGATGCAGAAACTTGTGTTTTGCCGTGGTAACGTTCCATCTCTTCATGTGCACACGTGTATGGAGAAGCAGGCAGAGAAAAATGCCAGAATCCAGCATTGTATTTCTGAGCCCTGAACTGGGTAACCTCTTAGCTCACCCCTTCCACTGTTTTACCACTTATAAATGAGGATTACAATGTTTATCTGCTTCTCAAGAAGCTTTAATTAATTGTTGCTTCCTCAGTGCCTCTAACTCAAACCACAAAGACTTATAATTAGAATGATGTCCTGCCACCCAGAAGGTAGAAAATCAAAATAAAACCTTCAGTCCTGAGGCCCCCAGCCATAAGTGCTGGGCAGAGCCCAGACCTGTCCTGCTTGCTTGGGAATCACGTATAGTGCCCTAACATCACTCATGGGTACTAGTGAAAACACCTACAGCAAACCCAGGGACAGGAGCACAGTGTGACATTATCCACAGTGTGTTGGTTACCCAGTACTGCTGCCTGAGGGCTAATGAAGGCTGGACATTGAGCCAGTTCCCACTGCTTAACAGGAAAGTGAATGAAAATGCAAATGTAGATCTTTCACACCCTTGAACACAAAAACTAAAGCTCACTGAACTCTGGGAAACAATTCAGCAGTGAATATGAGCTTCCTATACTTATAAATTGTGTTATATTACATGTTCCTGCAGCAGTAACATCTCAGGTGCCCAAATTCATTAATCTCAACTTTCAGATCTATAACCCTTTACTATGGGGACCATCCAAAGTGCATTTACAAGGAAAAAAAGGGGCTGAAGAAAATAAACAGGACGAGAAGCACAGAGTGTGCAAAGAAGAGCAGAGCATTATTAGCATGCCCAATTATAAGCCAGATTCAGATTAAATTCAAAGGCACTTCATCACACCCCTCAACTCGACAGTGAATAGCTCAGTCATTTCATATTAGCACCAAAGACCACGTGTGATCCTCCCACACAGCCAACACCCACTAACCTGAAGTTTCCAGAGGAAATCAAGCCTTGCAGTGGATTCCACTTGCTGGGCATGCAAGTACAGTGCCAGGACAAAGACAGTAATGATGACAGGGGTTACAATCTTCAGTGCGACTCGTGTCATCACTGGGGAGCTGCAGCCAAGGAAAGAGCAGAACTTCCCTGTTACTGGAGGAACACGGCCTCACCACGCCCCACACTCCCCACTTTAACCAGCCACTCAGGAAAGGGCTTTTCTTCTTTCCCTGCAAAGCCTGCGTTGGGAAATGGACAAACAATACCTGCAAAAAGCTGGGGACTCTGGCTCCTGGGTGCCAGTTTCTAAAGGAGGAGTTGGAAATTGGAAATGTAATCCAATTTCTTAGAAAGGGTTGTCATCAATATAAAGGCCACTCTTCAGAGAATGGCCGCACATGCTCAGGGTGATAGCACCAAAATGCTGACAGTCCCTCACTCTGTGGTCACTTGTCATCTGCACTGGCTTTGTCAGGTTCCTAAGTCTGGAACTGTTCTAACTCACGGCTTCTCTAATTAGTTACTTCTTAATGGGCTTTGTTGTGTAAAAGCTCTGTAAGCTGAAAAGAGCACTAAGGCACATTCACATCTCCTCTGACAAGCAGGCAAATAAAAACTGTTAATTATAAATTACAGAGTAACAGAGTATGAAAATATTTTGATAAAACCTTTGCATTGTATTACAAATAAGCCCTGAGGTGCTCTATAAAGCAAGCTGACATAAGTCCCACAGGAAGGAGGGTGCTGTGAGTAGCTATATATACAAAAGGGCAACACTCAGTCCACTCAGGGCATCTGCAGTGTGTTGCACCAGCTCACAGCAGTGCACAAACACCAGACGCGGCTGGTGAGTCAGTGTGCTGATATTTCACCTTGTGAACAGAAAATACCTACCAACAGAAACCTATAAAATATTTCATGCTAAAGTGACTCACCATGAGGATGTATCGTTTGCAGACACGCTGAAAAAAAAGCACAAACACAAGGTTAGTGGAGTGTTTGGTTCCCTGCAGCTCTTGTCCTTCCACACATCATTGCACAGCAATGCAGTGTGGCACCTCTAACACTGTGTGGGGCTACAGCTCTTTTGAAGCAGAAAACTACTAAAAGATGGGAGGGGGATGAAAAAAACGGGCTTCTGAGCTACACTCAAAACTCCGGAGTAATAGTGTGACATGGTTAATGTGGGTAAAATATCTAAGAAGCATTAAGAGTGAGAGAACAATTTGGGATTTTAATGTCAGTGTGGGATGCTTGGCAAATGCCTGTGCATCCATCACTACTTCATCAGGTCAAACTGCAAAATTTGACCTAAGGAAGAAAGCTTTGGGCTAATATCTTATGAGGGATAGCTCCTTTTATTGTGGCATGGAGATGTGTTTAATTCCTTTAGCTCTAATCCTGCTCCCTTCTTCTGCACATTCCTCACCGCCAGCTGGTGCCCAGCTCTGGGTACCACACAAAAGGACGCTGAAGAAAAACCCTTTAGCACATTCCTATTACTACTGATAATGCTGCAAAGTACCCACGTGCATCAGAGCTGCTGGAGGAGATGGAGGGTGAGCTTTTTGACACTGAAAGCACGCAATGGAGCTTTCTAGGTAGGTAGCAGCTGTCTGAGCTCCTGATTGATTGATTGCTTAATGCTGCTGGCTTTGTTCTCGAGTGTGGGTGGAGTATTAGGTGGCTGAGAACCATGCACAAGCATCTTTTAAAACACTATTTAAATGGAAGGAAGCAGATCAGTGTTTAAATTACTGTAGTGTCATTGATGCAATTAGAACTTTGAAGGCTACAAACGTGACATTAGCCTGAGAATGTCACAGCTCTCTAGAGAGCTTCAGGCCAGAGTTTCATGGGGTTGGAGGGAACCTTGCTACACAATCAGACATCTAAATGATCAAAATAGCCAAGGGAACCTAACTGGGCATAACATCAAAAAATAAAAGCATAGTGACTCTCTAACCTTGTTTGTTCCAAGACATTTTCTGCAGTTCTGAGCATGGAATTTCTTCAGACACAAATTTTGCAACCCACTGTTGTCTTGCACACCATCTATTGCATGGCTCTTGGCTAGCTCCAGGACTGAACATGTTTGCTTGGACACAGACACGGCTTGGAAAGCCTGGGGACTCCCACATTAAAGGCTGGATCTAGCTGGAGACACTTCCCACATGCAGCATGATTCCCCTGCTTCCCTAAATCACCACGTGGCCAAGGATGACTGACTGCCCCCCTTATGACTGTCTTTTCTGATGGGAGCATGGCAGACCTGACCCTTAGTACTGAGGCTGCAGCTCACTGTGGGTGTTACTGTTGCTCTAAAGTCTTCATCAGAGCCTGTGAAGTGCAGCAAAGCCAGTGTTTACAAAAACTCTCTGGATAAGTGAGGATACCCAGTGCAAGCAGTATGGGTGCTACATTGGTAGCTTGTTCCCCCACGGAACAGACATTTCCAGTAGCAGATGGTTCTTTAATTACTGGAAGGGAACACAGAGAGAAGCTTGCTAAATACACTCCTGCTCAAGTGAAGTGCATGTTTTTAGCAGGGAAGGCAGCTCATTTTGGAGACAGCTCCCATAGGACTGGAGCATCTCACTTTTCCCAGCCCTGGTGGCAATGACAGACAGCTCCAACAGAAATGATGGGTTTGATGAACAAATCACAGGGCAAAGCTCTCTGGGCTTCCCTGTGCAGGAACTCAGTTTAGAGGATCCCACTGGCCCATCACATCTTTAAACCAATGCACTAGTTTTATCTTCTGCACAGGGAAAAGGTAACACGACAGCCCTGTGCATCCAGCTACACTCCATGTGTCACATGCTGGTGTGGCTGCAGTCAAGCCAAGCAACTCCCAAGGTGCTGTAATCATCCTTTCAGCTGCTTGCATGCTGGGTTGGTTTGTACACAGAAGTGTGAAGTGACATCTGCATCACTTCTAATTAGTCAGAGTACCATGATGGCTGCAGAGCAGACACTAATTATGTAGCTACAATGGGCACCCAATTAAAGTAGTATGAGGTCATGGTGGCTTTTCTTTTTTTTTAGTATCAGCTGGACAATGAGGTCCATCTCTGAACTCTGTGCTACATGCTGAGCTCCCTTTTCCCACTATACACAAATGGCCTTCCAGACACTGGGGCAATAAATAGCCATGCACAGAGCTCTTTGGACAAAACAAATTGTCCTGGATTCCACTGGAATAGAGTGAAATTTCTCCCTAGCTGGTGTAGTGCTGTGTTTTGGATTAAGTATGAGAATGCTGCTGATAACACACTGATGTATTAGTTGTTGCTAAGTAGTGTTTATACTAAGTCAAGGACTTTTCAGCTCCTTGACAACCCCAGCGAGCAGGCTGGAGGGACACAAGATGTTGAGAGGGGACACAGCCAGGACAGCTGACCCCAAGTGGCCACAGGAATATTCCATACCATATGGCATCATGCTCAGTATGGGAGCTGGGGGGAAATCTGACCTGGGGCTGCTGCTCAGGAACTGGCTGGGCATCGGTTGGCAACTGGTGAGCATTTATACTGTGCATCACTTGTTCTGTCTATTCTAATTAAATTATTATTACTATTACTAGTATTATCTTCTCTCTTTTCTGTCCCATTAAACTGTCTTTATCTCAACCCATGAGTTTTCTCACTTTTCCCCTTCCCACTCTCTCCCCCATCCCAGCACAGGGCAGTGAGCAAGTGGCAGTGTGGGGCTGAGCTGCAGCTGGGGCTGAACCAGCACACAAATCCCATTTAGTGAGAGATAATACAGCATCACAGAAAGCTATTTCTGGGAAAACATGCTAACCTTCTCCACTTTATTACTGACATTCTGATTGTGAAGTGATGTAAATTATACTTCCAAGTGCTGTAATTTCGCTTAGTGCTTGACTTACAAGAATGAAATTATGTTTGAGATATAAAATGCTTTTATTTCACTAATTGTGTTAGAAAATGCTAAATAGCTTCTGCTGATGGAACACCTAATATCTGAAAAAAAGGGAAGAAAACCTCATTCTCCCTATACCTCCCCACAGAAAACTCCATGGGGTTTCCTACCTAATTTCACTCACTTGAGTTAACAAAATAATTTAAGTGATTACTGCCAATGGCAGCGAAAGCTACACTTCCATTAACAGGCAATGCCAGCAAAATCTGCATCTCCAATAATTATTACTGGGCACAGGGGAATGCTGAAATCATGGAATAGTCATGTGAAGGAGAGGAGTAACCAGGTGCATCAGGCTTGAAGGGTTGATGGTTAATGATGACTTGAAGGGCTGATGGTTAATGACCATACAGAAATTTGAGCAACTACAGAAGCTATTTCATAACACACAAGATAGCACTGGGAATGGCCATGGGAATCTCAACCACCCTCCTGTCCAAGGCAGGAGCAACCACAGCCATCAGCCCTGACAAACAGTTCACCTAAAGTGGCATCATTTGATTCACTCCCATTTAAGTACAATTGTTGCCTACAAGGGAAAATCATCAAAACCAGGAGTTAACACAACAACTCATTTTCCCACTGAGAAACAAAACTTGTGGAGGAGGACAGGCTTGTGGATGTGCCAAACTTGCCTCCCTGGTGTGGCCTCCAGGAGATGGGGAAACACCACAGCAGTGGAAGGAGGCTGCCACCAGGATTAATGTATGACCTGATGACAAAGCTTTTGTAAGTAAAAGGGCAACTGTTCATTCCCACTGAGCCCAGACCCTTCTGCTGGGAATTGTATTGAGCCCAGCTGTGATACTGGCTTTTCACACAAAGACGTGTCCAGCAACTGGCAGGAGATCACTGACCAAAGATCAAGCACCACAATTCCACCACCCCAGCTGGGTTTGATATATTGTGGTGGTTCGTTATCCCATCCCTGAGTGAGCTCAAGTTTGTTGGAGGATTTTTTTTTTCTCATTTGAGAAATGACATTTCTATACTGGGAGTGTAATACCAGAATTAAGAATGACTGACTACAGCTCCCCATTTCTGGAAAAAAGGAAATACAGATCCACTCTGATTCCAGTTATATTCTGTTATTAATAGATAGTTCATTAGTCAAGTCCCACATTAAAAAGATCTTAAAGGGAACTGTATTCTCCTACTCTTCAGAGTACTGCAGAGTACTGAGGAGAGCAGCACTGGCAAAGCTTTATTTCCAGCCATGCCTTCTCTGGTATCCTGCACTTCCCTTCCCTGCACTCCCATCCACCTAATGCCACACTGAAATCACTGTGGGAAAGAAATCAGGCAAAGATTTCAGAAGTGAAAGGCACTTACTAGGTGTTAGCTGTAACCAGGAGATCTGCATTGTCAAAAAGGTTGACCCCTGGCACTTCCACAATGAGAACATATATAAATTCAATGATTAACATAAGGATCAATTTTCCAATACAGCTGATCTGAAGGAACACAGAGCAGGCCAGGAGACTCAATAAGACACTGTAGGTAAAGTACTGTATAAAGACAAAAATGGGAAAAAAAACCATATTCCTGTTAAGTTAAATGGAAATATGTTCAGTAGGATACCAGACTTTCAGTAGCACCTTGGACATCTGGATGGTAACAGATCAACCATAAATCTGTCAAGTTCCCATAAACCCAGATGACCTTGACATAAATTCTACCTCCATCCTAGACAGAGTTGTTTTTCCTTTTCAATTTTCTGCAGACAACACACATAACAGCCGTGACCTAAAGACTCGGAGAAAGGTCTTGAATAGCTATGCAAAAAGATTATTTTATTTTCCTTTGCAAAGTATTCTACCAGTGTGTAAAACATATTTGGGCTGGTTTGGGTTATGGGTTTGGGTTTTTTTTCCATTAGAAGCATTTCAATTTTTTCTAAACAAGATGTCCTGAAGATGTAGGAATTGCATTGCAAATCAAAGCAGACCAGTGTCTGGGCTGCTGACCTGTCTGAGGCCAGAACCCACCATACCTTGGGAAAAAATACATAAGCAGAGTTTTTCATCAGGATATGAAACAATGGAGGAAAGGGTCAAATCTATGACTAGACACTGATTTTCAGAGAACTGATTTTCAGATAAAGCTGAGCATCCACAAACTCCTTTGAAATTACTTGCATGCCATTAACAATCTCATGGAGAAAGGACATTTCTCCTGCAACAGGCAGGCCCCAGCTATCATAAAAGACTATTAATTATTCAGCCCTGAAGGAAGTGAATATCTGAAATAATTGAAAATCCATGAAGGATTCATGACAATAACTTCAGACACTTAAGTCTGAGTGTAGTAGCCTGTGTCAGTCCCATAATGTCAGTCCAGAAAAAAAACCCTGTTTCTTCACAATCACTGAGATTTATCCACACAGGTTTTATAGCCTTTCTCCAGACCAACCTCTGAAACTCATTTTTTTCAAGCAATACCTCTGGAAAGTTGCAGTTGGGCAAAGGACTGTCACAAAACCCCTGCAAGGTGCCCAGGCTGTAGTTGGAAGTCAGGTTGCTGATAAGGCATATGTCCACCCGGTCAGGAGTGATGTTGTATTCAGCAGCCATACAGCTGGCAAGATCCACAGTGCTGCACATGAACTGGAAAACAAAGATGGTGTTAAGCTCCACAGCACCGACAAAGAGAAGAAAACAAAATAGCTTACATCAGTTAAAAAGCTGCTTGGAAATGGCTGTAGCAATGTAAAAAATATGCAACATGAAATCATCAGCTTATGTTTTATTGCATGTGCAATGCTTATGTTTTTTCTCTCCCAAAATATTGATTAACAAAATCCAGGCCCTAGGAAACAGCTCGTCTCTCTCTGAGCCTGGACTCAGCAGTGGTGTTTGATTGCATAGCCAGACCACCTTGGTCCCAAAAGTGCAACTCAAAACAGAGTGGTGACCCTGCCCATGAGCTGATCCCTGCACTCGGAGCAGGAGGCAGCACTGTGCAGGGGCTGGCACAAAACCCAAGGAACACTTACATCCCACTCAGTGTGGTGGGAGTTAAATAACACATCAGCCTTGTGCCAGCCCTTCCCGCAGGGATACGCTTCAGGCTGCCTCCTGTACTTGGAGCAGAAGCGTTTAAAGAATCACAATAGGACCTGGGCACAAATCAGTGCCATGCATATAATGGGCTCTAGGGATGGAGCTGCTGGGCTCCCATTTCTTTTCTGTGCCCAAAAAGCAAAGGGCACAGAATGCTGTCAGTCCTAGGCAGGATCATGTTAAACTTGGTGGTTTTAAGGGTCACGATGCTGCAGAACACCAATAAGAAAACAATACAGAACTGAATGGATCAAAAGGAAACAATGGACATACCATGTTGACAAAGGCAGACAGAAAAACCAGGATAATGGCAAAGACTCCAACTAAGGTACTATTGGTCCTGGACTGTACAATCTTCTTAGAAAGAGTCTGGAGAGGAACTGGGAAAAGCTGCATGAGAGAAAAGAAAAAGTCAAAGAGACACACAAAATCCTTGTTTGTTTTACAGATTACAAACCGTGTTTGAGCCACCCTTATCCTTCAGCACGGGTCGGTGTGCATGCCGCACAAGGGCTGGAGGATGGCGATGGGGGATGGCACTGCAGGACAAGGGCGAGCAGAGACGTGACTGCCTCGTGGCAGCAGGCCCAGCTGGCTCACTAAATCTACTTAGCCCTTCCTAATGAGAGTGATGGCTCCCGAGCCCAGATAGCACAGCTCGCAGGGCTCTGCTCATCCTGTCGTGAGAAGCAAACCACAAGCCATCTGTAACTGAAATAGCCAGGAGCTTGAGCCTGGAAATTACTGGAGCAAAAATTTTAAAAAGCAGAAATGAAAACACACATCATGATCACCACGGCGTATCGCAGGACTCTCTGGTGCCATTTCAGACACAGACTGTTAAACAGCCCAGGCCAGCCCCGCGACCTGCCAGACCCTGGGCCAAAGGCGCTGCAGAGACCAGCGGGCTCAGGCTGCTCTGTGGCACTTGGCTCCACCGTGACACGTAAACAAAAACACCCGCGGGCAAGGCAATCACAGAGCTCCGGCAGCCTGAGCCCCGCAGTGAGCCACGGCTAGCAGGGCCAGGAGCGCCCTGCTGCTGGCTACTGACCCTGCAAGCCCAGCTGCATTCCGGCTGCCAGCAGTGTGTGTGTTCGACCCGGCGCCCCTCGCAGCCCTCGGCAGGACTGCAGGCCTCCCTGCCCTGCGCTGGCTGCCAGTGTCCAGGAGCCAGCCGAGCCAGCCCTCTCCATGTGCCACCGCCGTGCCAGAGGAAGCTCGGGAATGCCAGGAAACCCTCGTTCCCTGACGTGCTCCCATGGGAAACTGTCCTCCCACCGTGCCCTGCCCCTCCATGCCCCCATGCCAGGGCAGACGGGCTCTGCCCAGGGCTGCCAAAGCCTTTTCCAGAGCCCACCTCTCCCTTCCCTTACTCACTGCGTGAATAACCAAGCCACTAGAGGGTATTTTTAGAGGCACAAAGAAACAGCAGCACAGTGCCATGGCACTGCAATTTAACTATGACTAATGTTTCTATTAAAAGTCTTGCTTTTCCCTTTTATCCTTCACTCTTACATCTTCGGAGATGCAACATTTTGTCAGTGCTGTGCTTCCCACACAGCAGCCCTGCAGTGCAATTACCGAGTGTTGGAGCAGCCAAGGCTGATTAGCCGGGGACTTTGTACGAGGAGAGGTTGTGCCAAGAGTTTCGAAAGAGCTGATTTCACCTGCTACCAGCACATGCTCCAGGTGAAAGGAGAGGGCAAGGCTCTGTGGGGACTGGAGAAAAGGGGAAAGTGGGATTGTGACTTATTTGCACTGAATGAGGACTGATTGAAATTCACGGAAAGCTTATGCAATCCTTCAGTGGCAGCCACTACAAAATAAAGGAAAACACCTTTCTCTCAGAAAAAAAACCTGATGACATAGAAATCCTTAGCTCTGTTGATAAGCCATGAACCAAAGTATCTCTTTGCCCTATCATGTCCAGCTGCTTCCACACAGATGTCAGCTAGCACATCCGTATTAGAATAGGGTTATGGAAAATCCAGCTGGGCTTTGCTCTAGCCTTTACAGGATTTGGAAGGAGAAGGAGGATCTGTACTGCATTTAGACAGTTTTCTCACTAGATTAGAGCAGGACAGGTTTTCCCGCCACCTCTTTGTTTAGGCCTGAAGCTCCACAAAGGTATTCAGGGACCTAACATTCATCTGTAATCTCTGGGAAATCAGGCACCTAAATAAAACTTGGGAGTTCTTTGTTGTGGATCTTGGCTCAAGCCCCTGCTGCCAATGATCCCAAAAAAGTCTGACTTTGAACCAAGCGTGAGATATTAAGCAAAGCGATCAGTGGAAGACATTAACATTCTAATGAAAACATGTTTTCTTTGTATTAATCTTGGTACTCATTACTTTGCAAAATAGGAAAAATTTTAGGTCAGTAAACAACTACAGCTGGGAAAAGTCCTGAAGAAGAAAGAAATGCCAAAATCCACAGGGGGTCAGGGCTTCAGTTGAGAGTGCAACAACACAGTCATGCCGTGCATCTGAGGAACCTCTGCCTCGTGAACACCCATGGGGGCCCTGTCACATAACTCATGCTCTCCCCTTTTCACAGAGGCAGGTAGAGACCAGGAACACCTGCAGCTTTAAGGATTTCTGTGATAGACATGGGGAGCCTATCTCAGCTCTGACAATTCAGCTCCATTCTTGCAGTGCTTCCCCCATGAAAACATCCACAAGTCAGGGGTATAGCACAAAAGAAGACAAAAAGAAAAGAAGATGACTTTCCCTTCCATTTTCAAAACCGCAAAAGTAAAATCCCTTCTGTCCTCATAAAAGAAGCAGAATATCAGGACAGAATATTACAGTACAGTGAAAATCCAAGCAGCACTGCTCATTGGCCCATTGGTTTGTACTGCCCAACACCACCTCCTCCTCTTAGTGAGACTCAAATCCTGCCCGAGTGAAGAACAGGACAAGGGAAGGTCTGATGAAATGGCAACTCCCAGCCCACACTGGCATTACTAAGAAGGGGCTGAGAGAAAGGATGTGATCTGTTTGGGCAGCTGAGATCCATATTTGGGTAGCCACACAAGTGTGAGGTCACTCATTAGCACTCTTGAAATCCCCATGTATAGAAAACCACAATGGGAAAAAAGAAAATTGGATTTTTCAGCTGATTCCAGTCCGCTCTGAATTGAAATGCATAAATGCAGGTGAAGAAAGGGCACTGCTGTGCAGGTGAAAGTACAAGTTCAAAAAGTCATCCAACAAAAAGGATGCTATGCTGAAAATAATCCACAACATCCAGTCATTTGCATGACAAAATTACCCTAAATAAAGCCCATTCTTTGCAATAAGAGTTGACCTAGGACAGAAGAGCAATATTTCTTCTTCTGGTCTTGTTAACATATAGTGTGGATATGGAAAACTGCTTAGATAATTGCTGTTGTGTTGTAAGATGAGGTCTTTAAGGTCTGATTGTTCAATTTGTAATAAAAGCCTTTGAGTAATTTTGAAGTACATTAAGATGTTTCTGGAGTAAAAGACAACATCTTCAGGCAACTTGATATGGCAAGTCCATTTATGTAACTTATTTCACAGTGATTTATTAGTTTTTTAAGAAAGTACAGTTTTCAGAGGTTTGGGGTTTTTTTCCTGATTGAGAAAAAAACCCCAAATGCTTTAGGAGCATCTAGACCAGCTTTTGGAGGCTAAGAAAGCAATAGGCAAGCTACACCTTTGTAGAGTTACAGAAAAGCTTATTTTCTCATAAAGGATAACCTGAAATTTCTCTCCTATGTGCTCCCAGGACCATGCAAGAAGCTGAATTCCACACAGCAGTGTAGATATCAGAAGTTAAAGGATTTTAAGAAAAAAACACAAACTTGATAAGTTAGTAGCAAAACAGATGTCTGTCAGCAGAGTGTTTGAGAAGGGACCCTGGTTCCCATGACCTTAGACTCTACTGGGAAGGGACACCATCTCAGTGGCCAAGTCTTCATGGAGCATCAAAGCAAAGAACTAGAACTCTCTTGTTTATTACAGCTGAAGAAACTTGGAAAGCCAAGCTGGCTGTGCTGGCAGTTCTAGGATCAACTTCTAGTCCATGGAGAATTTTATAGTGGAAGATAATAATGACAGCGAAGGAAAATAAAACATGATCGAGCTGTTCAGAGAGAGCCTGCTGGCCCCTGTCAAAACCAGAGATAGAGAGGCCAAAACAGGGAGGGAAAATCTCACATGAAAGCTGGAAAGAGGAAGAAAAAAGAAACACTTATCATGTAACAGCACAGCAAACGGGTAAAAGTTATGCTTATGCTGATGTCCTGGGGTGGACACCTGCTTTCCAACTTTGTGTGGAATGAACCACTGGTATTTAAAACATGTGCTCTCCTATCCCACATCTGAGTGTGAAACAAAGCAAATAATGCTGACATCCCTGTCTTCAGGGATTTCATCTGAAAGAGATGTAAAATTGCCTTCCTTCTGCAGGTATATAAAGGTGCTTCCTGGAGCAATGGGGAGTACGGAAATAAAGTAACCCCTTATCCAAGGGCTGGGTAAACCCATTGCTTAAAAATCAAAGGCTTGAAACACCAAGATCTTGGATGACAAGAAGTAGGCTGCAGCTATTAGGAGCTGCTGCCATCAGACATGGAGCTGACAAGTTAGAAGTATCAGTTCCCTAAACAAGCAATCTCATAATCAGGCGTTGTCAGCAGAGGCTAAGTTGGAGCACTAAGAAGGGTTAATCAGAAAGGAACCAGAGCCAGAAGGCCCAATATTTTCAATATTTGCAATCTCTGCACAGAAGCCACACTGGATGTTATACATGAGCATACTGTGGGGATGAAAACTCAGTGCTGGAAATATCAGGGGCTTCAGAAAATCCCATTAAATTCTGATGTTATTCTGAATTCCCTCTGATGTCCTGTGTATCCAGAGCCTGTGCACTGAGGCAAAGCCAGCCTAGAAACAGTTGCGGGCACTGCTGAGCAGTTCTCTTCTACAGGAGTTTGAAAGGTCAAGGCAAAGAAAGCAAGATTGAAATCTGCCTACCATCCCAGGGACTGAAAAGTCCTGTGTGCCTTTTAAATTAATTAGTAATTAAGATCAGTAGTAATTTTAAACCAAAAAGCCCAAACCAAAATGAAAGGATTTGAATGATGACAGAAGAATCGAGTGCTGCTGTCAGTATGTGGAAGTGGCCTGTAAATGCCTGTGGGTGACAAAGAGCTCTGAGCCTTGGAATGTCTGGTTACAGGTCAGGCAGCTCGGGTTCTCCAGAGCTCCAGACCTGCCCCAGCTCTCGTCCCAGCAGAACCAGTGAGTTGGTGTGGCCCTGCTTGGCTGGGATGGTGCTGCCAGAGCACTGCAGAGTGAGGAGGCAGCGCAGCTCTGCACTGAATTCCCAAGTTCTCTGTGGCTGTGTTCAAAATCGTGTTATATCGGTTGTTAATTAACTGCTAATCACATTAACTGCTGGTATCAGTTTACAAATGAATGACTTTTAGTAGCATCCTCAAGTGGATGGACACACCAAGTACAACCAGGCATCTGCGGGTACCACTGCCCAGCTCAAGGGAGCCAAGCCTTCCCATCAGCAGTGTTATTTCTGATGTGACTTCTCATTGCTGGTAAGCAAGCAAGACCAATGGGATGCTGCACTTACAAACTAGGCTCCCTTTAAAGTCATAAGACCAAAGGAAACCCCGTGAATGAGTTGTTAAGTTCAAATAGAACTTGAAGCTTCTTTCACTGGGAACAGTTTGCAGCTCTTATTATATGAGAAGAAAGCAAAGTTTAATTTCCAAATCTAGCTTTAAAAAAATCAAAAAGACATGTAAGGTGCAAGTCTGTCAAGAGCACCCACATTCAACTATCGAAAATGGCACAGAGAAGATAATTAAAGTGAGACAAATCATCTGCCTGACATTATCCATTATCCCACTGTTTCTTCTGCCGGAAACATAATGCTACTGAGCTATTTTATTCCAGGCACTGAGGAACAAAGCTGAACTTGGGCTAAGGAACCTGAATCTGAGTGTATTCCATGTTCAGACACTTCTAGACTAGAAGGATCCCTAAAACTGAAACACATCAATATTTTTAATAGGAACACCCTTGAGTGAAATAGATGAGCATACCACCCTTCCCACAGTGCTCACTGCCAGTTTACCACAGGCTGACAAGAAGAATTAATATGTTTTTAGACTTCATACAATGTATTTCTTTGCTGATCAAAGCCAGCTACAAGAAAGAGCCCACCGAATGTTGGAAGCTCTGTACACTCATCTGAGTAAGGCTGATAAAATTCTATATGTTTATGGCTTTTACTTCCCTCCAGGGCATTTTTCCTTGATGACATTCTGCTTCTGATTATCTGCCTACCCAAACACGCATATGCAGCGGGGGCCAGCACACAGGCGACTCTGCAGGAAGTTTACAGGGAGGAAATGAATGGTCAGTGTTTGGTCCCACATTGGAAAATATGCTCTTCTTATATGAGAATGTCTGCAGGGGACTTAATAGACATGCAGATCCACAGAGTGATTACTTCTTGCTGAGCTAAAGGGATGCCAACCCTAACATCTGTTTGCAGTTCATTCTGCCTTATCAAAGGCTTTTTCTGTAACCCTTATCACATAGTGTGGAAAGGATGGCTAACAAAACACACTCTGTTAGCTGAAGAAGCAGATTGCTGATCTGGTTATCTTAGGCAGAGGACTACAAAGAAACCACAGTACTCACCTTTACACAGGAGTAAATGACTGAAACAAACACCACTGTGGTCAGGATCAGGAAACAGGTCAGGTAAAAACCCAGCATAAATGTAGAGCTGAAATCAAGGAGAGGTTTGGTTGGTTTAATTTTGTTTTGTTTTGCTTTTAAATGCACATCCTATAGAATAGCTAGAGCTCTGCTCTCCACACCACATTTGTACACTGCACAGGCTTTCCAATTAGGATAGCAGTAGGAGACACGAGGTGCCTTGAATACCAACAGATACTCTGGCCTATTTAGAATTACTCAGACAGGCTGCAGAAGAGAGAATGCCACATCTTTTATGGCAATCACCTTCCTGCTGGGGTGAGAGAGGTGGGACTGAGAAACATTTTGTGCACTAGAGGAGGTGACAGAACAACCTGTTGTGGCAGGTTGGCCCCCACATGGCTGTGGGCAGGGCACACCTGGGAAGGAAGGCAGGCTGAGTGCTGAAGTGCAGCTCAGTGGGAATTCCTACCTGTCCTTGCACAGGGAATGTCTGTGCAGCACCACTCTCTGTGCTCTGTCTCGTGCATGGGATGTGAGCAACCACAGCATAAGGTAGGGCAGGGAAAACAGCCTCATCTTGGCCAGCTTGAGAGGTTCCTGCTCCTCCCAACTTTGAAGTACAAAGAGGATTCCAGGGCCAGCTTTATACTCTGCATTTCATCTGTTTTCCTCACGAAGATATTCAACACCAATTTCCCAGTGATTGGTCTCAGTGTGACAGGATGGCCCCCCTCCCAGGAGTCAGCCTTGTTCATAATCTAAAGGAAGTATTCTTGTGATGTGACACTGAGACCAACCACACCAAAGCCAGCTGGTCTCTGTGTTCTCTCATGATTACTAAGATAATTGTACTTGCTAATTCACTGTTGAGCCTTTTTTGAAATTCCTTAAAGCTATTCCTGTTCATCATAATAAATTGACACTGACATTCTGTCTCTAGTTTCAGATTCCACGGTGTGCCTTTCATGAAGCTCTGATCGTAACACATATGCACCTGTGGTTTCAGTTATTGTTTAACTTCAATTAAAGACCAAAGCTATGCAATTGAAGTATCAGGAAAAACAAACCAAAAGGTGAAAGGAAGTGTATCTAACCTGCAGTTAAAACATGGAATTTTATTTACTCTCAAACCACCCTTCAGACAGGCCAGGCTAGGGACACTTCAGAACTTGCGAAAAATAACCAAACCCAAATAATCTACCATCCTCCTTATGGGCAGCATGGTAGGAGACTGAACAGCACAACATTTACACCACACTGTCATAAGGGATTGGCTCCTGTGTAATACAAAGGAGGCAGCCATATGGTTGCCACACATCAAAATTTGTCAAGTTGTCATTTAAATGTTAAACTGGGTTTTATGGAGGCAGCGTAGTGGATGCTTAGGGAGTTTGATGAGCAACACAAGGCTGGTAGAGGGCCTTTTGCAGGTGTGAAGTTATGACAGCAATATCCAGAAATCCAAAGTGTAAGCCCTTGTTAAGTCAGTTACTCTCAAAGAATATTTCTGGGTGTAATTAACAATGCATTAATTGCTGGGAATTAGTTCCAATTTTGAGCCTCTTTCAGCTCCACTTGCAGTTTCCCAAAGCAGACCTGTCTGTTTACACAGTGTATTTGTCCTGATGTTGTTTTGCTGATTCAATCCTTCTGTGAGCTCTCCTGCCTGGCAGAATGAATGACAAACATCAGACTAAGTGTTATTTCTGTGACCTTCCGCATATCTGATCTGAATACTACAAACCAATCTCCACTCAAAAAAAATCTGTGGTGGGAACAGAAGTAGAAACAGTTGTAATGGCATAAAATAGTACTGGAGCTCTCTTTAGGGACAATTCATTGTCTTCTTGTAAGAAAGATAAATTTGGAGCATTTTCAGAGCTTCTGTGATCTTGTTTTTCAGTTTAAAAATGACTAACTCCAAATTTATTTCCAACACAGCATTGCTCAGTGAATGGTGTATTATTGCTACTAAACCAGAGCATAGGAAATACCCACATGCTGTAATTTTAAGTGGTTTTTAAAGAACTCTGAGAAGTCCCATTTCTGCAGAGCTCACTGCTGGAAAAGATTTAGTGGGTTGTGCTGTGCCTTGCAAACAAAGCTGCAGAGCACTGCAGTGGGCCAAGAGCACTGTGCTCCACAGCCCTGAGCAGCTCATGCCACTCTTGCCTGGGAAAAGAAATGACTGCAACCCTTAAACCTGGAGCGAGCCCCTCAGAGCTCAGGCATGGGCAGCTCAACCCCCTCGCTACCTCTCTTCTTTCCCAGCTGCTCTGAGTCCAGAAGAATAAATGTATGAGAGATTATGCCTCATTTTTTAAGCAGACCCTGAGACCTCAGTGCTCTGAGCAGTGAGGCTGTGATGGGTTTTCACCTCCCTATCCAACTGTGTTTAGATAAGAGGACAGCCCAGCCCTGTGCTGTGAGTGTGTGCTGGGCAATCCTTCCTGCTCGGTGATATTTGTTTTCCACGGGCTTATAAATGTGATGAACTGAATTTTGTAAGATGGAGGTGAATTATAAACTGGGAAAACAGAAATCCTCACATGCCAGTGAGGAGGTTTTAATCTACACTAGAAATGGGTGAAAACAATAAGCACCATGCATCACTTGAGCATGAATTATTTAAGGATATTTCTCTTCCCCTTGGTGTTCTGAAGTTCCAAGAAAAAAACAAAGAAAAGTAGGCCAGAATAGAGGAAGGGAGCAGATGGGAGCAAAGGGATGAAAGGATACTCACTGTGGCACGATTATGATTTGAACAAAGCAGATGAAGAGGAAGACTAGGGAGGCACAAGCCACGTAGGCTCCAAACCTGTCATCCACCTGCTTGGAGTACTGCAAAAAACCACAGTTATGTTAGTGGGAAATTTGGCTGGCTGCCTTCTCTCCACAAGAAGTTCTTACTTGGCTTTTGTCTAGGTCCTTGGAAAGCAGTGCTGGTAGGAAACAACATTCCAAATTCCCCTTCTCCCTGGGCAATCTGTAAGGGCTTGAACAGGCCCAAAGGCCACGGAAGGAAGCCACAGAGCTGGGTGGAGAGAGGATTCACCAACTGCCCCTTGCACGAGAGGAACAGAAATGGATTTACTGAGACCAACATTCTAGGTCACTGTCCTCAGACTGAAACCTCTTCCCTGGGAAGCTTCCTCCAAGAGGGACAAATGCTGCTAATGAGAGAACCCTGCATGTCATGCAGATGCCCTGACTTGTTCCAGTGATGGTGTGAGGCTGCTGTGGGTTTCACACAGTCACTCCTTCCAACTACTTGCCAACGTATCGGCCACGTGGGAGCTGCGCCCGATTCCCAAAGATGCTTTATTTAGCTTGAAGCACGGTTCTCAGCACAGACCATCTCAGTGTTTGAACCACAGAATAAAAGGTGCTCTGAACAGGTGAACCATTAATTTCCCTGGCAGTTTTCAGCTATAAAATTGCAGAGGAGGAGTGGGGGGAAATTACATGCTCAAGCTTTTATCCAGTCCCACACTGATTCATTGAGCAGCTGTTAATCCTGAAAAACTCTGCTTTTGCAATAGGTAGTCATTCTTGTCAAGGAAAGACTGTTTCTAAATAAAATTATAAAATAATTAGTGCAAACTTATTATGAAGTTTTTTCCATTGAATAATGAGTTTAACCCGAAGACCACTAAAGCATCCCAAGGATTTGTGCTTGGATTAAAAATAAAAGAAAAAATAGATTACTTACTTTATGCAATTAAACCCACCACTTTTTATGGTACCTTTAATAATGTCATCCAGGTACCTCTAGACTTAGAATGTAGACTCGGAAATTTAACTTTGAATCTAGAGCTGATCATGTCTCTACTGTATAGTCAGGGAAATGATTTTTGCCTCACAGCAATATCTGAAACCAAATCAGGAAGAAATCAACTGCTCATGAGCTTTAGGTCTGTTACTCCCCTTTCTCACATTTGCAGGACAGAGAGCTCTATTTATTGCTTAAAATGGGCTCCCAAAAATGTCCAGAGTACAGACTGCATCCCAATGAACCCTAATAATACCTGGGGCTCTTTGGGGGGGACAAAGGGCAGGGAAAAGTCCCTCCAAAGGTGTTTCAGAGCTTAAGTAGGCTGAAGTGGGTTTCTCCAATGATTTGAAGGAGATAAGGGGTGACAGCAATCTTGGTTTGGAGTCTCAAAGTCAGACAAACAATCTGGTTTATTCGGGATTCCCTCTACTGCTTATCACTGCATATTCATGTATGTCTGATAGAAATTGCTTTGTTTTCCTGGCCAGTGCTCCCTTCAGATGACTGATTTTTCTAGGATGAGTTATACTGAGGCTTCCACGAAGAAGCATGGATTTCTTAAGATCACAACCACACCTCCAATACTCAAACCATCACTTAAACCATAGATATAAAAGCCTGACCTTCTGCAGGAGAATTAAAACTCCTAACAAGCCTCCCTGACATGCTGCAATGATTTTTAGATGTTACCTTTTTCTCCAAGTCAGGCTCCCTGAATGTTAAGAGGAACTTGCGCACGTGCTCAGAGCGTAGCCGATCAATACTTCTGGCATCGATGGCCCGGCCCAGAAACTCATCCACTTCATCCTCTGGGTTCATACTCTCCTGGGTACTCCTGAGGATGTCATGAAAAGGGAGCAGAAGAGCACAAGATAATTTCTGCCTCTGCCCAGTGTGTTATCATTGCAGTGTATAACAAGCTGGAGGTTAATGGCATTTTGCTTATGACAGCTTCAGTTGTGAGAGGGACTGGGAGCAGAGAGGGGAATGATGTCAGCTCTAGAGCTCACTGCCAGTCCTGAGTCATTATTACAAGGATTCCATTTATTTGCCCTTTTTCTATACTATATTTGTTTCCTTGCCTTCAGGTCTCATTTCCATCCCTCATTCTCTAAAACTACTGGGTAGCCTCCTTCCCCTTGTTCTGACTTACTCTTCCCTGCACTGCTGTGCTGTTGTAGCTGTCAGTGCCTGCACTGAAAAATTACTTATGCATCCAGTCATATTTCTTGCTTACTAACAAAAATTTCTGTAAATATTACGATGAAAATTTCCAAACTTGAACAATTCCCCCCTTTTTGAGAAAAAAATTGTTTACAGAACAAACATGGGGAAAAAAAGTGTTGCTTGACTCCCCTTCACACAGTTATTTATGAGTATAAAGCATAAAACAGAAAGAAAAATCTGTTTACAAGATATTTACTTAAGGAAAGGTTGCAAAAGAAAAAGGCAACAGAAGGAAAAAAGTACAAATTAGATTCTGCTTTCTAAATATGTGGAACGAGATTTCTAGGTTGCTTATAATCTTTTGTCTCATTGTTTTTCTGAATCTCTTCTATAGCTTCAGAAAATAAAGCTGATTTTCAGAAACTGTTGAGAAAAAATAAAATTGTAAACTTAATTGTCCTGAGGCATTTTGCACTGAGGATCAGGAAGCACCTCTCCAAATTCTAGTTATTTTAAAAATCTAACGGTATTTTAATGACTTGATGCTGTCACTTTAATGGCCTGCTCTCAAACAAGCTATAGGCAGAAATTAAAAGCTAATCCTGAAGTGCTGTTTTTCTGCTCTGCTTGCCTGATTACCCAGGTTATTCACAGGGTTTGCCAATAGTTATCCACTGAAATATGCCCCTCCCTTGCACTGGGGTATATCCAGCAGACAACTATTTCTGTGTGCACACCCCATGATGGCACAGCAATTTAGGGCTCGTGTTGTGTGACCCTTGGTTCAGGCACTCTGGAGAAAAAAATCCCAGGGTCTAACAAGCATGAGGAAAAGCTACTCTGCTTTATTCCCCTGGTTTCATTTGTAGTGCAGCAGAGCACACAATGCTCTGTGTTGCAGCCAGCAGGCTCCCACAGGTAAGGCTGTGCTGGAAAGCAGCTTACAAACTGGAATGTGAATTTGTTTTAAAAGTTAAAGGTCCCTTTCCAAAAGAAAGGCTCTTTCAAAGCTTTCTGCAAACCTGGATCAGATTTTAAGAAGCCCTCGGTACCTCAACTCTTCTGTGCACCTCTTGGCAAGTGAAAAATAAATAAGATCTATCTGCTAATTTCCGTTCTACCACTCCTTGTCCCAGCCAGCAAGCTGAATGTGTCTGCACCTCAGCTGGGTCATGATGGCACACCAGTGGCATCTATCTAGTGACAATGTAGTAATTACAAACCTAATTTGCCTCAAGGTCCAATCTCTATTTTAGCCAACCTTAGTATTTCAGTGGGGCTGGGGCAAAGAGTTTTCTATTTTAAGGCTCTAGAAGTTATTTAATTCCTAGAAATTAATATAATCTGCTTTGAAAATATATGTGGGATTTTTTTTCCCTACAATGTGAGGACATCCAATTTACTTCCTCAGAGGAAGCACATCTGCTTGAGCATTCAAGGGGATGCTGCTTATTTTCATTCAGTCCCTGCAATGTCTTCTGGGCTCATAAAAATGAGCAAGGAAATCATTAGGCTTCATATTTACAGAATGTCTTCCAAGATCCTGTGAGTTATGTACACACTTGGGTCATTCACATTTAGCCATTTCATACCACTCACAGGACGTGCAATGCCTTTTCCACTGGAGTCAAAGCAAAAGAGGCAGCTCAGCACCTTGGCAAAGCACAGTCAGATTTCAAGTTCCAGTCTGAAAATGTCACTCAGGAAGATGCAAAGAGAACGCCTGCCTGCTTGGTCCCTACCTTGGCTGCCTGCAGTTTGCAATAGGTTGTTTTGCTGCTCAGGGTGTTTCTAATACAACAGTAACTTCCAAGGTTGCAGGCTGTGTAGAAATAGCTCTGCAGGTTTTAAATTGCCTTGCTGGGACATTGGCAGTGGGCAGCCACTCTCACACAGACTGCAGGGAAGCTCAGCCACCTTGCACAGACCAAGCTGTTTAGGTGACTTTCACAGCCCATTGTGCCCAAGCTAAATTACAGTAAAGCAAGTTTGGGTACATTTGCATAAATGTGATTTTAAATTGGCATACAAAAGTTCCCCATGCTAAGGAGCGCCCTGGAGGCAGTGCCTGTAAGTCAGAGCTGAGGTACTGCCATAGGCTAATGAGATTCATATGTCAAAATGCCTTTTGATATATTGATAGTGTGGCTGTTGTGGGGGGAAATGAGGATTTCAGGCTGCTATGAAACTTCCAAAAACACATCCTAAAAGCAGTGCTGAGATTTCTTCAAACGCAGCCAACAGAAAATTGTGTCAAGGGACAGGAACAGCACAAACAGAGCTTGTAGCAACTTTTCCACTCTGCTTGCAAATGTGAATGCTACCAATTAACCTAGAGATGCTGGCTTCAGAGTGGTCCAAAAATGTGCTGCTGATTTAATTACTTTCTGCCAATGCAGAGTGTGACCACTGCCAAAACTACATGTATGCCATAATTTTAAATGCCTCATGCTTAGATTCAGTAACTAAACCTGTACTCAGGCATGTAAGGTTTGGTTCTGTTTTCAGGGATGTGTGGTGCCCACGTCTTCCTTTGCTGCCAGACAAAAGCACTGACCCTCAGTGTTTCTGCATGTGAAGGAACTGCCTTAGCACTCGACATGGTTTAGGTACCTAATTTTAACCATTCTCACCATGCACATATTCTGCTAGAGATTTATTCTTGTCAGATCTCTGTGCTTGAGTTAAACAGATTTCTGGATAAAGAGAATCAGAGGCAAGTAGTAGCTTCTTTTGGTGCTGAAGAGAAATGCAAAAATCCTGAAATCTGTATGATAAGATAGCACCATGCTGAGGTGAGACAGCTCAGCTATTGGCTGCAACAGCCCAAGGAACCTTTCAAACCATAGCAGGGAGCACAGGTATTGTGGTCCTTGGAGCAACAGAGGAGATGCTGTTCCTCAGCTGTTGGGTGACTGCTGTGGACCAGCACTGAGGCAGCTGATTTTTGTGTTTTCTTGCAGGAACGACAAAGAAAAATACTATTTCATGAGGGATACTGAAAATTTCTGTATTCCTATAAACTATTCTGTTGTAATCTGTTAGCTCTTTTCTGCCCAAAGTACTTCTAACATCAACTGAGTTCCCAGCACCCATGGACATAACAGGAAACAGTGGGACCAGCAAAACATCCCAGGGTGCACAGAGCTAAATGTTATGAAAATCCAGTTGGCAGGGAAGGGCAAGGGAAGGAGAGAGTGACTCTTAATACTGCCATGTTCAAACTTAACACTTTCCTTTTCCTTTCAGGCAGCTGCTCTCAGTGCTCAACCACCATAATGTGAATTTTCCCACAGCTGGATGCCTAGAGCCCACAGAAATACACTCAGTCCTGACTGGGAGCCTGAGAAACATGATAAGGAGCAACAGCAACATATTTTAGGCATCAGTCTCCTCTACTGTTGCCTAACTGGCTCTAGGCAAGCTTATAATTAGTGCCATTCAGCAGGACTGACTGTGAAATTATTCTAAACACCTTTAATAGAAGAAATGCTTTTGTTATGTCCAATTGTAGAAGTTAAACAGTGAATGTGTTTGAGGTTTTTTCCTCCAAAGGCAATTTTTCAAAATACCACTCTCATTAAATTGTTATTTTAGCCATTTGTCTAAAGTCCTATATAAAAAAAATGAAAATGCTGCTAAAATTTGGCTATATTTTAGAGCATGAAACTTTGAATTTACTTTTTCAAACAAGCTATCATTTCTGAGTTTATTTTTATATCTAGAAATCAGTAATACACAATAATGAGCAATATAAAATAGATACAAATAAACTCAGAAACTATACAGGCATTTCAATACATACATGAACCTTTTTTATTGGAGATGTCCAACACTTAGATGTACTTCAGAGGGAGATTTTGTCTTGGGTTATTTTCAAAGAGTGAAGATTGTTTGGGGCGAGGGGAAGTGCAGCAAAAGCATTTTAATTATAAAAGCAAGTTAGAACCACCAAACAAATAAATGTTTTGAGGGCAGTGGTTGTTCTGAGTGCACATCAGTCAATCCTGTGCCCTCAACTGGCTGTCCCTCCAAGACAAACCTCTGGGGAGTCCAAGCATTATTTTTGGCTTCCAGGCATCAATTTTTGTCCTTTTTTTAATATGAGAAAAAAATCCCCAACGTGTAAACATAACAGTGTATGACAGAAGTAAATTTGCTTACTTGTCCTTGGGGTCCTCGAAACCCTGAAAGAAAGGAAAAGGGCACAAGGGTGAGCAAACAGGCTGACCTTGAGGACACAAAGCATCCCGGGAACGGCGTTTCCCAGGGGACTTTTCAGGGCACTCATTTGTCAGGTGTGGACAGAGAGCTTCACCCACGCACAGCAATATTTTGTGTGGCTGTATCAGTGGGCAGACAGAGCAGCTTTGGAAAAACACATTCTTTCAGATAGAAATTCATGGAAGTGCAGATAAAGGAAATGTTTCAGCTGACTGCTGGCACACTTTATTCCAGGTGTCTTCTTTTTAGCAGTCACCATTTCAAGTAATACAGTGGAAATTGTGCTGATGTTATAAGTGAGGATGTATTTTACTAGAAACAAAACTCAGAACGATAAAATAAGTCAACCTTTGTATTCAACAAGGCTGCATCTCTTTATGTCAGGGCTCAGCTAAGGGCAATGGATGCATTTTGGTTTTTATCTCTCCCAGGGGTCTCCCTGCTCCTCCCCTCATCACATGCACACACAGAACATGTTTTCTTGAATAAGATTTCAGGAAATTTTTATAATATTTGCAATAGCCCAGATATTCACAATTCTTTCAGGACCACCTGAATTGATTAAGTGTAAGTATTTATGAGTCATCCATAGTTTTAATGGCTAGAAAGCCTTAGACAAAAATATATATGGAGGCATAGATTTATATGTTTAGCATTAACATACCTAACAGACCAAATTGCATCAAAATTGCCATTTTGCATGGGCTGAAACAAAATGTGCTCTCTGACATCTTGGCTTAAATTTAACTGTAGTCAAGAAAAGTTGTATATTTGACAAGTAGGGTCAAATACTCAGGCACAGAGTTTGTACCCTGTGTTCCAAAACATAAAACAAATGTAGCTGGGAGATAGGAAGAATTGCTTTTGTTTTTCTCCCAGAGACCTCATGCCAAAACTGCTCAGGGCACGTGAGGATATTCCAGCTGCTGGACCTGCAGCAGCAACCAGTCTGGGGGCAGCACACTGAGATCCATCCTGACAGTGGAAAAGCAAACATCTTTGGGCAAGAGTCTTCCCACAGCCGCCTTGTCCAACACCTTCTGAAACAACAGCACTGACCAGATACCAAACGAGAACAGATTTTGCCTTTGCAATGATTTAGCAGTGTGGCCATGTGGCAGAAGGAAAGCCAACACAGTGTCCCTGAACAGCACCAGCTTTGCCAGAGGGAAAAAGTGAGGTCTGTCACTCAGGTCAGCAGCCAGGACTGTGATTCACTGAGAGAGCAATTTCCATTTTTACATACTCTGTTTCAGACTAAACCCACACTCCTTAACAAAAACTGCCACTTCAATTTAACCCATCAGAAATTCAGATAAAGGGAGTCTCTCAGTTCCCTGTCATAACCACCAGCAGATCCAGTGGGAAGAAGGAAATAGTAATGTCAATTCAAAGTTAGCACGTCCAGCTATTTGAGCTAAAAAAAAAAAAAGTGCTTTCTGATTTCACATTAAAGAGTGATCATTCAACTTTTTGTTGTTTTTTTCCCTTCTTCTTTTGCCTAATTATTTTACAGTTGTCAGAAATATCTGATTGATTTGTTTATTTATCCTCCAAGTAATCCTACAACACAGTGCCAAAACTGAAAGCTCACTGATTAATCATGGAGACAAAATGCTCACTAATTTGTCTGGTGTCATAGTCAGTTAGGCTGCAAAAAAAAAAAAAAAATCAACTGAACATGACTAGCTACAAGCCAAGAAATAAGCAGGGGGAACTGATGAGAAAACAGCCAGTACTTGCTTATTAGATAGCTATCAAGTTCACATTTTCAGTCTTAGCCACTTGGGAACTGGATGACTGACTGCACTGGGAGAGTCCCCTAAAATGGTCTGATTTTCACAACCGGCTGCGTAACATCCATCCCACTGAATTCCTCAAACTGAACACAGATCCCACACTCCTGCCTTCGAGGTTCACAAGTTTGAGGACGCAGGCCAACCAGGTCAAGTTACTGATACTAAAATACCTCAGAAACACCTCAAAAAATTCCCCAATATTTCAAGTGTGGAATAATATTTAACTGTCAATTTTTACAGGTGAACACTTAATCCACATGGAGTTTCATTCTGCCCTGTTTCTCTCCCTCAGAAAAACTGTTATAAGGAAAGTTTCTAAAATGATAGAGAATTCATTGATCTAGCTTTTCAATTTACAATACTAAATTGTGCTTGAAATTCTGGAAATTATTCTTGCTGATAAATTAAATTGGTGTTTCAAAACTAAAGATCAAAAAATACACATTTCAGGTAAAGCAGAAAAGGAGAAGACTAATACATTTTCTTTCCTGGGTCTTCATTTAATGAGGTTAAATTTTTAAAAGTGACTTGAACTTTAATTAGAGAGAATCAGCTTAAAATTAAATGTTGTAGGAACCTCTTTAAGTTAAGCAAATTAAATGATTCACTTCAAATGCTCCCATTTCATACTAAAGATTCTTCAAGCAGAATTGCCAAAAATGGAATTGTTATGGAGAAAGGTCTGAGGGATTATTTTAGGAAAAAAATCCTTAAACACAGCTTCTTAAAAACTGTCCATTTATTACAGAATATCTTTCTTATTTGCACTGGAAGACTTTGCCAGAATACAGAGCAAATATACCTCTCAGATCTTGCTGTGAGCAGAGATTTCCCTCCCTCACACTAAAGCACCCGTGTTTCCATCACTCACCAAGATCCTTTCAGGAAGAGGAGGTGATCACACACACAGGGTTGCACTGCCCACCCTGGTTTGGGCTGGGGGGAAATTTCCCCCTGGGTTTTGGTTATTGTGCTTTCACCTCCTCCAGTTTCATGGTCATACTCGGTTCATTGGAAAATCTGCATTTAAAATTATTTCCTTCCCCTTGCTCAAGGCCTCAGCACTAATGACATATTGGGCCTTTTTTCTTCTCCAGGGATGGCAGATAGTTTAGGATCTTCAGGAGTTGTATGCTTTGCTCCAGTTAAAGCCCTTGGCTCAGAGTAAGGCTGCTCCTATTAACTGCAGTGGTCTGTGTTACACACAGAATAAACACTCACACAACCAGCCCTGCAGGAATAGGCTCTACATGGATCTGCCTTTATTCCCACTCATAATCTGGTACCCAATTTTCCAAGCTGAAGCAGGAAAGAGAAATAGGAAGGGCTAAAGGCATTCTCCAGCACCCCTCAGCCTGTCGGTGTTTCCCACTGGAGGTTGGCTAGCTGGGCTGTGCCTGCACTCAGCTTGTTTGGGTACTGCTGCACATAGATATGCCAAAATTGGCATTTCTGCACCAACATATACAGAAATCTGAACACACCCCCCAGAAAAAAGCTGGTAAAAATGGGGTGTCAGTAATTTAGGAGAAAGGGAGTAAAGGGATAGGAAGAGAAACAATCAGTTCCTGGAGTTAAGAGTATAAATCCCCTGTTGACTGCTTATGGACTTGTAACCAGCAGGTTGAAGCAATGCCAGTGGTTTTCTAGGGTGCTGTGAAGAAAAGGCTGGGAATTGTCAGCAGGGATGAAAATGACAGAAGTGGTGATGGCTACAAGAATCAGACAGATAGGGGTTCACAGGAGTTCAGGAATAGCTCCAGAATCATGATGATAAAGTAGCCCTTGTTAAGGCCAAAATTCCTTTCCTCTAGAAGGGACCATAAGGCATGAGACAGGTCTTATCACAGTGCACTACTAATGGACTGCTGCATATAGGACCTCATGCAAATTTTATTCAGTCTCCTTTTAAATATCCCTGATCCTGGTGTTTTTCTCACTGCCCCGGGAGGCTGTATTATTCTGCCATCAGATTGCAAAAGCAAAGGTAATAGCATTTAATAATTGCTCTGAGACTAAGACAGTCCTCTCTCTGACTTGGGGAACATTAACACAAACTCAGCTGGATCAACTCCCTTAAAGGCTCTGCTCCTTTATCTATTCTACAGGAGATTATTAAAAAAACCTTATTTTTTTATGGCAGGTCAAGTGACTCAGAATCTACACTGACAATCCTCAGTGGGAGTAGATGTGCAGGAAGAAGAAAAGAGGGAATGTTATATTACTGCATCTGTCCCTATGGCCCCTGAGGCTTACTATTTTATGGGGGATATTTTATGAATATCTATTGTGCTAAAAGCTCATATGACTGCCATCTCTCTGCTTGACTTCTAAATTAACTAAGCCCTTTTCTTTGAAGATTAAAATTGATTCCTTAAATAGAATGATAAAGTGTTTGTCAAAGACATGACAAGCTGACTGCTACACCATAACACTTAAAATCAAGTACAATTAGAAATAATTCTAACTCCAAGAACATTGACTGCAATTATTAACATATTGTAAATATGCAAAGAAAAGTGGAATAGATTTTAAATGCTTTTAACTTTTTATTTAACTCCAAAAATAAGACAGTAGAGGGGCTGATGAGCTTCATGACCTTCTTAATGGCAATGTGGGTGGGAAGCATGAATTCCACCCTTAAAAACTTCACTCTCAACTCCAGCAAATATCTTAGGAGCAAAAATGACAAAGAAACTAATTTTTCTTGCCCTGTTTTCATCTCTAGGACAAAGTCAAAATAGGACTTACATGATGGTAAAGCAGAAATTGAAATAACTTTGGACTTTGGGACAAAATGAGCTTTGTAAGAGTTAAGGCCAACTTGCAGATGTGCTTCACAGAGACAGTGACCGTGGAAAACAGAAAGGGAGAGTGACAGGCTGAGAGTGGATGTTGTTAAAAACAAACCTGTTTTGGTCCTACCACAAAACTAATTATTCACATCTATTTTCAGTACTGTTGTACATTCTGCTTTGTCCCTGTGGTCAAAAAGAGAAGGCTATGAAGATAGATGCTGTCAGGTGTAAATGTAGAAGCAAAACTGAAAGACTTCAAAGCACTCAAGCCAAAAATAACACAATTTCTGTTTCCAGAGTCCAGAAAGAATTAAGCCTGATGGGAAGGATATTTAACAAGCATCTAAGTGCAGAACAACAGACTGGCAGAAAACCAGTTTATGGAACAGATTAAAAGATGAGTGTGTCTGCCATACCTGGAACACAGACTAATGAGATCTGAAAAGGAAAGCTGAAGTGCTCCTTTTCTGCAGCCCACTCCACTTGATAAATAGACTTTCATTCCACTGCACTGGTCACAGATGGTGAAACCCTCTACTTTCTTCAACTCAAAATGATCCTGTAGACAGTCCTCAGCTGGCAGAACAGACCTGGCCAATGCCATGAATTTATCTGACCCATCAGATTTAAATCTATAGAATGTAAGAGGTTGCTTTGGTTGAAATAGGCTTTTTCCACTTTACTTCTAATTAACTTCTGGCTCTCAACTTCCCCCTCTGAAAAGTGCAGGTTGCTCACACTTTCCAGTTTTCTGTGAACTCTAAATCTAAATTTCTCCAGTCCAAAGGTCATATTTCAAGTGAAATGGTTTCTGGTTTCTGTGCCTCATTTGTGAACAGTTATCTGGACTTGCAAAGCAGACATAAAAATAAGCAGTCCTAGAAATGCTCTGAATCAGTTCCTGGCTCCATAATCTCTGCCCTTCCATGTGTACACTCCAAAAAATGATAAATACAATGAACTTCTCCAGAAACTACTGTCAAACAGCCTTCTAATCAGATGCAGACAGACTGAATCCAAGCCTAACCAGCCTTAATTGAAATTGCCCACTGGCTCTGGCCAGCACCGCTCACCCTCTCTGAAACCCAGACCCAAACCTGCTGACCTGCATCCTTTTGACATTAAGGCTTACTGCCTGCTTGAGGAACCTTTGGAAATGATTCTGGTACGTGTCACAAGTCCACCTGTGCAATGCTTACATGAATATAAGAGGAAATCTTTCTGTGAATAAAAGGGAATTGTATTTTTATTTCTGTAGGTTTAATTTAGTCCCACTCAAAACCAGTCTGACACATTTTAGTAGTGTCTCAATCCAAATGACCTTTCCCATATGAGCAAAATTTACTCCAGAAAAGGGTACTGAATGGTGCAAGACTTCCAAGCAAACATCAAACTCTATCTAGGTTTCACAATAGCAGCTGCAGATCTGCTGTTGCATTGATTAGTTCCTTAAAAGAGGGATTCTTATCCTTCTCTCAAGGAACTAATCAAGGATGATTGCAAGTCCTGATCAACTAGAATAAAAGTTGGGTTAGCAGATGAGGATACAAAACAGTGTGAAGCCTCTGGCAATTTGAGCAATGTACATTGTGCTCCCACTCACATGGGATATGAGATCCCATGGATCATGTGACTCAGGCAAACCCTTTTTCCAGGTGAGCATTAAAGCAATTACACAGCATTACTGCTGGATAGGATTCCTCCCCTTGCTGTTTGAGAGCTATCAGAACCAAACTGGCTCTACAAACCCAGACCAGACTAAACAAGTTCCTCCCAGGTCTATAGCAATTGGTGGAGATTACAGCAGAAAGGATTTTGAGAGTTTCTCCTTGCTTAATTACGAGTTAGATTACTACAGGCGCAGCAAAAAAATAGTGGGTCAAATTCTTCTCCACTGGGGGCCCCTGTCCAGCTTTGCTGACGTCAGTGTTGCCATTACCAGATTTAGCAGATGATTGCTGCAAGAGAGGATAATAGTGACCAGCAGTTAAATGAAACCTTTAGAAGGAGGGTGAACCCTCAGTGCCTAATTCGTGGACTCAAATCCAATTCTCTTTGACAGAGCTGCGTTGCTGACTGAGGGAAACTTGTCCTATTGAGCTTTATTTTAAATTTCAATTGTTTCTGATTTTTAAGAAGTAAAATTGGCACAGAACCAGCAATGGCATCTGTTCCTCTAAGGCACCTGTTCCCCAGTTTTGATTTCCAAGTAACAAGATCTATTGTAAGGGTAACTTGGAGTCATAAAGAGAGGAAATGAGCTGTATTTACAATGCAAAATGCAAAGAATTGTTTGACTTAGGAACAGGGCAAAGAATTATTTTATGGTTGAATACCCAGGCTTGTAGATGAGTGATGTTTCATTAGAAAACAAACACCAAGCAATCAAACATCACGTAGAGGGCTGTGCAGAGCTCTGAGCAGGACCAGAAGGAATCAGGCAGCACCTACCTGAAAGAGCTTGTTTTTTATCATGCCAGCCATATCCAGGATTCATTTTTATAACCTTGTTTCACATCTTTAACATCATGCAGTGGTATTTCCTACACGTATGTCGATTTGATTTTATGTCCATATTTCACTTTGTAACTAACATCGACTTCATAGACAATTTCACTGCAAATTAAATGCTTCATTAGCTGTACCCAGACTCATGACAGAAGCATGGTCAGACTGAAATCAGTATTGCAATCTTCAGGGCTTCCTCTTTCTGTTCCTAAACTTCCTAATGTTAAACCTTTCCAGCAGCAGAAAAATGGAAGGAAGTCTGCCAGGCATCTACACAGCACTCAGTAATCCCATCAGCCACTCTGCTTATATTTGATTGTAGCAGCTCAGAGGTACCTGCTTCTGAAGTGGACCTTCCCCAGACATGCACCAGTGAAACCAGCTAAGCTGTCATACCAGCCAGTGTAAAACAAGCATGATGGTTGTATGGTGGCCTTAAGATCCAACAGCAGGACTTCCCACAGATGATTAGATCTCATGACAAAATTAATGCCTTTTTTTTTTCTTTTTTTTTTGGAAGCCAGACAGCATCAGGCTGTGTCAAGTCTGGTTATAAGACCTCAAAAATGGCAATGTTGTACAGTGAATTGAAGGGGCATTTTGTTATGTAATGTCTGACATGAAAAGTTGTGGATGGCCCTTCTTTGAAATCGTTTAAGGCCAGGTTGGATGGAGCTCTCAGAAAGCTGTTCTAGGGAAAGGTGTCCCTGTCTGTGACAAGGGGGTTGGAATGGGATGGATTTTAAGGTCCCTTTCAACCCAGGCCACTGTATCATTCCATGATTAATAAAAGCTCAGGATGAGTGCTGGGTTCAGTGTGGCTGCTCCCTCTTACCAGTGAAATAGCAAGTGCTCAGTGGGAGCAAGAACAACCATCAGGCTGGAAAGCACCAGCTGGGGAACAAACTTGATGAGGGAATCAGAGCTGTGCAGAGACATGATAATAGTCTTCAGCTACAGAGAAGATAATTTTAAAGGAGAGAGAATTAAACTGTCTTCTGTCTACTGTGAATAGCTCATGCAGTACCAGGGGTTCAAACTGAAGTGAGGAAATGTGAAGCAAAACATCAAGAAAAATCTTCAAATTGCTGAAGAGAATGCCCAACAAGTCTGTGGGATTTCCATCCTTTGAGGTCTTTAAACAAGGGCTAGACAAATATCTGCCAGCAGTGTTGGGGGTATAGCTGGCTCCTGCAGAAAGGGGGGAGGTCCATGGCACAGAGATCTGTGCAGCCTAGATTGGAAACTTCCTAAAATTGTTACATGCATCTCATATTATTCTTATATTATTTATTCTCCACACATTCTCCTTATACAGATTTTTTAATATTAATGTTTTGATATTTGCAAAGGATTTTGTGCTGCCACTCCAGAATGAAAACCTCTGAATAAAATAATTAAAAACTGTTCAGGAAAATCAGGGATTTCACAAGCTTCTGATACAGCCTGTTCCTTGCATCTAAGTTTTTTCCTAACTTAGACCTTCCTTTCAGCAAATTAGCATGATTTTTTTTAAACTTGCCCTTTACAGTCATGGAGAATGATTTATCATTATTTTTTGTCCTTATAAACCTTCCTGTATTTGAAGCCTTTTGTTTCTAATCAGTCTTCTCCCTTCTAGGTTAGAGCAAATACAATACTTCAACACTTCTTCAGAGGACGCATGATTGAAACTCTGCTAATTTGTAATTTTCTCCCCTGGATTATCTCTACCTCATCCACATTCTCCTAAATGATTCTAATCCCAAATTGGGTGTGCTTTTCTGGATACAAATTTAATAATTCTGAGCAGAATAAAAGATGCAAGAGAATAATTTGTTATCTAGAAAAGCCCTGTAATTTTGGAAAGTATCAACATTTGCCTTTTTATTGCTGTTTACAACAAACCTCTTTCAGTTTACAGTCAACTACAATCCCCAAATTGGTTTTTCTTTAATAGCAATTTTGTTTTGCTGATGAAAACTGAGACATGAGTATTATTTCCAGAAGTCTAAAATTCATCAATATTTATAAAAGCCCTCTGAAATATATACTGGGAAAAGCAAAGTATTTCTCAGTGGTGTATAAATATTGTTATAGCTATAAATATACCTGTACTCTCAATTGGTTTTAAGACCACTTATTTTTGACCCTTTTGCAATTAAAAACTGGACTAGAGAGACAGTGGGGAAGACAAAGCTGGTGTATGGAGCCGTGGGGGGATGAGCAGCACAGAAGTCTCCATTTCCAGAGAGATACAGCCACTGCTCCTGGACTGATTGCTTTTATTTAGGAAACAAGAAGGCAGGCTGTAAAAAGCAATAAAAATAGAAAGCAGCTCTGCTGCTCTGCCCTGCCATGGCTCTGTTCTTGCTCTGTATACAGCCAGGAAGCTGATCCTGCACACCTTCCCCTGCCTGAGGAGCAGCTCCTGCAGCAACGTGGGCTCCCAGGAGCTGCAGCAGAGGCTGCCAGCTCAGAGCAAGGCTCACTGCCCTCCCAGGGCATTTGTATCTGACCTTCCTCTGTGCACATCTTCCAGTCCTTTTGGGGCAGTGGCTCCACCAGCTAATGGGGGTCAGGATCAGCAGTGTGTAACACTGGGGTCTCTGGGCTGCTGCCTCCCTGGAGGCTCTGCACAAGAAAGGCCACTGCTAAGCGATGGGAAGGGAAAAAGAAGCATTTTTGATGCTCTGGAGAGAAGACCAGTGCACAAGGAAAGTGCAGGGCTGTTGGGCTGGAGGGGATGAGCTGACACAGCTGCAACCTCACCTGACTCAGCCAGGGTGGGAGTAGGAAGGCGACTCCCGTTTTCCGGGACATTTCAGATAACCACTGCATGGACACACGTAATTTGTCTCACTCATGTGTGCAAGTGCCTGAAAAAACTCCTGTGTGCACAAGGGAAAATCTTAGCCTAGAAACATAGTGGAAAATCTGCTGGACCTGGTGCAGGTTAAGCTCCAAACCACAATGTGGAGAAGAGCAGGGCCAAAGGCTTTCCCATGCCACTGTCCGGGCTGCCATTCCACACAAATCCCCCCAGATGCACTGGTGATGTGCCCAGACATGGCAGCATATTGAAATGCTGTGACAAAAGAGGAGGAGGAGAAGAAAAAAGGGAATATATGGCTACATTTGATGCTAATCCATCTCCTCCAGGACTACTGCTAATATATCCTAAGAATAGACACAGCTACCAGAGCCAGCATTCACTGGAAAGAAAAATGGCCAAAATAATTCTGTTTTCTATTAAATATAACAGTGCCTTCCCAAAAATGCAATTCAGGAAGCTTTAATGTTCTCTTTCAGGGAATTGTAAGTAGAGCCACAAAAAACCTCTCTCTCTTTTTTTTTCTGCAAATATGGTTGTCTTTAAAATGCAAAATGTTTTACATTTGTGACAAAACCCAGTGCCCTTCATAACCATCTGTATTATTTCCTACACACAAATGTATTCATATCTACACATCAAAATAATGGAACTGCACATTGCTGCAACATTACCTGGCTCCTGCCTGAGGACTGTCTCACAATTGCTTTTACAAACACCTGTTTTGAAATTGCAGAGCTAAGGAGCTCCAGGTCTTGAAGAGAAAGGCAGTGTTGCACTGCCCACCTTTGACACATTACTTTGACTAATCCAACCTTACATGTTCACAGCTTCCAAGAAAAAAGAGTACATATAATAACATGCAAAAACTCTGGGGGAAAGGTGGGTGATGTGGAACAAGGCACATTTTCAGGAGATTTGAAAGCTGGTGCTGTTTACCAAGATCAGTGACATGTCATCCCAGAGGAGCATCTATAAAAGCCTCTGTAGTTCTGCTGCCCTTCTGTCTCTCTGTGTTTTGTATTTCTAAGCAGGCAGTTTGCAGCCAGTGTGCACTCTGCATGCATTAAGCACACACAGCATCCGTGTAATGCAGCGTTAGAGATTAGAAGGTACTATGCAAAGCTGGGTGGTACAAAGAAATGCATATTTAAATTAGAAGTTAACACAGAGAGGGTTGAAACAGGAGATGGATAAATTGTTCCTGTGATCTAATCACTAAAATGTCCATCTAGCAGATATTAAAATGGGGAGGCCATGGGGAGTGGCATGTGTGCAGTTTCACTAATGCATCTCAAACATCAGAGATCTGTAAATCTGTAAATAACAGATTTTAAAAAGTACTCCATAAGAACAACAAAAAGTCTAGCTGAAAATAATACATCTGAATCAAGTTTCATATGGTTTTCAAGAAACAGCCTGATGCATGCAACACGAGCTTTTCAAAAAAGAGCTTAATACAAGAGGCAGTACAGAAGCAGATTGAGTAGAAGAGACTTTCTGAGCTGCTGAATTTTCAAAAGGGTAAATAGCATTACAGAGAAAGGCTCAAGATAGGAAAAAAAAAGTAAGTCCTTCCTCCTACGAGTGAGGGGCAGTGAAGTTTTTAGGACTCAGCTTGGTATTTCAATAAATAATTATGTTTTTCCAACTGAACAACCAGATAGACACGGCAAACTGTAATTAACACCAAGAAGCATAATACCATTTGGCAAGCATACACCTTGTTTCTGAACAGGAGGCTTCAAGAACCCCTTAAAAGCTATTCAAAGAAACTTGTAATTATAATTATGTGCTAGTGTGATTAGTCTCTTCTAATAATGTCATGCCTATTGAGCACACCCTATTGAAAAGCCCACATAAAAAATGCACAGTTCCACTGATCTGTATTCTCATGTCAGAAGCTCTCATTTGGAGATCTGAGAAATTAAAGAAATACTACTTTGGGGATTAAGAAACTTGGTTTAGCACTGTAAAATAACTATTAATAAATGTGCTAGCATTTCCCTTTAAAAGATACCATATGCAGTTGCTTATAGCTATGCCTAAATTTTTAAACTGTGGGATTGAATCTCATGTTCATGAATTTTTTTAATAATTAAAGGCTTTGGTGACCTGAAGCAGAACTTTGACTATAGACAACAAAGTGAGCAACAAATAGACACTTTAGACAGTACATGAATGGTCAAAACATCATAAATAAGGTTATAGAACAATCTGATTATGCATGCAATTATAGAGGTGCTAAATATTTGTGTTATTATTAAAAATGGCCGCTGTAATAGAAACTATCTTCTTAATCTTTATTGCAGAAAACAAAGATATCATCTATACCTTCATGTAAAATAAGCCATAAAAGCCCTCTCAGTGCAATTGCATTGGTAATTAGCTCTTGTTCATTTTAATTTAGAAGGACTGAAAGGTCCAAGAAAGAAAGGAAGATGCCTGCTACCTTAGTCCAATTAACCCATGTACTCGAGAATGTATTCTGCAGAGTTAAACACAGCAGTGACACCCCTGGGGCCCCATGAGCACACACAGCTTGGAGAGGAGAACAGCACCTGGCTGAGACACTGAGAGCCAGAGACCTCTGCCAGTACTGAGCTGATAGAAATGTGTGTCAGGTGCCTCTCGAATGCTTGCATTACAGAGCAGTTTTTGCAGATAATCACTTCTTCTCTCACAGCCAGGATGAGTGTTCAGAATGTGGGGCAAGTCAGACAAAAGGGCCTTCCTTGTGCCACTCAGCCTCCTTTCCCCTCTCAAGCAACCTTGTGCCTCGTCTCGCAGTCGCTCACCTCCAGATGTACCGATTTTTGTTATTTCTGCAGTCAAAGTAGAATTTTCCACCCCCATTTGGAAAACGCCCAGGGGGCTGTAAAAACCTTCAGACAAAGCAGGAGGGATATACAATGCCATATTAAGAAGAAAATAAATTAATGTCCTTAAAACAAGGCATTACCATTCTCTTCATCTCCTTGGAGACCTGGTGACCTCCGAGGTGGTTATAAAAGGGCCGGTCAACACCCCAGTGTGGCGCGTTATGGCTGATGGAATTGGCACGCTGGCGGTTCATCTTGGCTATCGTGGCTTTCTCATCTTTCTGGAATACAAACCAGAGAGAAAGGCATAATGAATTTTCAAACATTTACATGGCAGTCATTCTCCAAAGCATCTCTCACTTCTGATCTCTCACTCCAAAAGCTGGCTTTGGACCTTGAACACTCTGAAGCAGCCGCTGATCAGAAGCAGTCCCAGTCCACCATTTCTCTTTCTTCTCAGTTTTTAGAACCCTTGCCTCTAAGTGGTACCCATCATGTTACTCCTTTACTTGTTCCAAACAACCACCATAACCTGTGTAAACATGGGGAGCATTCCAAAATGGAGACATCTATTTTCTTTATTAGCAAATTGAATCAAGCTGAATAATTTCAGATAGAAAACTGCAGTTCCAAGCTGAGATACTACACACAGGGTCCTCAAAAAGCAAACAAACAGTTACATCTGGAAGAGAAATGACACACTGAGTGATCTGGCTGAAGAACAGGAGCCTTGAAGGTCCCTGAAGCTATGGGAATACAGGACACCTTTTTTCATAGGTACAAGCAGGTCATTCTCCACGTTTGCACCAGGATATTCCCAGACATGCTAAGGAAAGCATGTAGACCTCTCACACAGCTGTGTACATGTTCAGGGTAATGCAATTGCAGTGTGTGACAAAATGGCCTTCCCAACTCTAACACTAGCCTCCAGTTTGACACTAATTCTCCTGAAGTTTGGACAAAGTCTTTGATTTCATTATCAAGGCTTTGACTCTTGGCTACAGTGGGAGCTTACTGTGAGTTTAGTGCAGGGTCTGTTGGACGGGTTTCATTCGAGCTCAGTGCCAGTCACAAGAGCACAGAAGTGCAACGTGTAACTAGACTCAGCAATGGGCAGATTAGTTCCTTGTTTTGAATATATTCCTAGCCAAAAAGACAGGCAGGTTTCCACATGGAATGTGTTCTGTGGACAGAAGTCCCTCTGTCAAGGGCTCCACTGCAGACTGGCTCAGGGATGATTGTGTGATTTACCTGTGCTGACTCAGAAGGCAGAGGGAGGGAAATTATTTTATCCTTTCTTAAAACAGGCGACCTCTGGAAAGCTCAAAAATTCGGAAGGTGGGGATAGTGGTTTATTACTTGAGAGATTAAACTTTTTCAAGAGAATTGCTGCTTCAATGACATTACAGAAGAAAACCAGACTTAATAGTTAATTTTGGATGTCCAGACAACTGAGTCATTTAAAAAGAAAACCTCCATTGCTTTCAACTCAAGAATTTTGGTTCAAGTGTTATTTAACAGTACAAGTAGGTCCACTGCTTTTCTTGCCTGGAGTTTGCATTCCATACCTATTTATTTTGATTCCCCACTATTCACTGTAACTTGTACCTCTCAGGAGTTTGCAAAATACCTGGTGTTATCTCCATGGTAACCACAGAGTTAAATGTCAAGTGCTATGCTGCCTTAAATTAGGGTTTTTAAAAGGAAATTTTAAAAGGCTTGCTGAAATTCAGTGCTGGAGAAAGCTGCCTGATTGACAAGCACGGGAAATCATCTTCTCCCTCCTTGCGAGGAAGAGACAGCTACAATGACAACATTTCCCATGGGACCACAGCCCCCCACGTGGGCACTGAACATCTCTGAGCACGGGGGGCTGCAGCTTCATGGCCACGGGTTGGGGACACGGGGCCAGTTGTGCCAGGAGCCCTGTGCCCCACACCCAGCAGCAGTGGTCCTGCCGCTCCAGGCCGCCAGAAAAGATCTTCTTCACCCAGCCAGGATGACAAGAGTAGGTTCACAAGGAAACCCTGGGGGAGCAGACCTAAGGGAGCTGTCAGCACCCTGGGATGACCGTCGGGGGGAACCACAGGGGCTCCCACATCGATGCCTCCAGGGCAGCCAGTGCCTCCCACGTCACCTCTGCCCCACACTGAACCCACCACTGGTTTGTCAGCAACGGCTGAAAACTCCAGCACTTGGCACCAGCTGAGTTTCACATGAGCAGCCATGACAGAGCCACTGGATAACCTCCAGGAGAGACAGCTTTTAAATGTTTCTAAAAATACATTAATGTGATGAAATGCTGGTGTCCAGATTTGAGTTGGTTTGAGGTTTTGTTTTTTAGAAGTCACTGCTCTTTATACTCTTTGCCATCATTTGTAGTACTTTCTTGTGGCTGTTTTTCAGTTATGCAATCTTTTTCATAGTTATGCTTCTTTCTTTTATGATGTGATGCCAGAAAACTGGTAGGAAATACAGTTAATTATCTCCAAGCAAATAGATATTTTTCAACAACAGAAGTGACACTGTCAATCCATTTTATTCCAACTTTTGGTTTTCAACTAAATGGAATAAAAAACCCCAGATGTTGAAACTAGCCTGAGGACTCACAAAAGCAAAGCTATTTGGTTACTTAACAAATGCCTTTACATCAACAAATGATAAAAGTGATATACAGCAGGTTTTCACCCCATGAGTTAGTAAATTTGGTTAGAATTTGAGAAAAGCCTTAATTCCCAAGTCCATGAAGGCATATTACCCCTCTCAGCCCATAAGTGATCCTTGTACCTGCTGCAAGTGCTACTGAGTCTGAAGCATCACCTGATGAATTTGAAGGAAATAAAAGACCTAACACATATTGATTTACACATCTGGATTGAGGTAAGGACAGGACAAATGGGTAAACGTGATTCTGGGATTGTTTCTAACCATGAGGTCAGGTGCCACAAATTTTCTATGGCTTCATGAACTCTGGCAATATTTCCCCCCCCACCTCTTGTAGGAAGTTTCCACTGGATTGTGGACTGTGTTTCAGCAGTATTTCCAATCAGATTAAAACACATATATACAAACACAGTGCACTTTCTCTTTTCCACATTACATAATGTGCTACTATATCATTTTGAACAATAGGACTTTGTTATTTTCATCACCCACGGAACAAGTAATTTTGAAGAAAATAAATTATCTCAAGTTTTTAAAATAACAGGTTTTATTTTTTCTTCAATAAGTATTGATCTTAACAGCAAACTCTAAAAATGAAGCATTAGATGGGTCACAGCTCCTCTGTGGAAATTTATGAGGCTGCCTCCTCTGTTTCTCCCTGGCTAAGTGACAGCATAAGGACAACTTGCACACAGGGCTGCCTAAGGCATAACATGACTGGAAAAGAAGAATAAACAAAGAGAAGTGGTGATACCTTTCAGTCCTACTCATTAGGGGTACTACCAACAAGAGAAGAAGGTGTAAAAGTCTGACAGCAATGGGTTTTTCAGATTTTAGGTGGCTAAACTCCAGAAAGCTGTTGTGGGAACTTTTCAAATCAGGACTCACAAAGAGACTGTAAATCTGATTCCCAGGGGTTTTATTGTGTTCCCACCACCAGTTCCCACACACTGAGCTACAGTAATGCTACAGCAAAAGTGCAGAAAGAGCAGGGGTTTTCTTGTACTTATCAATTGAATCAAGAATGCCTGTTAGTTCTTAAGTGTGTGTGATAGGATTTTCCAACATATTGATCACTATCAGTACAACAGTGAAATCTAATCATGGATCAGCTATATCAGATTTAACTACATATTATTCTTTAAATTGTCTTGAAGTCCTTCTGACATCTGGATGATGTTTCTTGTAGTGTTGCATGCTCCAAACCACTGCCTTCATAAATCTACATGAGTGGAACCCTGCTGAGCTCTGATTAAATGCACTAAATTGAGGAATCATCACATTAGATTGATTGTGTTTTAGGAGAGTCACATGCTCAACATTTAAAGGACCATTTTGTTTCTTCAGCTGGATGGAATTCCAGGACGTTATTTAGAAAAGAATGAGAATTGTTTTTCTAGGAGTTACAGCCAAAGTTTTGTTGAGCTGTTTTAAGGCCACCATCAACAATCCTTTTTGAAACTGGTGTGTACCTGCTATTGTTAAAAGAAACACCCAAGTGCAATCAATTGAAAGACATTAGAAAAAATAAACATTTTTTCCCTTTTCAGACTTTGTGCACTCAGCACAGCGTGTTTGGTCAGCAGTATTGCTCATCTGTTTGCAGGCACATTTTGTTTCTACTTGTGTTCAAAGCCAAGTGTTCCCCTAGATTCCTGACAATGTTGAGGACGGTAAAAGTAGCTGTAAAACTATGTGCTGTTAAAATCCTATTCATCTTAAGGTCTATTTCCCACTCCTCCAAATACACACTTTTCCACCCGTCTCAGAGTAAAGCTTTGACCAGTGATTAGAGGTGCTGGGAAGAGTAGTTGTGATGGTTCTGCACATTAGTGCAGCACCTGATCTCAGAGAAGAGCAGAAACTGAGCAACAGCCACCAAGTGATGTGCTCCTATACAAACACCAGAAACTGGGGCAGCACAAGACCTGGGAATAATTAATTGGAGCACTGTAAGAATACCAGGGAAGTGATAGGATAGCAATAATGACTGGGACAAACATTTTGAATAGGATTCAGAAGGGCAGATATAAAAGTTGTGAAGGTGGAGGACCAGAGTTATGCAATATCAATGCTGCAGTCTGCAGGGTGAGCTAAAAAAGCCCCATGTAACATGAATAGAACAAAACCATTCTGTAGAAGGGTAAAGACATTGTTGTACAGGCCATTGCAGTACCTAGGGGTTAAATTTGGGAATCACTAAAGTGTGGGCAACAGTTTTAGTAATTCTAGCTGATAAAATGCTGTTTATCTGGAAATACAGACTTTCAGGTAAAGAATGAAGCCAGTAAGGAAGAAAGCAAAGATCTCCTTGGAGAACTCCTGTATTTCTTCCATGCTGAAGCATTACATATTCAAATGGTTGTGAAAATTAACTGTATAAGAACCAAAGCCACCCTGTGTAAATCACCCATGTGAGGATAACAGAAACTTAAATTTCTTCATTACTGTAGAACTGAAGGAACAGATTGTTTGTCTCCAGGTTATCAGTACTGCCACAGTAGAGGCAAAAGGGAAGAAGGCTCATAAGCATAGGGTTATAAATGGAAAGCATTGAATCACAGAACCATTTAGGTTGCATTTAGGATCATTGAGTACAACTGTAAACACAGCACTGCCAAGTTCCACTAAACCATGTCTGGAAGCAAAACTTAAGTGTCATGTGCTGAAGTCAGAAAGACAACCTCCATTCCAGTTCTGTGGAAAAATGCCAGATTCCATTTCAGTTCTGGTAAGAGATATTTTTAATAACTATTTAGTCAGCGATCATGACACAGAGCTTGTAGAGCAGCAAATGCTGGATTTGGATTAACAGCCTTGAATCCAAGTTTTTCTAAAGAGAAAAAAATACAGTAGCTCTGACTGGCTTTGTTTCTTCCATGGAGCATTTGACAGAGCACTGCACTGGAGAGCAATGGCTAAGAGAGATGGGGAATATGAAGCTGGGAAAAGAGCTAGTTTCTAGTAAAATGGCAAGAGACAGTGTTGAATAAGGAAGTATTAGTCTAGATGAAGGTTACTAGCAGAGTTTTTCAGTTACTGCTCTTGGGGCAGATTTGGTTGGAATTTTTTTCTTATATTACCTGGCAGCAATGACAGATTTGGCTAACGAGAGAAGCAGAGGTGTATTTGATAGATATGAAGAAAGGGAGTATTAGCACCCAACATTTGAGGACTAATATGGTAGAAATGAAACTTGAGACATTTGAGTGCACAAAGTGCCTGATCACTCCCTTAGAGATCACAGACAGAAATTTCATTTCATTATCAGGAATCACATTAGTTCATCACAGAATAAATAGCAGACACTGAGATAATCCAACTTTGCAAAAGGTAAAGGTTTCCTTTGATGAGCAAGAAAATGTGAGAGCTTGTGCTTGTCTCTTCTTTGTTGTGTGAAGACATTAGAAGAGTCTCTCTCAGGAGAAGAAAGGAGAGGGAGAGGGGATACAATTGCTGGCAGACACCAGACAGCAGACAACCAGAGCAACTAGGTTTTAGAGCAGCCCACTGTTAGCACTAATGGGAGCAAACAAACCACAGCAAACGATTCAACAGATCTTTATGGCAGAACCTGCTGATTTCATCTTTTTATATGCTTCACAGGCAAGTGCTCACCCATGAGGGCAGCAGAATCAGAGGACAGGGCAAACAGAAAGGTGAAAGCAGATCTGGAGGTAGAGATGAGGAGAAAAGAAATCTAAAAAGACCGGGTTTTAAAACTTTGCATTTCATTATCTTTTAATAGAAAGCAACTCTTCTGTGTACCAGACAGAAAACAACTACATTTTCAGCTCCAGAGTTATTATTAAAGACCAAGGGAGTAGAATCTAGCCTTTTCCCCCCTAAAACTGCACCAACTATATTCCAGTTAACAGCAATTTTAAAAAGTAAGAAGAAAAAAAATATTTTCAAAGAAGAAGCTAGTTTCAGCTCCTGGAATAAGAATATTAGGTAAATGTTCCTCCCACTTACTCTGTGCCCAAGAAATGATATTAACACAGTGAAAAAGTCAAACAAACAAAAAAGACAGAAAATTCAAAGTTGTGGCTCCCCATGGCAAGAGGGAGCAGAAAGGGTATGGAACATAAACCCTTGCATTTGATCCATTAATAGTAACTCGTGGTATTGTTAGGTTTTGATGGCTGTGGGGCTGATGAACCAGGTATCCAGATAATTCAAGTCTGCTGTGTGAACTGAGGAACAGCTCAGGCAGTTACCTGGATCTGCTCTCAGGCCAATGCTAATTTGAAGCCTTATGTGCAAGGAGAGAAGGAACCCAGACACAACTCACAGCAGCTCTGTACTAAGTAAGGTGACCATTTTATGGCCATTACTGGAACAGAATGAACTGAAAACCTGGCTAAATACATCACAAGAAGTCATTAAAAGCAAGCAGAAATGAAAGGAAAAAGTAAAGTACCAGAGTTTTGCCGGCCATCAGGCAAAATGTTCCAGACTGACCGAACTGACAATGGGCAAAAGCTTTTCTCACTTCTCATCTTCATGTTATGTGAAAATGAGTTATTGAAGAGGAAGAGAACTCTAAACACTGGAACAGGTTGTCAGTGGTGGATGCCCCATCCCTGGAAGTGTCCAAGGTCAGGTTGGATGGGGCTTTGAGCAACCTGGTCTAATGGAAGGTGTCCTTGCCCAGGCAGGGGGTTTGGAACAAGGTGATCTCAAAGGTCCTTTCCAATCCAAGGCTTCCTATGATTCTATGAAAAGATTCACAAAGAGATTACAAAATAGCTATGGGAACACAAAAGTTGCAGCAGTATGGGCAAACCTCAAAACTCTAACCACCTAATACCCATGACACTGGGTAGCTGCTTTTTTATGTTTCAGTTTAGCCCAATAATTACATAAGTCATGCAAATGTCCCAATTTTGGGACACAGCACGTTACAGCAGCATTACAGTAGTGCTCAGAGACTTCAGCTAAGTGCTGCACTGTGTAACAGAGCTGCAAAAAATACGTACAAAGCAGTGAAAGAATGGCCCACTTTATTTTACTATGGCAAATCAAGGCATAAAGATGGAAGTTCCTCAAAACCCATGTCTGGAATGGAATCCACGTCTCTTATGATTCTCTGTCCAATCTCCTACTCAAAATACATGCCATGTTCAAAAATGAAGCCAGGTGCCAAGCACTCTGAAGTCTCTGTTTCTGAGGTTTTTGGTCTGTACTTGCAAGCAGCAGAATCCTGATCTTATGTCTTTCTCTTCTGTCCAGAGAAACTTTCAGTTCTCCACAAGAATACACAGACAGCTTGGTGACTGCATGATTTAAGAAGTCAGTATAGGTTCTCTACTCCAGGAGATGGGCTCTGACCACAAGGGTATTTTGACTTATATTCTTAAATCTGCCCAGCAAAGAGGAAGTGATTTAGGTATAAACACCAGCTGGCCCATTGACAGGCAGTGATGCTCAGGAACAATAATCTTGCACTGCAAGTTCTAATCCTCTTTTGAAGATTGACAATTGTTAATGAGATTTATTTTATGAGCAGATAGAGACCAAAACATCAGCTTCTCTCTTTAGCAGATGATAAGGGATTTTCTTGGAGATTTTTTACACAATATCCATTAAGGAGATTTGAGGTTTCTCTTCTCTCAGGAAGTGAGGGAATGGTAGCAAAGTATTTCTGTACAGGTGTTAGTTATTCAAATCAACCTTGCTGTTGGAACATGTCACAAACACTAATTCACTTAATCTCATGGCAGTCCTATTTACAGGTGTGGGAAGGCTTAACTTGTTTTAGATTCAGAAAAATATGAAATTATTTTCAATTCAGGCCAATCTGTATATGCTTGTCCATACTGTGAATAGCAAAGTAGTAGCAGAAATTACTATGAGAAATATTATTAGCTATGATTAACTAGATCAAAAAGGTCTTTTTCTAGTATTTCAGTCTACCATTTTTAAAAAGACTACAAGCTAGTGATAATTTGCTATTGGCAGTGTCACAAAAAGAAGATATATCAGCTGAAGTCCACTTGAGTTCGACTTGATTCGAGTTCAATTCAGTAATGCCCTGACAGCCTTATTGTGTGCAGCCTGACCCATGTCATAATTGGTCTGATCTCATCTTACTATCACAATGATCATCCATCACTACAATGGGCCAGTTTTTCCCATCTTCAGAAAGAGAGGCTGAAAAGCAATGATAGGAAGTGCTCTAATCTTTATGTTCATTCATCTGGTGAGCAGGTAGACAAAATCACCTCTGTAACCTGACAGAGAAAAGATCTTTGTGGTTTTACTCTATTCCTTTAAGTACTACTACAAAACACATATCTATATTAACAGCATTCTTCCATATGATTTTGAAAACAGCTGAGGACAATTTCTTTGAGAGAACTGGAGAGAACTTGACGCAGACACCTTATGTAGATGGTGGCTATTCCCTTCTATGCACATAAAAGTTCAGGAAGAGGAGAGAGAAACAGGATTTTTTGTCACTGAAAGTCAACTGTCTCGTCTATAAAAGCTTTACTTTGGTGTTCCAGAGACATGAAGTTATTAAAGGTACCTAGACGTGTTTAGTTTGTTTGGTCTTACCCGCTTCTGGCTGCAGCGCACGATGAGGAAGGTCTCAATGCTGTGCTCTTTCAGATAAGCATTGCGCTCCCCTCCGAAGCCCAGCTCCACCTCGTAGTCCCCATTGAGATAGTTCAGGGTCGCTTTGGTTATGTGGATGCGCCTTGAACGAGACAAAAGACAAGCAAGTTTTGTAGACTCTGAAAAGCTGTCTCCTAAAAAGCCAGGTCCTGTCAGGGATGAGTTCCACGTACTGGAACAAACAACCAATAAATTGATTTAGCCATGTTGTTACTCTTCTACATTGAGTATTGTGGGAGTTTTGTGGATAAACACAACAGCTTTGATGAAACAACTTACCCAGCTTTGCCCCCTGCTTCCATGTGGTTGGCTAATGTAACATCATTGGACCACACATCAAACTGCCACTTCCTGAGGCCCAGGACCCCGCAGTGAACTCTCCCACTGTGGATGCCGACCCTCATGTTGACATTCACGCCTGTAACCTCACGGACTAGCCTGAAAAGAGACGTGGGGGAGAAGGGGCATTACTAATGACTGAGTGGTTGCAGTCAGTGGCACAAACTGGCATCCAGAACACAAAAATCCATAATGATCCATAAATTATTCATATATACACACGGTGCTGCTCATCCACATCAACAGGACAACAGAATAAAACTGGACGAGCTGTACTGCTCTTGGATGGCCAGCAAGAGCACTAATTGGAACAGGGAGCTCTTGGAGTAAATCCATGTACACTGAACTCAGGATCAAGTTGAGAGCTCAAAAAAAAAATTATCTCTGGGGCAGTAAAAGGATTAAAGTGCTGGTCTCTGATTTCCTTACCAAAGCTGGACATAACCTGCCAGCACTCGGCCTCGTTAAGAGTAATGGCATGTTGCAAAGAGAAAAAGGAAATTATTTCAGAGATTTTAATTTGTCTATATGGCACCAAGCATCAACTCTTCCACAGAGGAAATATGATATGTGGGTGAAATACCCCACTGAAGCTGGAAAGCTTTAACAGGCCTTACAGTAGCAAAACCAGAGAACCACATCTATTGCAGTCACTCCAAACAGCTACAAATACTCAAGTTCTGACTGTAATGAGGTTTTGGATGCTCTGCTTACTCCCAAAAAGACTGCTGGAATACTTTGTGGGTTTTGCCCTTTTAGGGCAAAAGTTAACTTCAATAGCTGTTCACATGAAAAATATATTTAGGAGTGTGGGTAGGGGAAAGTCTTCATGAGGCCTTCAGAGCAACTCTGCTCCTCGTTATTGCCAATCACATCATTCCCAGAATGTTCATGTTTCACAGGCAAGTTCACCTACATCACACACCACTGTCCCTTCCTTTGGGAAGTAAGTTCCTTGCAGCAAGAAGGTATTTTATACCTCTCAGATTTTAATCTCTTCAGTTTTCAGGTTCATCCAGTCCTTTCTAGATAACATCATCCAGAAAGGTAAGTCCTCCCAACTCCCTAACATCAACACAGTTCTAATACTTATGCTTTAGTTATTAATGAAATTGCATGATTAAAGATAGACCAATTCTGGACTCCAGTTCACTCCTAACAGTGCAATATGTCCCTTAAAAAACAGTGGCCAAGATGACTTCTTGTTGAAACACCTTCTATCTTCCTCAAGTTCTTATCTCTTTATGATCCATATCTTATGTTCCAGTACCTACTCACTGAAATGACATTCATTATTTTTATTAACAAGCAACAGAGATTCTCTAGCAGGCAAAGGAAGCTGATATGGGTAAGGTGTTACAGGCTTATGAACTGAAAGAGCTCCAACCACAACACTCGGGAAAGGAACAGGAACTGGAGTAATAAAAATGCAGCACCCATAAACCTGACAGGAACAACACAGCTGCAGTTCCTCCATCCACTGAAGGGTGCTGCAGCCCTTCCTGCACCCCCTGCCAAGCCATGTTACTGACACAAGACCAGGGAACTTTTCTCAAGAGTCATTGATGAGAAGGTGACTTTGTCCAGACTTTGCAGCAAACAAGTAAGTTTGGTTATTCTTTATAGACATTAAATATCCTTTGCTACCTTCTTTTTTTTTTTTTTTTTTAATCTCATTTATACCAGCAGTACAGTGAATACAATTTTCTTGAAATCTTTTCTATTTGGGGTGACACTCCCTGCTGTTATTAGATACAGATTAAATCAGCCTACGGGCAGGGCCCAGTGTTGGTGAAGCCTGCAATCAAATGTTCAGTAGTTATTTGTTACCTGCAATCAAATGTTCAGTAGCTATTGGTGTCCTTAATTGTGAAACCTCTTATCTTGATCCTTAGGGGAGGAGGGGGGAAGAGGGAGAGCAGGGGTGGTGAGAACAGAATCACCTTCCAGACTTATTAAGAGATAAGATTGTTAAATGCATTCATTATACAGCGAGTGGGAAACAAGTTTTAAAGGTTGTTGAAGAGGAATTTGTAAACAAACACTGAGTGCACTTGTTTATTCCAAGTAAGGTGGGTTGCAGTTAATCAGTGAAGTCTAGACATCCCAGCGTTATCCAGCCTTGTGGGGGATTACCCAGCAACATGTGAAGATCTCTGGATTTCATCAGGCCAACTACTGGGCAGTGAACCCAGTATTCTGTTTGTAGGGCTGGTGGCTGAGGATTGCTGCTTCGTATGTTTGACCCTTTGTCACCTGCTACTTAATTGTATTTCACATGGAAGAAATAGCATTCTTTCAAGGGCTGCTGGAAACTAGTTACTTGCAATTCCTTTTATTTTGCACATTGCATACAGACCCCAAAAGGACACTGGTGCAAAGCAATGGAGTTTAAAACCAGGAGAGGAAAGGTAGAAAGTCCTGACAGTGTACACTGTATACAAAGCAAGGGAATGCTGTTGCATACTGTACTTTGAATGGGGCCTTCCTTTTGGGTGAAAACACTGCTTTTCACCCTAAGTATTTGTATTATGAAAATGAGGTTGAAAACTCTGGGGGTGTACTGATGTCCTTGCAGAAATTCAAATGGTTAAGGATGTACTGTGCCAAGCTCAGTAAATAGGTAGCTGTAGATTTTATCAAGCTGAAATGGAAACTTCATCAATTTACTGTATGGAATAAAAGGAGAATTGCCTAGAGATCTTCTACTTCCCTAATACTTCAGAAGATGCCTTCAGAAAATAAAAAAACAGAAGAGAGGGGAAAGAGCAGGAGAGTCTGTGCAGCAGGGATGGTGTAGATATCAAGGTCAGCTCAGTTACTATCCAAAACTGACTGAACATTGTGCCTAAACTTGCATACACTCAAGATGATCAAATAAATCTTCCTTCCCTGAATTCTGAAATAATGGGCCTGTGAAAGCACATGTACAATGAAAACAATATTAAACACTGTCTGTAATCTTCCAAGTAATAAAACAAGATATGGGTCTCCTATTTGTTACTCTCTAAAGACAGCAATGGTCTGGACTAGCATCACTGCTAGTCTGACCTCAGGAGCAGGCAAAGCATCACAAGGGGTTTTAAGAGAAAAATAAAGGTGGGGAAGTAAATAAAGAAAAAGACCATGAATCTGTCCTACTCTGTGCCAGAACAACTTCCTGCTTTGTTTCAGTAATTAATTTAACTAAAGTGAGAAAGCCTTGAATCTGACCCTTTTGGCACAGGGACACATAGAGAAGGATTTGTTGAACAGGACAAGACAGACCTTAGCAGAGCAATTTTAAAGTGAGTAAAAAACTCATTTAAAGACATATAAATGAATAGCGACTGAAATTTAATAAAGTTATTATTAATCCTCTGAATTCACAATTCTGTGATTCACTGGAATCCTCCTTTGGGAACAAGACTTCCAGTAATTATAGTAACCTTTGCCTTTCTCATCAAGAGACTCAGCTCTGATATCCACGTGGCTGTATGGACACAAGTGTCTATTTTGCTGCCATCAAACCTTTACAGCATTTTGTTTTCTTGTTCCAGCTGGTTTCCCTTTTTGCTGGCCAGAGTTCTCTGCTTTGGTTACCTTGCTCCTAGTGTAAAGAAGACCCAACAGGAAAGAAAATCTATTTGCATTTGTTCTGAGCTTCTCTCTGGGGAATATGGTACTTACGAGATGGCCTCTATCATATCCATTCCCATTTCAACACAGCAGTGTGCATGGTCAGCTCTTGCTTCTGGCAATCCAGACACACAGTAATAGCAATCACCCAGGATCTTGATCCTTAAACAGTGGTTCTCCTAAAAAAAATAAGAATAATAAAGGAGAAAGAAGTATTCAGCTTATATTTGTGCTTGCAATAGCTTGCCTTTTAGGGCAGTGAATATTTAAGAAATCCAGTGAACCAGTACAGTCTGTCATTCTTGCAACAGGAGAATAAAAACAAGAGGAAACAAAATTATAATAGAACACTTACAGCTGCAAGCTTATCGAATCTGGCAAAGAGCTCGTTCAGCGTCATGACCAGCTCCTGAGCAGTGCACTGGGAGGCCAGACTTGTGAAACCCTCTATGTCTGCAAAGAGGATGCTGGAGAAAAGAGGGGAGAAAAAAAAATAAACAGCGTTACAAAATTTGTTGCTGATATTTGTTTAAGTGTAAATTCCAAGGTAGAAGCCTGGGATGGGGAGGCACGTAGGGGTGTCCCAGCCCCAGCAAGAAGGAGATGAGCAGCCCTCATGATGCCTCTCGATGCAGCCCCTGTCACTCCTGCAGTGCCCAGCAGCTCCTCGCAGCAAGGCTGCAAGCACAGAACGGCCACGGTGCTGCCAAATGACAATTCCAACTTCTCAACCATGACACAAGGATATCACATCACTCATCCACCCAGAATGGACTGGGAAAGCCCCGTGAAAGCAGCCTGGACTGTTTTGAAAGCACAGTTATTTGAATCACAAGTATTATTAATGACCCTTTGATTTCAGTGAATCAATATTAATGCTGTACTGCAAGGACAACAGTGGGTTGTGGGGTTTTTTTTTAACTGCACAAAGATTCTGTCTCATTGATAATTACAACATGGAAAATACTGACTTGCAATCAAACCCAACCATTATGGAAAATTTAAAACTATTCAGTAAAACAAGCAGCAGACTGCATCTATATAGATCTAAGATAAAATGTATACATGCATGCACATTCATATAAATAGAAAATTCATAAGCTCTATTTGTATACTGGAACATTTATCCAGTGGTTGATTTGTTCTTTGAAGTTGATTATTGCCATCAAGCTGTACTTGGAAAAGAAATGAAAAGTCTAAATAACAACCACTTTGGAATTGTTTCTTTGTAAAATAAAACTCCAACATGTTTTAGGCAAATTGCAGGGGTATGTTTTCAGTTGGAATTCCCTGCAATGTCTTCAGTCAGAAAGCAAAACCAACAAAAATATTTTCACAAGCATTTTTTGCAAAAATCCTGAAACACATTTCAATTCTGGCATGCTTTTCATATTTTCCTTCTACATTTCAACTCCAATAAATCACCAATCAAACATATTGCATTAAATACTTCTTCGTTAGTCAGACTGATGCTAAAATGTACAAGAAAAAAACAAGACAGGAATGCAGGGATGTCTGAATCAAAATATAGTTCGCCATTTTTAAACACTTGAGAAAACACACAAAAATAAATCAAGATTCCACCTATTTACAAATAAAAGTAAACTTCCTGAAGAAACACACTTGAAATCAAATGAAAGCTTAGACAAGTCTGTACTGCTCATAAGCAACTTAAGTACGTGCTAATATGTAATGTACAAATGGGAAATGTCTCCAGTTCTTGGGGCAGTAACAAAATGTGTCTTGTTGCAAGCACGTTCCTCTTCCACCATGAGGCAAATTGCAAATCACTGGCTTTTGAACATGTCCACACTCTTTGCTTGTGTGCATGTTGCAACAGCCTTGTGTTAGAACAGGAGAAATGAAGATCAGCCGCTGCTCTGACGTTCAATGGGTGTATCTCAAAATACTACACAGGGATGCCCTGAGCCTTCTCCTCACACCTAATAAACATGGATAAATGACTGGGGTTGCTCCCTCCATTCCCCATTACTACCATACTAGATAAATGGATCTGACATTTCTAGAAGTTAAATTGTGGCATTATTTTCAACAATGCAAATGAAGCAATCAGCAGAGACCTATGGAGCTGTTCTACACACAGGTTTGTGTCAGCTGGCTGAGCACCTGGGTGCATTACAGCTGTGTGACCTCCTCTGCCACCAAACAGCTACACCCCTGAGCTATCAGAAGACACTCTCTGGGACACGGAGGCTGCAGGGAATGGAAAACTTCATCAGGGTATGGAAAGGACTGCGTGTGAGATGGCAGAGGGCAGAGCAGGTATCTGGGAACTGAGGACTGAGAGGATAGAGACCCATTCGTGTCAGGAGACTGGAGAAGGAACAGGACACAAGAGTCAAAGCAAACAGTCCTTGCAAACCTGAACCCAGCCTGAAGCCTCAGTCCTCTGCTCTCAGCAAAGAACTCTGAAAGCCACTAAATCACATTTTACTCCTCTGCCTAATCTGCCCTCTCCAGACATCCCCACCAGCACTGCAGCTCCAGCAGCAGAGATGCCAGCCAGGTTTCTCAGTCCCAGTCCTGCAAGGGAGGAACAGGGACCCAGGAACTTCTATTCCTTTTGTCATTAGTCCTTGTAACCCATAAAGTCAGCCTGCTCCCTGTAACATACCCAACAATCCAGAAGTGACCAGGAAAAAAGGTTTCTCTTACAGTAGCCATCAGGGAACAGCACATGATCCTCATCCTGTGTTTAGTCAGAGCTGTTATTTGAAAACAAAGCCTGTTGTATCTGTGTCCTCATACACACAACACACACGCAGTGAGATGACTGAAGCACCTCCAGACGCTGCCAGTGCACCTTACCCAGACTGGCAGCCTCAGAGATCAAACACACAGCTTCCCACTGCCCTTAGCTCCTCACTCCACACTCCCCTCTGCCATGTCACACTGCCCTTAGCAATGACGAGATTTCATTAAAGGACCGTGGTGTTGGTGATTGTGATGAAGAGCCCAACTCAAGCCAACTATTTGTCAGTCTTTAGAGGTCATGCCATTTCCTTGCTGGTGGGAGGACAATGCCAGTAATGGGCCTCTCTTGTGCCAAAAATGTGCGGTAAATGACAGTGGTCAACAAAAGGTCAAATGAAATAATTATTATAGCTATAAAATATCGTGAGATAAGTAAGGCAGTGGTTTAGCAGTACTATTAGCTGAAGCTGATTAGAAGGGATTGACCACACAATCTGCAGTCTGGGCATCAGCAACTATTATCAGCCCTGAGTCCCAGTTCCTTCATCTGGGAGGCTACTGCTTTGTGGAAAAACCAGTTTAGCATGTAATTAAAATGTTGTAATGGCTTCAGAGCTCTTGATATATTTTCCACTCCATCACTGTCTTCAGATTTACCATCTGATTGGGTTTTGTCCAGCAGTAACCAGGGTATGACCTCAACAAAATACAGAAAATGGTTTATTTCTGGGAAAGACAGAGAAGAAAAGAGGAGTTATCATTAATTTTATATGTCTTTTTAAATTCTTTCTGGTTTATTTTGGTTGAAAAGTACCACAAATTGTGTTTTAGGGTAGAGGTGAATACTTTCCTAAGCTCCTATTTCAGTTCCTATTTCCAGCAAGGACTGGCTCAAGATTTCATAGCTGTACAAGGCAAGCTCAGTTTTATGCCTGTTGCCTACGTGGAAAAAAAGATGAAGAAGAGCCTGCCCTCCTCCCCTGTGCTTAGGGACCAGCCTGACCAGGCAAGGGAACAGAAAAGGTGGGTACATGAACTAGAACGCCCCATAGCTGTTGGCTCCTGCTGATTCCACCATTTCTGAAGTGCAGCACAGGGCAGGCTGGACTCAGCTCCAGCTGCTGCTGCCACCATGGGAATGCCAGCCTTGCCTGAGCTTGGCTCTTCCCAAAACCACCAGGACACACTGGACTGCAAGGCCTCCATGAGTGGCATGTCTGGCTGCTTTCTGCACAGCGCTTCAGAGAGCTGCAAAGGCAGACTGAGCTGAAATGGAGGGAGGCACAGCTAGCAGGCAGAGACAAGGGGAGAACACTCCCAACCTGCTGAGCTCAGCTTTCCCATTTTTTGGTCTATAATGCATTCACACAACAGTTAAGATATCTGAAAAAGCAGCTCTGGAACCAGGAAGAGCCTGAGTGCAATATCCCAGAGAGCAGCTCAGGTCCATACCACTGCACCTGGAGTCCTACCACTGCAGGTCCTTTAAAACTATCTCCTGTAGGTCAGGTGATCCTCGAACTACTGATGTACCTGGAGGCAGAAGCAGCACAGAGCCCTTGGGATGGCAAAAGATGGCAAAGGAGAACTTTCTTTGCAAGTGTGCAGGAAGGGGAGAGATTTGATAGAAAGCAAAGAAGAACATAAGGAATAAGAAGAGCTAAGGACAAGGTGGGAAGCAGGAAACCACACGAGACATTTGAAAGCCACACACATCTACAGAGAATGATTCTGAAGCGCAGACTTAAGTGTCTGAAGCTAATAAAGTTATCAAAGGAGGGACATGACACAGGTTTCCCTGCAAATGCAGGATTATTCAAAATGCTAAATTAAATCATCACAGTGCTTCTAATGTAAAAACAAAAAAACCCAGTCGTGTTCTATTTCAAGACATGTGCGCACCATGCACGCCAGCCACAACATAAATCAAGCAAGGCAAGAAACACAAACCCTATCACCATCACAACGGTAATGCCAGTCATGAATATAAACACCATGTGTTGCTGGAAACCAAACACCACAGGCACTGCATGGGAAACAGAACAAAACCCCACACTCGGTGAGCTTTAATGGCTCGTAATAGCTGCAAAGTGCATCTGACTGGATGTGAACCAAAGCCATGGTATTTTACCACAACAGCACTACCTACAAGAGAAGAAAGAGTTAATGTGTCATAATAAAACAATCATTGTTCACCAGAAACAAGTATTCATGAGCAAAGGTGCAACAAGGATGCCATTGGCTGTCAACACAGTCTGCCCTTGTCAGGGAGCTCACTAGGCTAATGGGTGAGGACAGTACCTTAGGGTGCTACAACAGCATCCAGTGCAATTGGTGTTGTATGTCATTAAGTCATACTGTGAACAAGGAATAAGAAAGAAGAGGGACGGACTGGAATGAAGGTGACAAAACTCTCACTTGAAAGGCTGGGTTAAGCTCTTAACACCAAAGTAGAATTTCAGAGAACCACAGTAATGTTGAAGTTGTAAGGGATCTCTGGAGGTCATCTTGTCTAACCCTCTGCTCAAGCAGGGCCACCTAGAGATGGTCACCCAAGACCAATGTTCAGATGTCTTTTGAGTATCTCCAAGGTGGGAACATCTCTTCATCATTTTGGCTAGTTAGTCAATTTTTGCACTTGGATGTCTGTTTAACAGCCAGCTCCCCTCCAGCAAAGTAAGCACAGAATTATTTTCCAGCTTCAGTGGCATAAATATACTGTTAAAGTCATCTAGAAGTTTCTAGAATAGACAAGACATCAAGATACATCCAATCTCTCCTTCCTAGTTATAGCTACTTGGGGATGGAATAGCACAGAGATCCTCTGTGTGCTCTCTCTTCTACTCAGCCTGTGCACAAAATAGGATTCCAACTTCCAGAAACACTGAGAACATCTCATCATGCCCTTTCCCTGCTGAATTTGATAGCAGCAACAACAGAAGGACAAACCAAAACAAGCTGAGGACAAGTTCACAGCAGTGCCACAGCGACCGTGGCCAGGCGGCAGCATGTCTGGGAAAAGCAGCACAATTCTGAGCGAGGGCAGCAAAGCCCACCTAGGGAGGGTGAAGTGGCCCACACAGATCATTCTGCTGGGTGACAGCCCAGTGACCAGTCCAGCAAGCTACTTCTAGACTACCTCAGGTCTCAGCAGCATGTCAGCCTTGCTCTCTAGGGATGTCTATGTGACAGGCTAAAGACACAGCCGTGGTGATGCAAAAAATGTTCTCCAGAACAGCAGGACATCAGACAGACCAGAGGTTAAAATTTTTCCTTTTCCTACAGTCATGGGAAAAAAAGCAAACACAACAGTAAAAAGATACATGCTCTATCCTAAACTTATATGGTCATTTCGGAGAAGATCCATTTGGTATTGAAAATCACCTATTGTTTCAAATGAGCCCTGGCACTGCTGTGACACATCAGCTGGCACAGCGTCCCCTTGGGAAGCAGGACTCCATCCTGCACCATCACAGTGTTCCATCTTGAGATCAGTCATGCTGGCTCCCACTTGCTCAAGAGGGTGAGAAGGCACATATGTACACAAATGTTGTGATAAGCAAAGGAGTACTGGCAAGAGAGAGAGAACAACACAAAATAGGAGGAAATGCACACAAAAACCCTACAAAACCAAAACCCTGGAAAACTGTGAGGCTTTTCACTGTTTTCTTTAAAATAAAAGGCAGAAAGCCTCCCTCTCTCCAATCCCTCTTCCAAAGCTACCAAAAATGTAAACCAAACCCACATGCCATATTTGAAAAGTTCACTCTGCAAGGCCATAATAAGTGAATCTGGTGACAGCAAAAACCAACAAAGGAGCAGGAGACCAGATGGCTCTGGGAGACTGTGGTGGCAACGTGCAAACTGCCAGCCACAGCCACTGCATGATGACAGCCAGGCTTATCAAAGACATAAACTGCAGAGCCCTGCTTTGCCTTGATTTTCCCATGTGTGCTCTCAGGTGAGTGTGACTGGAGGTCAGAACTGCCTGAGGGGCTCGTCTGGGGGATGCACATCTCCAGCACAAACACTCCACATTTGTGGCTGCAGCTCTGTCTGCATTAGCAGTGCTGGGAATGCCCCATGGAAAGGGTCTGGCCTTGCTGCTGCTCAGGAGCTGCTGAGAAAAATGGCACCACACTGTGCATCGTGGTTAGTGCTCCTCACCTCAGTGCCTGTGGTCTGTCCCTCGCTGCCAGCACAGGAAATGAGAAGAAATTTAGATCCTGAAATCACTAACCAGAAGGGGAAAAATGCAGCAGTCATTCAAAGTAAGTTTTTCCATGACCTCCCTAGGTCTGCAGTTTACTAGCATGAGTAGCATCCCCAGTTACTGGAACTTAGCTATAGCTAGACAACACCAGTACTCTTTTTTTTTTTTTTCTTTGAACATGAAAAACTTGCTATCCTCTCCTTCTAAACATTTGGAGTTACAAGATTTTCCTATTTCAGCAGACTATATTTAACCAGATTGATTTTTCAATGGAAACAGGAGTAATAAATAGGCTTTTGGGAATAAAAACCACTTGAGGAAGGCAAAATCAAATAAAAATAGATATGCAGTGGCTACCAGACAAACTATAGATGTGACATATTATAGATGGCTTTGAGATGAGTGAAAGGAATTTTATCCCTTAATCATTGCCAGCCAAATTAGATGCTGCTGTCTGTCAAACCTGAAAAAGAAATCCAGCCATCCTAAATAAGACTTTTTGTTACTACGATGGAGGAAGTTTAGATGTTTTTCATGTATCTAAGAAGGGACTGATGGGAATGCCAATTTTTTTCCAGTTGTTCTGGTCAGGGGTAAAAACCATGTAAATACAAAAGATGCCAAATCCATTCCATCTCCCAGGAAGCTGAAGAGGTCAAAGCTGAAGGATAGCACCTTTTGCAGGAAGGAGCCATGCGTAGTGCTGACCCCAACCTTGTGCCTTTGCTGTGGCTCCAAGCAAACCCAAACCCACCCAGGTCTACCTGACCAGAACAAAAGAGCTGGCAGGTCTGTCCAAACTGGACCTGAATCCAGCCCACACCAAAACAAATCTCAGATTCATTTTTGTTCCACAACACAGCCTGAAATCCAGAACTGCATGTAAAAGAGAAAGGAAAACTTCTCTTTTCAAACTTCAGATGTACTTTTCCCTGTGAGCATTCCTGCAGTCTGTTTTCCAGGATTAGAGCAATCTCCGATATAAAAATCCTGCTGTAAACCAATAAGAAGTAGGACAACAGAGCTAAGAGAATTCTGTAAAACAGGACCAACACAGCTGTAGTTCTGTTGAGGGCAGGAAGGCACTATTCCTTCCTGCCTTCTCTTTGAGACAATGCCTTGCAAAATTGACTGAAGCTATAGAAGCAGCAAGGTAGGACAAAGAAACAACTGAAAATTTAAGCATTAAAGCAACATACAATCTGTTGCAAAGAGGCTGTGTGCCAGCAATCAGGTTGTCAGGGAAGGCAAGAGAGTAATAAATTTTGTCACAGCTAACAGTTTCACATGTATATCCTAGCTCAGGCACATGGCACAGAGATGAAATTGCCTCTAATCAGGTTTATGATGCTTTCTGTTACACACTGCTCAGGTCTTTGTATTTGATGAAGAAAGGATGAGCTCTTCATAGCTGTGATAACTGCCTTCAGTCTGTTCTTCTCTGGTATCATGGATATTCAGGCAAACAATGATGCTTTTGTACTCCCTAACAAAAAAGCTGCAGTAATTCTGCATGCAGCCCTCACTTCAATCTACCCTTGCTTTTTCGCTCTTTCCACTATCTTTCCCACTGTCCTTTTGGGATTTATTTACTTTGTCATTTCAGCAAGTCAGAGTTTTCCCTCTGGAAAGTCACTACATAATGAAAACATTACATTAGTAGATAAATGTCATCATTTAAAACATTAAGAAGCAATTGTGCCTTTCCCAAAGTGGGTAGGTAGCAAAATATGCAGACTCCCAGCAGACGAGCTGAGAGTGGACAAGTGAGGTGATGATCTGTGCACACAATTGCCACTGGTAGCTTGTTAGATCAATAATAAAATATGGCCATTTGGTGGGAAAACTGAGTGCTGAAGAACACAAGCAGCAGTCTTCCTGCCCTTTTTGGAACAGTCAGCATGAGTGGACTCGCTGCCCCCTCACTTCTATACTTTTAAATGTAGTTGGGCAGTTGTGTTTTTAAAATTACACTGATGAAACTGTAAAGAGAAATGGCCCCAGAGCATTTAGACAGATTTAACTGTGCACGCTTTAAAATGGTCACTTTTCTGAGAAACACCAATGAACGTCAGTGGAGAGGAACTTTAAAATGAAGACATAATTAATGGCCAGTTATTTTGAAAGTTGAAATGGCTGTCCAAAGAAAATGGTGCAGCTCATTAATTGAGGGATCGATGTTATTTGATTAATAAACAAACCCGATAATAAATTTAATAATAAACCACATCATGTTTTCAATGACAAGGGAGATTGGTTGCAATGTCAGAATCAAATTAAAAGGAAAAAATCCTGCAGGAAATTGAACTTGTTATCTGCTTGTTGTACACTACATTAATTTTCCTTACCTGATAAGAAGCAGTAATGAATAGATACCCTTAACTCACAAGTAAAGTCTCCCAACTTTGCAAGGACTATAATTTAACATTAAGGGTTTTTTTTCCTTTTTAAGATGTGACCTACCATCACACCTGAATTGACCAGTGGCAATGGGGTTGATACCTATCTTTGGTTCCCTTTGGTGACACAGAAAACTCCATCTTCCATGGAGAAACAAGGCAAATATAATGAAATTCTGTACAATCAGTATCAGCAGTAAAACCACTCCTACTCAGAGGAAGGAGTACTTCAGGTGAAGTCACTACGTAAGGATTTCTATGCAAAAGATGGTCCTTGGACAGGGAATATGAAATTCCATGCATCTCTTCAGCCCCTAACATATCTCGTATTGCAAATATTTGGCATATTTCCATGATTTTGTAGATAGTAAGCAGTGACATTAAGCAACTGTTAAAATGTCATTGGTGCTAGAAAAGCAGCACTACACTATTTTCTGGAGATAGAAATGTGGTATATAGATAAAATACAGAAAGATGTTCAAGGTGTCATGGGAAAACCCTGACAAAGCAGGAATGTGAATCCTGGTCTATTAAGTCCAGGAAAACATCCACACAAACCCTACTCCTGGCATGCTGGAGCAGGAGCCATGGTGATGCCAGGTCTGCTCACTGCATATGTGAGTTTCTCTAACTTTCCCCTAAATCTCCCCTGATTTTTGCAATCAGTGCTTTCTTCTCATAATGAAGCAGACATATAATTTTAACTTGATTTCAAGAGAATTACTGTAATTGCTACCACCAGAATAATAGATCTGCATATAAAGAAATGGCTTTTCTCTTGTATTTTCCATTGGAAAATTTAACTTCTGTGTTAATGCATTAAGATATTTCACTAAGCCATTTGCTTGCAACTCTCAATATTCACAAAATACTATCTCCAAATGTAGTTCCTGCAAACAGCTATTAGTTTACCAGTGAACTAATATCAGTAAAATCAATAGAGTCTGACCAGATCTTTTCTATAGCACAGAAAGCCACCTGGGAGACCACTTAAAACATATAATATGGTAATGTGTCTCATAGCATAAAAATAAGAGGAAAGTTGCTGTTTCAGATCTTTCTACACCTATGCAAAACCTGTCTAGCTAATTTCTGTTTACTTTCTATGCCACTGCAGTAGCAGAAATTTTGGTTTTCACAAAGCTGCACAAAATGGAATTTAAGTGCCAGGGAGGACACATGCTCATCTGAAGGCTAGCACAGCTAGCAATAAAATTGTGGCTAACAAGTCACAGGACAAACAGGCTGGGACTTTCCCTGTTAGGGATCTGGGGAATCCACAGCTGAATTCACTTGCAGAGAAGGAAGAAGTTTGAACTAACTGCCTCAAGTGAAATGTCTTTAGAGTATCCATGTTAACAACCACACAGATCCTGTCCCTAGCACAGGATCCAGGGTTCTAACAGATGCCTTGGATTAGAACAATTTGCTCTTCCAGACAGGAGTAGCCATGACTGCAGTAAAGGGTTTCTAACACAACACGTCCGTGTTCTCCCTGGGGGTCTGTGCTGCAGCTGCAGGAATTGGTGTGGTACAAGTTTCCAGGGTGAACAGGGCCTGGGGCTGCCAGGCAGATCTGCAGCAGTGGAGAGGGCAGTGGGAGGACATGGAGCTTGCAAACAGAACACAAACCATAAAGATCTTCGAGCAGTCTGGACTCTGCAAATGCTCACCAAGGTAAATGGCAGCTGTGGGATCTGGTGTTTGTATGGCTGGGTTTAATAGTTCAGATACCAGGAGATGATTCCCTATTCTTCTGCACCAAGCCACTCTTTGAAAGCCTGAAAATGCTTAGCACAGCTACTCTATTTCTTATATACCACAATAAACAAACTTGCAAAAGTGCTGGATTCTAATGGCCACTGCAGAGAAAGAAAGAAAGGCGGGGGGGGAAGCGCAGCAGCCCACACAACATCAAATGCTGGTAGGCTCAGTGCTAAATAGCAGATGATTCTTACTGAATAACTGCCCTAGATTTTGCAAACAATACAGGGAACAGAAATAGAAACCCATTTACATATTGCTGTTAATAACTTTATTTATAGTGTCACAGCTAGAGCACAATAACTGCAGCCATGGCTTAACTTGAAAGCCATTCACTGTGGAAGAGGAGTCAGACAGACACTGTTTTCTCAATCCTTATGCAACTGAAAAAAAAATCCTGCTGACAACATCCAGTCACCAGAATCCTTGTAAACAGAACCAGAAAAGAAGTTAACAGCAGTCAAAGGCAAAAGCAAATCATCCCCAGGATCCCCTGGGCCTCTGCATCTTCTGGCTACTTAGGACATGCTGCGGTTAATCTAAGACCACCAAAGGCTAGAAACCCTGGCAAGTAATTTTTCACTTCAGTTTGAGCCTTGCGACAGCATCTTACAGGAATACTTGACTTTTGTTTAATTCATTTCTTTGGTTGTTATTTGTTTGTTTGAATTAAAAAATACAGACAGTGCCAAGACTAAGTCAGCAGCTGCAATAAGAAGCAGTATGTGTCCAGCATTTAGGGGAATCTCTCCCACATCCATGCTGCCATCTACACGACTGTAGCCAAATCTTACCTGGGAGTCAAAATTCCTGTCAGCTAAAATACCACTGGCCTGACACAAAAGACTGGCACAACTTCAAGATACAGAAATGTACACAGAATTTTTTATCCTTGATTAGGTGGTATTTTGCAAATATCTGCTATTTATAATAAATGGAATGAAAGTGAAAGCAAGGAAACCATTTCCTAAGACCCTTCACCCAAAATGTGAGAAAACATGGATCTGATTTTTCCTCTGCCTGAATCCAGCCTGAACTGGACAACTGGCTATTTTGGATTGGGAACAGGGGTGCCCTAGGGATCTCATGCTGCAGCTGCTCATTACATATAAAATACTCAGAATAATTAGAGGCAGAGACAGCGAGCGCTCCGCTCTGCCCTGCTGATTACGGTGCGCGCTGTGACACGGGACAGTGGGATTCAAGCCGCTGCCCCGGGGGTTGATTCTTTTATATGAAAAAATGAAACAGAGTTAACAAAAGAGAATGAGGATGCCTTCTTCATTTATGACCTCTCCTAGGAGATGTGGCCTCAAACGCCCTCTGGTACATGGGAAAACCAAATCCAGATAACCTACCCGGGCATGTGGGTCGAGCCTTTACACTCCTGATGAGCATGGTGTGCCTCATCCCTTGTGCCTCTTCAGGTCTTCACTACCTCTGGGCTGTGCTTTCTGCCACATGGAATGTCAAGTGAAGGAATGAATTCTCTGTGTTTCCATTTTAGAGAAGAGCAGAAAGCTGCCCCTTTGGCACGGCAGCCCAGCTGAAGTGCCCCTCTCACTCCCCCTGCAGACGCAGCCAGTGCCCTGAGAAGGGCCCAGCACAGAATGTGTGTTTGTGCACACTCCCTGCTTCCTTCAGCACAACTCCTCAGAGCCTTCCAGACGGAGTCATCAGGACATTTCTGCAGTGGGAGCCAGGCATTTCTGAACTCTGGTCATCCTCACTACCAAGTCAAATTCAAGAACACACTGTCCATCTCAGTTTTTAAGTTTACAGACAAGATACCATTTTCAATTTACTCCTTCCCCCATTGCATACTTCCAAGGAAAAGCAGCTCAGCAGGCACTTTCAGTGTTCCTGGGCTTTGCAAGAAATTTGTAAACACTTCCAATTTCAATAAATTTGAAAATTTTGTTCAGTTTTCAGTTGAAAATTACAAAGACTACTGGATATTAAAAACAGAACATCACTTACAATTTACACTCTTGTAACAATTTTGTCCCTCCATGAGACCTGTTATCCTAAACTGTGACCTGCTGGCCACTATTCTGCAGAAGGGGAGAATCTTAGGGAAGAAATGCAAGGATGTGAGTATTTTCTCATTTTTAATTGAAACAAAGTAGAACTATTAAATGAAAAGGCCTCTTTTTCTCTTGCCTGGAAAGGAAATGAATCTCACAAAGGGGCTTACAGTAGTTTTGAATGCAATCCAGAACAAAAGGTTCCAAATGAAACAGAATAATTATACTTTTATGGATCAGCTCTTGGCATTTGTTGAAGCCTGATCTGTAACTGCAATTGCTCAAGTTCCCCTGAGCAGAAGCCAAAGTTTGTTTGTTTTGTTCTACAAATTGATTCTTATTAGCTCATTCTTTGGAAACAGCCAAGGCACAAAGCAGCGGTGCATGCTCCTGGGAATGGAGCACTGCTGTGGCCCACAACTGTCCACTATCCACACCTGCTTGCATCTGGTTTCCATTCTTCCTTCTCTTTTCCTCCAGACATCCTAACAACTGGTAAATTTGCTCCTTTCTTTTCAAGCTTTTTTTTTGTCTTTCCCAGATTTTTTTGCCTGCCTCTCCTGCCCACTACTATCCCATCAGCTCTGTGACACAGGTTCTCTCCGTTCCTTCATGGTCCAGGGTGTCACAAAGCACCTCTCTGAACTGCTGCCTTATTCAGCACAGATGTATGGGTCTGCCAGGCCTTGCAGGTAACAGAAATTAAGTAGTTGTGAGAAGAAGGAGGGTTATCCTAGTAACCTTCTATTAGCAACATTCCCCACAGTGAGCAGGAATAGAGCCAGTGTATGATCACACTCTGCAAATAATCATGCTTAAATTAAAAACCTTACCCAAACCACCACCATCCCAAAACCCCAAAACAATGAGCTGATGTGGTGGATCAAACTGCCACTACTGTAACTCTGCTGGGAAAACTCCCCACTGCTTTCTACATGCACCTTCCTTTTCATGTGAGAGGGCAAGTTGTGCTTCCAGATGCTCTGCACAGCAACTGATGGGGACAAAGAGGCATTTAGAGCTGATCTTTTAGGTGAACTGAAAAAAGCCCTGGTCATCCAGCCTTCTGCAGGCCACTTACTGGGGAGCTCTCTGCAACAGGAGGCTAGGAGAGAATATTTTGCTGATAGTCACACAGATACAAGTTTTATTTGTCACCACACCAGGTTTTTCATCTTGGGGGTTGGTTCTGTAGAACTGGAGATGAGGAAGTTGATTTTGAATGTTGATGATCCTGCTATATATTTAGGGTGTCAGTTTAGAAGGTTGATTCAAAATAGGGACAGAAGCTTCCTGAGATTTTCTCAGTGTCTTGGAGAGCCTCAGATATTTGCCAAAATCACATACAGCACCCACAAAGATCTCTGTTGGTCATGGTATCACGGAAGATAACACCTATATTCCTATATTTTGGTTGCTTTTAAAACAGAATCACACATAGACAGTTCCCAATCTCTGAAACCTATCTGCAAACTTTTGATTCCCCAGAATCTACACAGTTTTACAAATCCTTATTCCCACCATTTAAAATTGTGTTCATCCTTCCCGGGCTTTGTAACAAAAACACAAATGAGCACAGAAAAACCCCAGTTTTCTACAAAGAACACTTCTACCATTCCACAAGGGCAATGCCATGCCAATGGGATATGTGTAAAGAAATTAATTTAATCTTTTGGTCTTTTGCCTCTGTTGCTCCTTTGTGCAGTCCTCCTTTGGTGCTCCTCATTTGTTAGTTCTGTTTCTGAAGTGACCTGTTCTTGGTTTGGTTTCTCATAAAAACTCCACATATGGAATTATGCAGACTGCACAGTCAGTACCAACCTCTCCCCAGCTCTTTCACCAGTTAGTATAAAGCAAAGTTAATAAAAAGGAGAAATTTTAAAAACTACACTATGACTTTCATTTACTGGGGGACATAGACTCAAGTTAGCAATGTACTAACTTGAGTCACAGGATGCCAGACCACTTGAGAGCTCTTCTCCACTAATTGGTTTCAGCTTTTGTCTCTTCTTCATTATTTATCCAGTGTCAAAATTATATATACACCAGTAGGAACAGATGCACAAATTAGCAGCAATTGTTGAGGGATATAAATATAGTATAAGACAAGAGAAGTTAATCCATCCCCATCCAAAACTGTGCCTCTGTTTTATAGCTTCTGTAAGAGAGCTTCAAATAGTTTTGCAAAGTTCACTGCATGACAGAATAAAAAGTTTAACTAATTTTTGCTTTTCAGTCATTATCATCTAGGGAGGAAGCAAAAAGGTAGGATGATTTTAATAAGAACCTCTTCAAATGTTATATAAACTCAGTGTTCTTAAAACCACTTTGCATGTTAACTACATGACAAAGCAGTTCATCAACTGAAATTTCACGAAGTCTTTACAGGAGAAAAGCAACTCTGTAAAAGCAAGTCTTCACAAAAGAAAAGTTTTGTTCGGAGAATACTCAATTTTTCTTGTCAAGGTTACTCCAGAGTACAGAGGACTGGGAGTAAATTGGTTGAATAAACATAATTTGAAGCACTTTCTTTACTATAAATTTGATACATTTGTTTTTGTCAGGCCAATCAGCAGTCATACTTTTTTAAAAATTTAATTTATTCTTTATACTGTTGAAGAAAAAAGAGAAACCCAAATAACCTTGATGAGCCAAAATTCTGCTCTGTAAACTTCTGCAGGCACCTTCATGATTGTCTCCAAATTACTGTTCACAGTATTTCATCATTAAAACATCTAACGCTCTTCAATCCATCACCCTGTGAACTTCACAGGCCCCTGTGTAAACTCAGAATAGCAGGGTGTGAATTATACATCACAGGCCCTTCCTAATTGCTGGTGGCTTGCTGGTGGCTGCAGATCCGCAGTCACCTGGCACGCTGCACGTTTGGGATGTTTGCTTTATCACAGCTCACGTGTCTGAGCACAACATCCAGCGGGGTGCCTTGCAGCCAGCTCTGCATCTGCTTCGCTCCTCACAGGGTACAAGGCTCGCTCACACCCCTGCAGACACCAGGAGCTCCCAGCAGGGGAGATCTCAATGTATTCCCAGCTCAAAGATCACAGATCAAATGAATCCTTAAACACGTTAGCGTGGATTTGTTCTTAAAGGCTGCTGTGCACACGCACAAAGAGGTAGCTTTGCCAAAACAGATAAACCTGCTGTATTTTTTGGCTTAAAAGCTTTCATGACTGAGCCATCAGTACATTTATTATCGTGAGGGAGTCATCCTGGGTTGAAGCATCCCCTGTGATACTAACACCCAGCCTTATTGCCCAGCTTTGAGGTCAACTACAGGTGTAACAAGGCTGAAAAGTAAGCGAATTTCTTTAAGCATGAATTTTAGTGTGAATTACGATCTCCAAAAGAGAAGTGAATTTTCCTCTCAAAAACAACAAATTGACTAGGAAGAGCCAAGTGATTAGTGGTGGTAAGAGCAGAGTAATTCCCCTTCATCCATGGGTGAAACCTACTTCTGCACTTCCTAAAACGGATTGCTAACTTGAAAGAAAAAAATCCGCAACATTAAAAAGCAAAGATTCACCCCTGGCAGGCATAGGTGAAACTCTCAGGAGCTGGCTCTTGACAGAGAGAGTTCCTGCTTAGGTAAAATTCACTGCAGTCATTTGGGGAAAGACGTGGGCAGGCTCATTTGCCTCCAACTCACTTTTCTCATCCTACAGCCACAACCAAAAGTTACAGCAATTAAATGCTCTGAACCCACATGAATCCCACAGTTACCCCCCACCTATGGGCAAAAATAACTTTCTGCTGCTCGTGGGCATGTGCCTTGAATAAAGAAAAGGAGGGAGAGGTCTTGCCAAGACTTGATTCTGAGAAACAACCAACCAACCCATCAGCACGCTTTGGAGGAAATCGAAGCTCACAGACTGGTAGGGAGAGCAGCAGCAAGGATGCAAGACATGGATAAAACTGGTTCTTGGGCTTTCTCCTGCATAATGCTGCTCTTCCTTGTTTTTACACATAAACCATCAATTTTCATTCTGCCTCCCCACAAAAAGGAAAGAAGACAAGGAGGAAGATGGATTATACAGTAAATATTAAAAAAGATACTGCTCCTGCCCTTTCCTGGCAATGAGGCCTTCCAGAAAAATTAAAGATACACAAACTTTGGCTGAGATGAGGGATTGTGTAATCTTTGCAAATATCCATGAAGAACTGTCAGAAATTTATACCTGTCATAATGTAATTCTCTATTTATTAAAGAGGGCAAATCCTTCACCACCAAGAAACATTAAGACCAGACATCCTGTGTGTGAGGACAGTGGGAGGAGGGAAGAAAAAGATATTTGCTTAGTTGAATTTTTCTTCATATGTCATAGTTCACAATTCCATAGAACCTTGTAATCCGGGAACTAAAAAAAAAATCATAAGCAACTAATAGAGGCATCACAACACCTAAAAGGTGAAGAGGTTAAGTTGACACAGCTGGTCTGAATACCCTGACACTCAGCCAAAGTGCAACTATTTGGTCATTTTTAAGCAGAGAACTCTTTGGCGTTAGAATGCCATTAAATCAGAAGACAAGTTACAAATGTTTTTCATTTAAAAAGCTGAAAGCAAATGGTCTTGTTTCATTTCTGCAAATGGTTTTGTTTGAGTTGTCAAGAAGTTTAAGAAACTCTGAAAACAGGTTAATGTTGTTGACTGCATGATTCATAAGAATTATGTGAAGGGGAGAAGAGAGGAAACTGTCACTTTTACTGCATTTGGATGCCAGCCCTAAAATAAGCTTCTTGAAACAGTTCATCAAAGGAATTTCAATGACAAAGCCAACCTTTATCCCTTCACAGAGGACTTCAAGCCTCCTTTTATAGCACAGAGATTACTATATTTGGCCAAACCTAGATAACATTAAAGCCATTATCACTGCAGTGAGACACTATAAATAGCAACAGTAATGTAAAACACTTAAAATTCTGTCTGGGAAGCAGGATAGATAAACAATATTATGTATGCATAATTTAGGGCTTGTCTATCAGACATCATCTCATTCATGATAACATGAACAAATTTAGTTACATAATTCACCTTGTTGTTTACCCAAAATTACTTGCCTAGTCTTGGGAACTCCTTTCCTGATTGCTTTTGACAATAGACTTTATATTTAACACACACACATATGTGGGAAAGGTCAAATCATGCTCTGAGGTTCTGGATTTGTCCAAAGTTAATTCTCATTCAATAAATCAGGACAGGAAACTGTTTCATTCTCTGTTTAAAGGTTCTGCTCATGTGCATCAAAAAAAAAGTGTATTAACCGCAAACATTTTCACCTTTGTTTTGTCACCATACTAAAATTTTTAGAAGAACATAATCCTGAAACAAATTTTGTTGCCAAAAATTACAGGAAATTATATTTTCATTGTGGATAAATTAGTCTCTGAACTTTACTTTCCATAACAATAATCAGGAGATTATGAACTCATTTGCAGGAAGTCCAGATAAAAAGATTTGCTCAAAAAAGATTGTCTTTTACCCATTCAGGTCAAAAAGACCACTGTATTTTGCATTAAAAAAATCATCTTCCCATTATGGAGGGATAGCCCACCCTCTAAGAGAAGTGTCACACAGTAAGAAATATCAGCAGAACTGCTCCTTGTTAAAGGATCATGGCTGTGTTTTACACACTTACTATTGGCACTTGAGGAAGAGCTCTTCTACACAGATTTAAACTGACTTCTTTTTTCTTAAACAAAAAGAAAAAAAAAAAAAAGAAAATGTGCAACCTCTTTTTTTAAAAAAAGCCCCTCTGAACCGTATAACCTAGAATCCAAAACTAAGCATATAAGAGCAAACTGGAAAGTTAAGGACACTTAATTTTTAAACTGAAAAAGAAAGCCTAGACACATTAGCTTCACATAATTTTAGAATAACATTTTCTGCTGGTAGAGTGGTTTGGGTTTGGTTCTTAATTAAAATTAGAGGTGGTCCCAAAAGCCCAGACCCAATCATCCCTGAAAATTAAAATATTTAATCTTGTCTGGAAGAGAACTTAGTAAGCCACTTCTCCCACACAAAATGTCAAACCAGGCTAAGTGCACGAGGCTGTGCTCCTGTGTCTCCTGAGTTCTAAGGACCCAAGTTAAACTCATCTGGATGGAAATCTCCAGAGCCTCATTATTTCCATGTTGACTGTGAGTTGGGAGAGCAACCTCACTCTGAAGATCCAGCAAAAATGAAGATGTCAGGTTCCAGGCATTAAGATGACAATCAAACTTATAAATCAATAACTAACAAAAATTCCCATCCATTATACTTTCATTTAAAATCTACCTTTATACACAATCTGGGAGAAGGGGGCGTGGGGTGGGGGGGAAGAATCGCTGAATACAGCTGGTGGAGAAGGCAAGCCCACACCTCTGTGCAAAAACACAGACGTTCCCACTCCTCTGAACTGCAGAGGAAATGCTCCTGCTGATAAATCATCAACAGGAAGCCAGATTCAATGGCTGGGCACAGCACCCTTGCACTGACTTCACATACTTCTCAATTGCCTTGACACAATAACCTTAAGCTCATAAAAACTTAGATCTTATGACATTTTTGAATAGTGACGAACACAAAACAAAATTGCTTGGAGCGTTCTCATCTCAAAAGCCTCCCCTTGAGCATTTCCCTGAGCAAAGTAAAGAGCATGCTTGCTTTTACTCAGCCAGTTCATTAATCAGCATCACTGAGATGCTGCCTCCCCCCTCCATGGTGTTTCTGTGTGCATGCAAATGCTTCAAAATCATCCACAGTCATTCCCACCAGAGGTGGTTTCAGTGCACCCAGGCAGGAGCAAAGGCTCCGTGCTGAACTCCTGGTGTGAAATGAGTCATTTGTTCCAAATCATGTTTCCTTTCTTCAATATTCGTACTTAGTTATTCATTTCCCTAAAGTACATGAAGATGAGATGTTCCTGAGTTATTTTCTGTTTGCTCTCAGCACATACACTATTTTATTCCTATTTCTTATCTCACTTTTCCAGCCTTTTCCATGATATCAGTGGGCTTTGGTTTAGGACCTCACAGGCACAGACAACAAAGCCCACACTTTGAGGAAGGTATCATTTAAGTTGTTTCCTCTTGCAAGATCTTTTGAGACCTTAGAGTCCCTTTGCACTGGAGATAGTAAGCACCTGCAAGGGCCTGACTCCTAAACACTCATTACCATGAGGAACAAAGTTAAAATTACTTTTAAGAAGTGGAACTATTACATGAATGCGTATATTATTCAATAAATACGCAAGATGCGAAAATTAAATGTTTGCAAGCATCCTGTTAGCTACCCATCAGGACTGACTGGTGCACATAACCATTTATGTATATGTGTTTCACCTTTCATGTTTCTTCACAGCCATAGCTGAAAATCATAGCTAGATCTTTTTTCTTTCTATATTCTTAGCCATGTGCCATTTTTGAATGCATCTTTTGAGATCTCCATGTCTTCATACCAGCCATTATCTTTGGGCTGTTTTTTCCAGTCACTATTGTTCCATCAGATTCCCCTTCCCCCTTTAAAATTTTTCCTTGGCAAACTTAGTTCTTTATTGTTTATTTAGTTTTTGTATATGTAGCCATAGAAATTAAAATTTCAAATCAGTATCATCCTAAAGAGATAATCAGCTTTACTAAGATTTGACTATGGAACAATTTTCAAACCTACAAAATAATGACATATGGAAATTGATGTGAAAGACTAAAATACCATAGTCTCATGGCATATCTGATGAATTGCACTTAGTTTGAATGTCAAGTTGACCTTTGAGTAATGGACAAAAGTAATTCACAGACAGCATCTATCACAAGAAATGTACACACCTACTTGAACAAGCTCAGTGTCATTAAGGAAAAATGAATGTGAAGACACAAAACTTAATTTACTGCAGCACAGTCTGCTGAGGGCACTGTAGATGGCCTCTTCCCCTTCCCTTCATCACCATGCATATATCCTTTATTTTTCAATACTGAACCATTATTGTCTTTGATTTCTGATACTGTTTTTGCTTTCAGTATTGCTAGTGGATCTTCATCTCTTTTCTGAGTCATAACCAAAAAAACTGAAGGGCTGAATTCCATCCAAGCCAGCACACAGACTTGCCCTGATTTCAGTGAGTTTTATATAAGACTGCTTTCAACACTGAGCAATCTCCCAGTTTTCTGCTTGTACATTACTTCTCCCAGCTATCCTCAATCCTAAAATCATGTCTTCGAATGCATCAGAATTTTATGTGGATGCTTCTATGTCAACTGTTGGAGGGCGTGGTATGTTAGAGATGTAAGAAACTCACTTTTATTTGTTGAGCATGAAGTATCAGAAAATACAATTCACCAACATACTCAAGCTACATGAGACAGAAAGGCTGCACAAGGAGTTCACAGGAAAATCTCTTGTTGTAAGGGGAGATGGAAAAGGGAAGCACTCTGTCTCCAGCCTCTGTCTCAAAATAAGTATTTACAAACTGACAGAGCTGTTACACAGTTCCAGGACCTGGTTTAGCTGAGACATATGTGATCTCCAAAGAAATCAGGTACTATAGCAAAGGTGAAATGCATCAAGATTAAGTTAAACTTTGTAACTGCAGCCTGTAAAGGCTAAAATAGCCTGCAAAGGCTATTTTATTGCCTCTTCCCTGGGAGAGTGGGAACCAGGAGAAGTTCAGAAGCTCCAGGGGCTGGGCTACTCCAGCAACACAGGCTGAGTTTGATTTTGCATGACTTGCCAGAGACTGGATATCAAACTCTTCTCCTCATCCAGGTAGACCAAGGAGCAACACATTGCTGGGTGACTGAGCAGGTGTCAAGGCTGTCACTAATGGACACCCTCCTTGTAATTCCAAAGTGCAAAAACCACTCCAGAAAATCTTAACCTTAGCCAGGCTCTGCACTTCCTGAGGGAAGTGTTCCAAATTTTTAATTTGCATTCCATCATGTCTTATCAGAGAGATGCTTGTAACTGTCCAAAAATAACTGAACCCCAATATAACACCTTCTCAAAACCATCAACACTTACTTCAGGAAAGAAAAAATGGAAAAAAAAAAGAAAATGGAAGGAAAGAGATCAGTTCAAGTCACTTCTCAAAGCAAGATATTGCCAGAAGGAGGCAATCCTCCTACCATCCTATAAACAAACTTTCAAAAGTCAGCTAGTAACACTTTAGAGTCTTTGCACTTATTTTGGATTATGTCTCACTGACATCTTCATCCCTGGGTGTTTAGAGCCAGGCACTGGGAGGGTCCCTCTTCCCCTGGAGCTGGGAGACAGGCTGCTGTTCTTACCTGACATTGTCATGCTTCTGGATGTAGATCTTATGAAACATCATGTCTTCCTGTTTGGCATTAATGTCAGCTTTCATCTCCATGGCAACATGTCGAGGAAGTACAGAGAGCAGGAGACGCTCCTGTGGAGTCAGACAGATGAACCAATTAAAACACCTGCTGCCCAGTTAACAAACACACTTTGTTCCTTACTGGGGAGAAATGACTCATCAGTTTGGTGAGAGATGAGTACAACCAAGCAAAATGGGCTCCATAAACCCAGTAGCTGATCCCCTAACCAGTCATATGCAGTTCTGTTCCTAAACCCACTGTAAGAATTCAATGATTTTAGAAGAAAAACTATTCTTTTTCATTCCAGATGCACTGGGCTTACAATTCATGGTTGCCGATTCCTGCAAATAAAGGAACCGTGCAACTCCAACTGTCCATGCACCATTCTTGGAAGGTGTCTGCCCACCACCACGAAGTCTTCCTTCACCTAACACCAGAGGAATGATACCCCAACACCCTTGGGCACTATTTAAAATTCCTCCCTTGCTTATCTAATTATCTAAGCACATTCTCCCAGCAGGCACAAACCTGCTCTTAGCAGTTAAATTGTTGTAGAAACGCCCCGATAAAACCAGCATGAAAAGCATTATACTGCTACATTTTAAAATGCTATTAGTGCCCAATTGCATTAAGACCTGTGAGCCCACCCACTCACCTACAAGAGTATTTTCAATAACCACATATCATCAACAGATTGTGGCTCTCCTTGCCCCTCACTTGGCACTTTTATTTACTGATCATATCCTTCATGTGGCTTTTAAAACATTATTTTGCAAGCTATTCTGTATAGACATAGCAAAAATTGACAAAATGATGACTTTCTGGTGATTGTCCTAAAAGCTCACATAAAAACAAGTGCTGATTATTATTCTAAATTGGGTGCCAATTTCACACAGATATTATAGAATTTAAATCTGCAGGTAATTTGTGCCCCAGGGATGCATTTGTTTATATCAGGAATCACACCTGAGAATGCTGCCCAGAGCTTCATTCTATTCCAAGTCACACCCCATGAAGTTCAAAAGGTTTTGCTAGGGCTCATGAAGATGGGGAGCATCTCCTTTGGGATCTGCTCTGCTGTGGTCCAGTCCAACCTGCAAGCAGTGCTCTGGAGTAGCTGAAGAATCCCAAAAGCCTGTGCCACTCTTGTCTTTTATTTTTCTTTCCTTGCAGTGAGCAGGAGGAAGAAAAGGGCCTTCCCTTCTTGGTGACACAGACAGAAGGTGGTGCAAATGAAGGTCCCTAACCTTATCTAACAGCTCATTAATTCTCAACAACACAGGGAGCAGCAGGGCTCAAACGCAGGCCTGACTCAGAGGGGTCAGCAATCCTGTCCCAAGTGCTCACGTCACCAAACCACTTGCCCATACTGCAGTTATAGGCACCTTTCTGGTTCCTAATTCCTAGTTTTAACTGAAAGTTCACCATTTATTTCTTCCTTTACAGAGAGAGGAACCCTGGGGGAACCAGAGGAAGATGAATTCACTGAAAATGTGCTCAGCATGCACTGAGACATTTTATAACCTGTGGCGCTGCCCAGTATTTCTTTCCCTCCCTTCAATGTGCACCTCAAAGAGACTTCTTTAAGATTCTGCCTTCAGTCTTTGAAGAGATAGTAATAACAAAGGAGATGTGTTAGAGGGATTTCTATCTCTGCTTAAAACTGCATCAGTCATGAAAAGATACTTGTTTCTTAAAGTACTGTCACCTCCACTAGCATGCTGCAGGTGCTGACAGTTACATATCCACATTTTTTTAAAAAAGCAGCTCATGAATCATGCACGTGTCCTTAGGCTTCTGTCAGCTATTGGTGCACTCCTTGAGTGGAAAAGCACAACACATTTGTGTGCTTTCCAGAGTAAATGGTGTATACACTGTTGTCATTTGCATATTCTAATAGGCATCCTCAAACGTGTGAAAGCTGCTATTTTATGTGTGATTTTACACATCCTGTAAATAACTTGGAGCTTTACAGGAGGTTCAGGGGCACCCACAGGTTTGGAACATTCCCTGTGGGCGCACGAGCACGGAGGGTTTACTTGCTTCCAAAACAGAGACACATTTGGGAGCCTGAGAGTCTGTTACAAACACTCCAGGAGATTGTCATGAACATTTCCAAGCAGCTTTTACTTGAGAGCCCCCACCCTTACTCTTCCTGACACCATAGGCAGTGCCAGATTAAATCACCAATACTTTCAAGACACTTGAGATCTCCAGGAGGTGCACTAAGGCTGCTCTGAGCTAATAATCAGGGAATAAGATAGGCTCATCAGGTGAAACAAATGCATGTGGCACAACATCCCTTCATGCAGCTACTAATTAGGAAGTTGAGCTGTGTTACAGAGCTGAGCATTATCTTTATTCTGTTTGCTCGGAGCCATTACAGCTGCTGAAAATAACCTTAGAATCTGACAGGAGAAGGCTATAACAAGTGCCTTTGTAAGGCATAAGCCACATTAAAAGGCCTTCAAAACAACCAAATCCCTATGTTTTATTTCAAATGAAGCAGAGAAATTAGGGTCTTCACTGGAGTATAATTTTCATTTTGGTACAATAACTAGGAAGTGCTGTAGCCCTTGCTGTAAAATCACTCATTATGCACCAGCGAGGTGAGTAGGACTGCTGTTCTACAAGTATAACAAGGCAGCATTCTGACCTGATAAAAAAACAAGAGCAAATCTATATATAATTCTCACTTCAAAATAACATGCAAGTATAGTTCCACTGAATTATACATTAAACAGATGCATCCCAAGGAGCACTGGTCTCTAAAACACAGGCACATAGATGAAGGAGTCCAACACAGATTTACTCTGTTTACACACGTACACGTGGGTATGTGTGAACACGGGCACACACATTCCTGCAGTGACTCCACATAGGAATTTTAACTATTTATGTAGTACTCTCCCAAGGTGACCTCAAATCACTATGAATATTTAGTATCTTAAGATTATCAATTTCTTCTCAGGTTTAGTAACAATTACTTTTTACAAAAATGATGCTGAGATGAAAAAAAGGAGAGAACATTTTTGTCTTTTTACAGAGACAGAAGACATACAATGCTATTGCATTAAAACAGCCTCAACAACCTATCTCTTACTCAAATATTATTTGCTCCCTACAGAGTGTGGAGAACACCTGATTTTTCATCCAAGAATATTTAGTTCTGGGAAAACAGTGATTCCTGTTATGACTCTGCCCTAGGTTATTGCAAATAATGAAATCACAAGTTGTCTCTTTTCTGCATTGGACATTCTGGATTTTTTATTTACTTTCTGGTTAATTTTGGGTGCTGGTAGATCCTTAATAAAGGAAAATACAAGGTCATTTGCTCAAGAAAATCTGCCTGTCTTTAACAGAGAACAGCACACAGGAGCACCATCGATCTCCTGAAAAAGACAAGCAACTATAAATAACAGCATTGGGCTGTGCAGTTGTGTTTCCCTCCACCTCTGTTTGGAGACTGGTTCTCCCAGATGTGGGCTGAGCTGCCCTTATTTGTATCTGCTGTCACCTCCTGATTATCTCAATGCATTATGCATAGAGAGGTATCTGAACTGAACCTGGAGATCAATGTCAGTGCAGGCTGTGGCAGCAAATAATCTCATTAGGAGTCTCCAGCTGCCAGGACCTGCAGTTACTTCTGGAAGGACTGAAAAGCTTTTGGCAGTGACTGGTTTTGACCCACATTTTTCTGATGTCCTGGCTTTCTTATGTGTGGTACAGTACTTTCTGGAGGGGGGGAGAAGAAAAAAGCATCCAGATTTGTCAGGACTGTTCTTGGGAGCTGCTTCTGAGCCAGAAGAGTCCAAATCCAGCACAGCACAAGCATTTGAGCCATGTTGCTAAGGCAGTCTCTCAGCAGGGAGGACAGAGCTGTAATCAATAAGTAAAATGGCATATTCCCTTGGCTCAATCCTTTCCTCCACTTCAAGGTGTGGAAGGAGGAGTGGTTGCTCATTTCATCTTTCTGAGACATATTTGTTGCAAAGGATAAAGGAGTCTTGAGTGTGAATCTTGTTTTCATACATAAAGCACCAGATACGCACGTGCACACTATTTCACAGTAGGGATTGAACAGCAGCTATGTCAGCCAGAGATACCTCATGAAACACTGCCAGAACACAAATCCATAGATGCAGATGGGCTGAGACATGAAGGAAAATGAATCTGAGTTGACACAGAGATGCAAAGCTGATTCATTCCCCTGACTTCTCCCCAAACCCACAACCAAGCTCTGAGATATCTGCCAAGGGATGAGTGCAAGTCCTGTTTCATGATTAATTTTAAATTGGACTGCACAGACCCCTGTGAGAGGTACTGCAGGGCAGAGATGTGTGCTAGCAAGTCAAGCTGCCCCCAAAGACCTTCTGTGTCTAATTCTGAGGACACAAGAGATTCATTTCAAAAGAACCCAAAAATTAATTAGGGGAGCAGATACATTCAGCACCCTTGACAACTAAGCTGGATGTTGGCAGTAAGAGGGCTTTTTGTAGCAAAAAAACAATGAAGCTAATGATGAGTCTTACTTTTTGAACAAATACAATTCATTTGACATCCGTAAGATACAGAGAGGTGTGTAAGAAGGTAGGAAGCTTTGGGAAAGGAGGGAAGAGGACCTTCTTTGGAACTATCAAGGACTATTAGGTCGTTGTGGACCAATTCTTACCTGCCTTACAGCTACCTTTTGGCAGTGGCTTGGCAGACAACCATGCCAGGCTTTGACCTTACAAAGAGGGTCAGTCCAAAGCCTGTGTGCTGTACCTGCATTCAACACCTAGCTTCAATGGTGGGTGCAATAAACCCACGCAGACTCTTTGTACACTGTGTAATTTTAATCCACAGAGCACATGCCACAGGATATGCTGCTGTGGCTGGAAAAGTCCACCAGAGTATTGGACAAGAATTATGCCCCCGAGCTTTCTTTCAAACTTTTAAAAATCCTGTTCTCTAGCATCAACCTATTCCTGCTTGGATTACTCATGCAGCAAGAAGCCTTCAAATCCCATCCTACAGGAACAATTTGCATGCTAATTCTGTTTCAGCATTTTCATTTTTAATTTCCAGCTGTTGCTCTTACCTGCTGCTGGTTTTCCCTTTGAGAATGCAGCCTGGCTTGTATGCATTCCCTGGTCTCCTGGAAAGCCTGTCTTTGGGACACCTCTGCTGGGTAGTGGGTACACACGCCTACAATGTTTGTACAGGAGAAGATGAGAACATTGGAGACCAGCTGCAACAAAAACAAAAGAAAAAAAAAGAGAGAGAGAGAAATACTTGGTTACACTTTGGAGAACTGCCATTGGTAACAAAGCACCAGCCAGAATCCAGTCCATTCCATGACCCCATAATCCAACACATATTGAAACTTCAGGCTCTTAATTCCAGTGTATTTTACCTCTCTAGTCTTTAAGGTATAAAACTTCCATATATGACCTCAAATATATGTTCTTACCACTGTGTACTATTTCACAAATAAAAGGTACAATTTCACTGGTAAAGTTTGCAATCTTTCTTTTCGTTTTCCATTATCTTGGAACTACTGTGACATGATTCAATCTAAAGATGCATCATTGGAAGTAATTTATAACTCATGCAGAGAGATCTGGCAGAGAAACACAAGTATTTCCATGGTTGTGTACCTACATATCTGGCTCAAAAACATTTCGAAGGTACATTAACCATTATTTTGAAATAGTGCTTAAAATACTGAAGGTAGTGTTGGTATTCACAAGGTTTCAGAGGAACTGAAGTAGTTTTAATAATCTAGTTCCAACTCAAAATTTAATAGTACCAGATAAAAACATAAGTTTCTTACATTTCTGTGCATGAGTACAGAAATTAGTTGCTATGTCCAAGGCATATTTCAGCTGGACAAGCATGAAGGAAGAGCTGTGTCACTCTTCTACTCCCATGTGGGTTATGTTTTGTAAGGAAGCAGTCACATAACTTTTGCTGAAAACTTGAGTTGCAACCTTTTATTTCCTAACTATTTTTTAATAAAAAAGGAAAAAAATATTAATGCCCACTGCTGGTATTTGTTTCAAGCAAAATTCTCAAAGCCTGTACTGATGGCTTAATGTAAACGTTTCCCTTAACAGAGGTCAGTCCCAGCAGGACTTTTTGAGACCTGCACAAGCTGTACTGGATCATCCTTTGAGGACAGACTTGTTTGAAACACCTCTCATTTCTTCTAGGGGGAAAGACTATCAGACCTCCAAGATTCTTAATAATACAGATCTTTGCTCTATTCCTAATGAGCCCTTTGCATTTATTAATTTTTTACTTGCAGAATAAAAAAAGCAGCTTCCAGACCAGCCCATTCTCTGAAATACGGAGCCACTCTGAAGGGCAGGAGAGCTGCAGGATACCCCTCAAGCCCTGAGCTCACAGGGGGTGCTCAGGACTCCCCAAACCAACTTGGACACTGTGCAGGAGAGAGGAGCCACCCCCATCTCAAACATGGACCCACATGCCAAGAGTAACAACCTGTCCATAAAAACCTGACTGGTGTTACTCCAACTGTTTGACTACAGTCACATGCTAAGGATGGTGACAATTCTTTTATTGACAGCTCTGACTTGAAACAGGCTTTAGGCAGAAAAACCTCATCTTTCAGCTCAAAATAAGCAACACCATCAACTACAGCCAGAGGAGGGACTTCTGTCTGTGGATGGCTGCCAGGAGATGGCAACACTCCAACTTCCCAAGCTCCTGCATCCAAGCTCTGGATTTCGGGCCACATCCCCGCAGTGAGTTCCCACACTTGTTTACCACACGACAGCACAAGGACCTGCAGGTCATGGACACTCACAGGTGACTGTCACCACTGGCATTGAGATGCATTTGCAGACAGCTGGTTTTCTAGGACAAAATTATTCTCAGCTCCTGCAGATGGTTCCCTCCATGCAGAGCCCACCGTTTGCGCTGGGATGGGGCTATTGAAGATGCAGGTCACACACATGGGCATGAAATAAGTCCCAGTCCTAAACTCACACATTCCCTTCACAATTATATTCCCACTCAGCTCTTTCTAAGACTGTCGGGATCCTGTCAGTTCCAAGCTCCTCCACCTCTCTCCCCCAAGCAGATCAGACACCAGTCAACCCCCACCCAGATCCTGCCCAGTTAACCTGAGGCACTGCTGCATCCAATGGGCATTTGATGGTATCTTTTTGGTGATAATGAGAATTTTTAGAGATGAAAAATCCCCCCTAGCATTAAAAAAAAAAAAAAAAAAAACAACAAAAAAACCCCAGGGCTTACTATATTGAAGAAAAAGCTTAAAAAGGGTGTCAAAACAGGGGTTTTCTAGGATTTACTCTGATTCCCACTTCAAGGATGCACTGAGACCCTCAGCCAAAGAACAGCTCTTCTACAAGTTCAATCTTAGTTAATATGGACTCAAAGGGGTTAAAACTAAACAGCATCTTTTGCATGCCCAGATTACAGCAAGACTCCCAAATCCTCTCTATTGGAGCTATTCAGTTGTGCAGTTATTAGAAAATTTGTCAGGGCATATAAAATGGCATAAGCATGTATGATATATTTTGGATGGATAAAACTGAGAACAAAGAAGGTTTTAAGGAAATAAGCAGTTTTCTGCTTTAATCCCAGGACTCTGAGATTTCATTTCACTTACAGTCACTAGCACAAACACCAAAAAACCTCCCCAAAACAGTGACTCAATTCTTGCACCAAGAACAGGAGACAACAGGTAAGTTTAGATGACAGGCAACATACTGAGAATTAACCCAGCAGAAAGAGGAACACCTCAGTCCTCAGAAGAAGCTCTCTTTAAGTCTTTCTTGACAAATTGGTGTTGTGCCAACACAAGGCCCCCCAGTGGGGTCCACGCAGAGGTCCAGTTGTTGTGATGATGCCTTACACAGCCAGGCTGTGCTGCTCAAGGCATGTGGTTCATGTTGGACACTAAGACAGAGAGTACAAAAAATATCACCAAAATTGACATTATTGATAATATTTTTGGAATACCATACAGTTTAACTTTTCAGCACTCACTAACGTCACTTTACACAAACCCAGGGGACTTCACAGACTGATTTACAAGACAGACTCAGATGACCATGCCTCATCAAGTAGGAACAAAAACTGTATTGCAATGTAATTTTTAAGTAGCAGGGGACAGGTATCTGTATTTATTCTGTTTAGCAGGAGCTCATTTAATTCACAGTATGCCATCTTTGCAACACCCTGAAACATAAGGAGTGAAATGACTGTGTAATATCTGTATTGTTGTGTAACTTTTCTGTGAAAATATCAAAGATCTGCAGAGATTTAAAACTGAAGCTCCTATTTGCAGCCACAGTTGTTAGTAAGCAAGAGACTTTTGTTCAATATCTTTTCACAAGAATTTTCTACATAGGCATTTTAAAACACAATAAAGCAAAAAAAAAAAAAAAATTCTAGAAGCAAAAACTTTTTTCACAGTCCTCTGTATTAACAAAATTAATTTATATTCTGTTTGCCAAATGGTACTACTTGCTTATCAGCTTCCTTGCCATTTTGCTATGGTAACCAGCTTCAGTCCCAGGAGAAAAAAGATGATGTAGATACTAAAAATCTGATTCCCTAAACCCCAGGGACTGCAAAGTAAAAACATATTATGGCAGCTATTTCAGACTATCTGTGCTTGAAGAGCTGTTCAAGGCAATGGAAAGATACAACTGTCTGTGTTGTAGTTGACTTCCTTCCCCTGTCTAACTAGAAATTTAAAGAAAGAAGATTCCTACCTGATTTTGGAAAACAATAGTTTATAAAGACCATTTAAGTTAGGTATAACTCTTAGATAAGCTATTAAACCTGCCTGCAGTATGAGTATTTCATAAACCAACACATTGACTCTTACATGACCCGTGTGAGGCAGAAAAATGCCGTTCTCCTGCTCTTACCAAGGCAGAGCTCTTCAAAGGTGATCCAATACCTAAGGAAAAGCTATGTACTCTGAGGGGTTTTCAAAAAGCACTGTGACTCCTTAGTGCCACTGAAATAATAGATCACTCAGTCTCTGACAACAAAACAGACCAGACAGTTTCCAGTCGCTTTGATTTCATCGCACAAACAGAGCACTGCAACGCTTTTGTTGAATCTCCCGCAGGAAACTGCTTTCAATAATTTTTTCCCCTGGCGACTGAAGGGATAAAAGACAAGAGATGGAAACAGTTTAGTTCCACATGTTCTAGGAGTTATGAAAACCTGGTATTACAAAATCAAAGCTGAGAGCTAAATTTGGCCTGACACCAGTGTTATAAAATTGATGTTTTGGGCACCTCAGGCCAGGCTGAGGAAGAAGCAGTGGCCAGGGGAGAGCCTCCAGACCACCACAGCAGAAAAAGTATCAGCTTGCATCAATATTGCCACACTTCCCCCTGCTGTGTTTCCATTCGATAATTCTTCAAACACCAGATGCTGTTCAATATGTAATTACGAGACAACAACATGCTTAAGAGAAATAGCATCAAGATAAATTCAGTTAGTTCCCTACCTCTGCCAGAGCAAACAAGGCTGGCTACTGACACGAGAAGGTGGGCCATATTCCTTGCAAAATCATTGTTTATTATAAAAATCACAACTTCTGTTTTTTGCCAAGTTGCTCTGCTTTGGTCCACTTCTCTCACTGAGGCACAGGGTTACTCCTGTTCTGAGATCACAGCATTAGGCTATTCCCTTTAGTTTCCAACACCATTAATTAGTATTCTGGTTTTCTATTTATTTTTCATTTTAATCAAAATATTGTTTTGATAATTGGTGTAAGGTCCTGTTTTGAAAACAATTACACTTGAAGCTTTTACTGTGGGACCATAAAACTGTCCCAAGAAGAAGCAAAGCACATATATGGAGATTAAAAAGTCACGCAAAACAACCTGCAACAAACACCAAACTATGTACCCCCTCTTTCCAGAGCATGTCACTGCTCTGCCTCAACTTTCCAACTCTCATGATACTCAGCCAGTAGCAATTTTTTTGTTACAGTGATCATCTGTGCAATAACCAGATTAAAAGCAGATAAGAATTCACTTTATAAGCTACATTACAAAGTGGTTGTATACTGAATTGGCAAACTGGCCCAATTATTAATTGCAGGGGCAGACGCTGAAATCATCTTTACTTTTGAGAGTTAGTTTTCTAACCTTTAAAAATTACTATGAAATCTTAAGTACTTACTGTAAACAATGTAAGAACAAAAATATGATGATTACAAAAGCTCTGACTATCCAAGAGAATTCTGCTGCACCTATGTATGCAATCTTGAATTGGAAGTATGGATAAATTCTAAAGACAAAAAGCACAAACATTATGAGAAAGTGCTGTTATAAGACATAACTGCTGCTGCTTTTTAAACACTTTCCCTGAACAGCAATTAACGCTCTATTGCCTCTTTATATACTACTGTCTAATAAAAAAATTGGAGCAGCTACAGAGCCAAAGGCATAATGAAAATTAAAATGAAAGACAACATCAGCTGGCTCCAAGATCAAATTACTCATGTATTTGTGTTGTATAGACAACAACATCTTTCATTTCCCAGAGCTACAGCTAGCAGAGTACTAAGATAGTGAAAACTTGTAGATTATCGTGGAAAGATAATTAAACAGTTAAAGTCACATGCTCTTCTCCCAGCATTTGGCCAGTAAAGAACAGTGTGAAGTGAAGAAATCAGGAGGTTTCAGTTTCAAACGTGGCAAGTACTCTTACTGAATATTGAGAGATAACTGCAACATCAAAAGATTACATCAGTACACCAGAGCCAGAGAACAAATTTTCTGAAGGTGCTGTCTGGTGCCTTCCCTCTCTGTTCTGCTGCTGCTGTGCAGCAACTGCTGCTTGGATCTTGAGCAGAACAGAATCCAGTTACAGCCACTGCCTTCCAAAGGCTTCTCTGACACAAGAGCAGTGCTGCTGAAGCCAGAGCTGAGAGTTTAGATGCCTCCCTAAGTCACAGTTGAACTGTGGCAAAGTAGCAGAATTCTTTAGAGAGTATTAGAGAGCGATGTTCTACATATGCAGTAAATCTCTTCAGCTGATGGTGAGAGCAAGAAGTGTCTCAGCCGAAACACTTCTGAAACTTTTCCTTGTGTTTGATGAGCCTACAAGGAACAAAAGCTGCCCACTTCACTCAGCTAGACTCTATATTTGGCATTAAGTTACTTGCCGAGGGTGACACATGGTATTTTGGCTGAAAACACTAAAAGAACCCTTATGCCACTTGTGAATATCTCTGTTCAAGAACTGCAGTCAATAAAAACATTAATCTGATGCCATCCATTCTGTGTATTTCGGCAACCATCTCACCTTTCCAGACACAATATAAATTGATTTCTGAGATGTGATGCTGTTCTCCCAAAGGAAAGCCAAACAAGTATTTTGCCCCACAAAAATTCTTTCTTTAGAATACTAATAATAAAAATCTACTTTACCTTTTAAATACATAGTTGCAGGTAGAGACATAATACACTACAACCCCAATCCAGAGCAAAAAATCAAAATATTTATATTTTTCAATTCTCTTAGTTATTTTGATAGAGAATATAGAAATCTTTGATGCTACATTCTTAATTGTAATGCTTCACACCTTGTGCTATGTAATTTTAATTTATTTACTGATTGTTGTAACTGCAAACCTTCTGTGCATTCTTTCCCACCAATATTTGTAAGGTCATGAAGAATACAGTATTTATGATTTGGGATTTCTTTATAGTTAAAAATTTTATACCCTGGTGTTATTAAAGAACAAAACATTACCAATACATTTTTTTTTAAATCAAGCTTCTCAAGAGGAAAAATTCTTTCATAAATTGGATAAATTTTACTTCCTTATCAGTATTTTATTAATTTTTCTGCTGGGATTTTATTTTCTTTCATTACTGACTGGTAAGATTAAGAGGAGAATATATTGTCCTAACCAAGTCTTGGAGTAACATCAGCTAAAATAAATGTTTCTGTGCCTAAGTTTTCCTGGAACTCTATCACAATTCTAGAAAAGCATCCTTTGCATGGTGGCACAACCTTGGGGGGAGGAAGTGCTGCACTTCTCTAGCAATAAAATAGTAGGGAAGGAGATTCCTGGCTCTGTCATCCATCCTCAATGAATCTCTGTGGCAAACAAGTTTTTCTTTATCTCCACACTTAGCATTCTTTAAAAGCTACAAATCAGCACTGGTTTTCATGCAAGGATCCTCAGTGGGGATTCAGATGAAGCAAGGCAAAAGCTGCATGGGAAGCTGGCATTCCAGAGAAACACCCTGTGGCCCTTGGATGCAAGAATGAGACTCTGACACAACTTGGGGGGAGGCTTCTTCCACTAAAACAGGGACATTTCCCCTTTCCTTTCCCCTGTTGACAATTCACCCCGTTTTTTATTTTAATTACCCCCCAAGTCTTTGCAACCAGGCTGTCTCCTTCAAACCCAGTGGCTTCTTATCTTAAGAGATGGAACACCAGCGAGATGCTTCTCCTGAGCACAAGCTGCAAGTTTGACCTGTTTCAAATCTGCTGTGGCAGCCTCCAGAAGGAACAACACGAGAGAAATGGAGGACCTGGATTGATGCACATCTCCTGAGCAAACTGCACAGTACTTTTTAATGTTTTAACCCTTCAGCTCACTTAACTTGACCCTAGTGAAAATGCATTTGTAGTATGAGTGAATTCATCTCCCTGGAAGTGTGTTTATTTCTGATCCACAGAGGTGACAATGACTTCAGCAACCAAATAAATCTTACCAAAATAAAAGCCCTTCAAATGGGACTTGAAACATTAGGTACTTCTCTCTGAAGATGTGAAAGTGGATGAAAGCTCCCAGACTTTCTGTGCATGACTCATGGCTGTCACTGGATAAACATCTTCCCATAAAAAACATGTCAAGATAATTTTGACAACTGTACAAAATTTGCCCAGATGCATGATAGCTTAGGCAATTTAGACAATGACTTTAGTTAAGAAAATTTAGCAAATCTCTGATATTTCAGCAAAATCAATTGTTCTGCAAATGACTGTAATCACGTTGGAGTTATTTTCATGCCAGTCCCACCTGTCCCCGTGCTCCCAAGACACGAGGAGCTGGTAAGATAAGAATATACAATAGGATCTATCTAATTTTTTAATAGAAAAATATTGTAATTGAATAGAAGTTGGGTTAAGATGTCTGCACAATGATCCAGATCTGCACAATGTCTCTGAAGCTAAAGGGAGCTGTAATCAATGAGGAGAAAACTTGAGAAATGTACTTTATTCATAATTTATGTCCTATTTCCTTCCCTATCTGATGGAAGGCATGTGAGGGAAGGAAGACAAATGCTTAGGTTTTCTACCAGGCTCTCTTAAAATTAGACTGCTACCCTTAAAGTTCATAAATACACACCAACTAACTCAACAAGCAAATACATAAACTGATTTAAGCCATGGTGGGAGCAAGATTACGTTTGCTTTGCTTTCCTGCACTTTTTTTCCCCTTTGGAACACGTTGTGCCTGGCAGCCATACCAAGAACGTGATCTCAGCAGAAGAGACTTCTGGAGCCCAGGATCCCAGTTCTCCACAGTCACCTCCATGGCTGCCACTACCTCCTGTCCCCATCCTCCTGTCCAGGGGTGCTCTGCCTTTCCCAGCGCCCTACACAGAGCCAGCAAACATGCTCCACAGAGAAGCACATGCCCAAGAATCGTGGTTGCACTCAATGGCTATGAGAGAAAACATCTGCACTAAACAGGCAAAAGCATGAAGACAAACACCCCTCTGCTTCCCCCTGTCCCAGTGAATCCTAGCCTTTAGTGTTCCTGGGAATATTTCAGGGAGCCCTGGACTCTGATACAGGCAATGCATCACACCCCTTATCTTCCATCGTCATGTAAGCACAGGAGTCACCTCCAGGTCACTGGGAAAACAAAAATATTTATCTAGTTACATGAAAGTCTTATTTATCTGGGAAAAAGGAACATGCTCCAATTGCTCAGCAGGCAGAAATTAGTGCCCTAAATATGGTCTGTAAGATATAAAAATTACTATTTCCCAAGCATTTAGAATGCATGTTTTTGGGAGGTGGTGAGTTAGACTGGTTTTGTTTGTTTGTGTGGGAAGAAATGTAAAATTGGAGAAAGAATGGAATACAGATGGGTATTTTGGTTTTGATTTAAAGAAGACCTCCTTTCTTCTTCTGTTGCTGGATTTCTAATCAAGCCAGAGCAGCTTGCCCACAAGCTCTGGTTCCTTCCTATTAACATCCATATGCCAACAAATATTTTTAATAAACAAAATTTACCAAGCACCACCAGCAAAGTTTGAACTCTTGAACTGAAGCAGTGGCTTGCACTAGATGAGGTGAAGGAGCAGCATTCACAGCAGATTGCAAAGATTGTGCACAGCCACCACTAACATCCAAGCCAATCTGTGAGGGACCTGGCTGCATCTCATACTCTCCTTCAAAGGCTGATGTGTGGTTTTGCCAGCTGTCACAGTAAAATGGGCTTACTTCTGCATCAGAGGGGTTGCACACAAGTCTGAGATTTGTTATCATATCTGGCTGCTCGAGCAGCTGGGCATACTGATCTCTAAACAGATTTGGATTCAACGACACAAAAACTCAGTAAGCAAATTCCTGACCAAATTTTAACTGAGCCCAATGATCAGCTTGAAGGCACATTCCTTGGCCTTCAGCTTCGTCATGCTGAATTTCAAAGGTCTACAGTAATATAATAAAGGTTTTTATAGAGAAGCCCTAAAAGACACTTCAGAATTGTTTATAAAGGCAAGTGTAACACAACCTAATGGCAGTGGTTATGACCAGCTCTGTTTATAACACAAATTACAACACAATTTAGCCTGCCTCAATTTCACTGTACAGCCCCTGTCCTCTGTGCCTTTGGAGCTGCACTACTGCACTCTTCGTGAGTCTTTCATTCTGCCTCCTTTGCACAGTAAATCCTATTATTACCCACCCTGCACTTTCTTCTCAGCTCCCCAGTTCCCAAACACACACACCAGCTCCTCATGATTCCAGGCTCAAACAAAAAAAACTATTTGTAATTTAGCCAAGACGAACCTCATTCTGTTCCAATAGCTTCAACAATTTGGATACTTGCTACTACATGAGTCTTTCACAGCATACTCTGCAAGGCACAATTTACATTGCTTTGCAGAACCTGAAGGAAAACATCTTGAGGTAAATTTTTGAGGCAAAAACATTATCCAAGCCCCATACCACAAGACTGCATCATTAATTTCTGTAAGCATTATGAAACGGCAGGAAGCTGGATTCTTGAATCAAGATATGCTACAGCTGAAAGATATTTTGGTAGGATCTTAAACCTGCTTTTTCTCACTGTCAAATGTGTACAATGAATATGCTGAAAATACTGGAATTACAATACTGTAAAAATTCCACTGTTTAACAGAAACAAACAAATCAACTTTCCTTTCCTGGAGAGGCACAGTTTGGAAGAGCCTTTGAACTCTGACAATTGAAATAAGTTGGGTTGGCTGAGAGTTGGGTAGGATATAAAGAAACTAAATCCAAATTTCTGCTGCTAGTGGAAAATTCTGAGCCTGTAATTGAACATGTACTTTTATTCTCCCAAAGATCATTACCAGAGATTATGCAGCTGAATAGGTTTTCTGAGGTGAACTTAAAATAGACTGAATATCATACTAACCTCCCCAAGAGGATGCTGTACAGTACTGAATTGAACTTTGAAAACCAATAAATTATGATTATTTAAAGTAACCTAATCTGAGGAAGACAGACAGAAAAAAAAAGGCAGTACTTATTTTCAGAATTTTCTATAATATGACAAGAAGACAGGGCCTAAGAGACCTTCTGGACTATAGAGCTCATTTCCCAGTTGCCTCTTAAATTGTCATAACCAAAAACTGATACCACAATTCAGTTGAAGTTTAAAGTTCACTGAATAGCAGTAGCTACTTTTCTTATATTATATGCAGTATTTTTCTTAATATATCCCAAAGAGACATTTCTTCCTGGAGTGGACAATATTGACAATAAACAAATAAGTCTGCAAACTTCTTTCCCTGTCATCATCATCTGTTGCACCACTGCTTAAATATTTAGTCATGGCATTAGATTTTTAATTTCCAAGAATACAGCTCATGTGCACTTGGCCTTGCCTAGTAAGCCTTTCACAAATCAGCCCTAGTACTATGTACAGATTTATTAGTTCACTTCAAAACAAAATGAGTTTGTGAAAAGTACTTCCAGCATGGAAGATAACTGGATAAACAATAGCCTAAAGGGGAAAAACAGCCAAGAGAGGTTTTGCTGTCTACTGAAAAACGGGTACAGTTATTTCCTTTATGTCTGGGAACTGAGATCCACATAAATGAAGAATTTAGCAAGAGATAATAATAAAAAAGTGGAGTAAAATGTTTCAGTGTGTGATCAGATCCATGACTGTGGCTTGAAATCCTAAACTGTTTTTTTGCCATGCTACTGTAATGTGACAGCATTTGTCAGTCTAAATCCAATAGGGAGCTCCTAAGCCATTTTGATAGGATAAAGATATTGGAACCAGTTGTGTCTTCTTATCACTTTAACTGTATCAGCTTAGGACAGATAGAACTAGAGAAAATGATTAATTATATCTCTAAGATGTTATTTCATCACACACTTCTTTGTGCTTTCTGGTGAAGCAAATATGAGCTCTCCCTTCAAACACGAAGTAGGTGGTCCTTGACAGCAGTGATAACTGGCACATCCTGCTGCAGCGCTGGTAAAATAACAGTAAACAGAAGAAAAAGTGAAAGGATAGTGAAAGTCACGAGTCCAGATATGCAATGCAAAGTAGGAGAATACAGAAACACAACAGACTAAACCAAAAGACTTAAATAGGTCATTTTTGTCATCAACTTCATTCATCCACTGAGGTCTGTCTACAAGACGGTCTTCAAAAGCAGCCAACTGCTCTTTGAGAACACCAAGCACAAAACAAACTGACTCAGATGTACACTGTCTGCCTGTGAACCAAAAACCTCCAAACTATTCCCTTTTAAGGAAACATTTAGGAAATTTATAGCAGAAGTCAAGTGATAAACCCAACTAGTCCAGCAACCAGGTGCTAAGCTGTTGGCGTATTGTCAGGCATCACAAGCAGCAGTCACCACTGCTGAGTTTGTCTGATGCTTTTGTTATTACCACAGCCTGCTCAGCAATTTCTTATGTGGTTATCATCTTCCAGTTTCCTTCTTGAATTCATGTTTAACTGAGAAGTTCATGAAGTCTTTTCAGTGCTGAAAACACACACAAACACACACAAAAGGCAGAGAGAAGGGAGAGTGTAGTGAAACCTCAGAAGAGGCAGAACCCACACCAAACAGGACAGAAGAAGGAAACAGAGATCAGAACAGAGGACCAAGAGCAGTAAGTTATTGACAAAGAAGCAGAAACAGCTTTCTGGAATGATTTACCTATTTCCTTCCTATAGAACCTGAAATCAAACCACTATTTTTCCCTCCTTTTTTCTGCCTCAAAAATAACTTCTGCAGAGTAACAAACTACACAATCCCTTCAAGTGGGAGGTCTGCAAAAGACCAAATGGTCTCCGATGCCATCCCTTGCAGAGAATGTAAGTATTAAACTCTGTATTTGTCCTGAGACTGCCTTGAACCAGAGAAGGGAATAGAGGCTGCAACAGAAAATACCTAAATGCTGAATAATGTTCATCAGCTCACAAGTAAGTTTTTGTCTTGTTTCAAACAAGGCTCAGTGGGCAACGTCACATTTCTGAGCATGAGTACTGAACTTCAGAGATTCCATTTGCCCTTAAAATATCCTTTTTACAATGCAAAATTGCTTATCAGATTATCAGCATTGCACAGATCACGAAGAACTATCTTAAAAATGGCTGTTTAATTACTTCAGAACAAGCTGTACTCTTTTAAAAGAGAAACTAGCTGGAAAATCACCATCATATTTTATTGGACTTTCAATATGTATAAGTGAGCTGAATATCCAGGACTTGGACTCCAAGGAGAATATTTCCCTTCCCCACCATTTCCTACCACTATGGATGGGTCAGATGCTAGATATCACCCAACTGTGCATGTATCAGTTCTGAACAGCAAGAACTAAAATGCTGGAAGTTACCAATCCATGAGAAGAAAGAGAATTAGAGATTGAAAACAACAGAAACAGGAAGATATATTGGCTTACTACCCTTTCTTTAATTCAAGGAACAGGAGCAGCATGATTTCTTGCAGGAGGGGAAAGGTAGGGAAAAGAAAGACCCCAAACTGTACATTGTCCTAAGTCCACCCTCCTGTACACTGTCAGAAAAGTCACTAGAACTGGAGCCAATGGGGCTGACACTGACTGAACAGTAAAACATCTTGGCTGTGAGTTCATGAAGAGCCTGTCTGCAAGCATGTCTTCTCAGCTCTGCTCCTGCTTCTCAATTTGAGTGTCAAACATCAGCTCCAGCACCAAAGGAACAAAAGATACACCTGGCATGAACAGCTTCCACTTCAGGGAGAAGAAAGTCAGCCCTTGGTCTGAATGCAGATGGAAAATGTTCTCATGTGCACTGATTCCTAAACTGTCTGGAAGCAGCTCAGGATCCCTGACATTGAAAACAATCTTATTAACAGCAGGTGCAATTCCCTCAGGGGAGATGAACAACCCTAGGCAATGGCATCTCAGTCTTTCCCCAACTCTACAGAATTGCCTCAGCCCAGACACACTTAAATCTCAGCCACCAGGTGTTCCATCAAGCCCCCTTTTTACCTCCCCTGTCTGTAACAGCTGCATTAAACAGACAACACACATTTCTTTATGTTACCTTACACCTCCTGTAGTCAAGCAGTTTGTGCTGGGACTGAGACCCATTCAATATTGACATTGTCACAAGTATTTTATTCAGACAGACAGAATTTATTTAATCACTCAAGCTATTCCCAGTAATTTTTACAATTATCACAGGTAGATTATCTTTTAAAGAAATTACTAGGTTTCTGAAAATAACTTTTTTTCATATATTCCCCCTTTCACCACAATCTGATCTGATCTTTAGGCCTCAATTACACTGTTTTATGCCCCCCCGAGTATAATTCTAGTTCTTGTCTATTTGGCAAGATATACAGAAAGGGGACTTACAGTCCAGACGTCTAGGATTAAGATCCAAACAGAATTTTAGCACTTACAGAAGAACAGTCACTTACCAGATCTCATTATACCAGATCCCTTTCCATGACTATTTTGGTAAATCAGTCCTTCCTGTCTTTTGTTTGGCTATGGCCTCCTTTTCTCACTGTGTACATTACAGAACCCATTTTTCATTTCTCTGCAACACCTGATTTAAAACCATCTTGGGCATATTCAAGGCATGCACATTAGAAATATTCTCTAGATCCTATGCTTCAGGACTCAGTCACTAATCCATTTAAGGAGCATGAAGTGATAGGAAAGTCAAATGCAAATTCAACCAGAAGATTTTTAAAAATTGCTTTTTTCTACTGGTCCCACAGGGAAATCAATTTTTGGCATTTCTGCCCACACACATCTTTCAGGTGTATAGCTGTCACCAGTTCATTAAGATGCTTTGATGAGGTGTTTTTAGGATCTAAAACCCTGTAAAAAAAGTTGAATTTGTAAAAGCATTTTAAACAAAAGAGCTGCTGCTACAGTAAAGCATCTACTTTGGGCACCCAAAATCAATGTATGTAATTACAATTAATGTACTTTTTTAAAGCTCAAAAAAATCTTAGTTCTCGTTCCCCTGCATATTCTGGTTGAGCAATTATATCCTGAGCTTGGATGGAGGCAGAAACTGAGAGGTTTTAACAAACACAGTGAGGGTCACTGTTCAGACGAGGAGAGGCTGTTGATTTTATTTCCTACTGGAATCTACTGGGAATAAATGAACTAAAGGATTCCAGAACAGCTTGTTCTCCAGGCCTTGCTCAGTTCAAACAGGAAAAACATAAGTTATTAAAATATATACACAGAGCACAAGGACTGAAAACAGGCTGTGATTTCTTTTGCTCTCAAAATCACAAAAGCCTAGACCACATGCCTTTACTCTTCTTACTGCTTTACAGTATTATTACTGCTGACATTACTTCTTGCCATGCTACTTCCCTCATCCTACTGTCAGAGACTGCCCATACCACACAGGTTCCCATTCAAACAACGTTTCCATGATGGTTTCATAGCAAGGGAGCTAATGACTGAATAAAAAAGGGCAGCAGCCCCTTCAAACAGGTTCAGTCTTCCAAACCATCACACAAACTGCCACGTGCTGCTACCTCTAGACAGCAAAACTCTAATCCTGATACCTCAGAGAAAGATGCTTCAAGAAATCCTACATTAGACCCATCTATCACTACAAAAACACACACAATATTCCTCTATTTTTGGTATGGACTCTTCAGCATGATGGTTCATATTTCTTTTGTGATCCTAAATGCAATATGCAAGGGGACAAGGGAGTACTGATCTCAGCCAGTCCTCTTGGTACTTACCTGCTACAATCCTTGCCCTACCCCCAAACTCTAGATTGTTACTGATTTTAGATGTAGAAAGGAAAGAGTTAATTTTGTATCACCAGAAAATGCACTAACAAGCGTTAAATGATTTCCTACTCGATCATTAACCTGTCAAATTCAGCATAATAAAATCATCACCAGTTTAAGGAACTACAAAGGACTTGTCATGGAGAGAATTTTAAGAACGTGACAATCACGTATAAATTTTAAAAAGTAGTAATGATCCTTTCTACAGCTGGATCCTCAAGAATAATTTTCCACCTTCACACAGTAAAAGCAAATGCTTCTGCAAGAAGCTTTTTTTCTTAAAAAAAAATTCTTAAAACTCTCAGAGCTTTCTTGCAAAGAACTCATTTGAATCACAGAGTTGCTTGATGTGAGGCTTTAATGCTTTTCAAGAACCAGGCAGTGGTCTGGATATACTTTAAGTTTATGATTTATATTTCCTTGTAGTCTATCACAACCTATTACAACTATCAACAAGTGTTAAGGTGGGAGAACTAACACAGTAATTTTCCATCCACATTATGCCAGCCCTCAAATGCCAGATCTCTACTCCCAGTGTGTCTGCAGAGCCTGCAGAGGCAGTGCAGTGAGTATATTGCAATCTCAGCCGTGAGCAAGTTACTGCTGGCCAATTTTCTAATACAGTGTTAAAATGCAAGAGATAATTCCAGGATCTCCACAAGCAGTAGGAGGAGGACAGTATTCCAGGCACAGTTTGCACTCCTGAGTTTGGAAACATCTGCACTATCAGATAAAGAATCTTTTATAAGCAGTACTAAGTTAATGAATTTCTCCAAAGTACAAAGAGAGCCACAGAACAGAGATCCTTAAGTGGTAGCACACTGACAGATGAGGCCTATAATTTTGTGGGAGGAATTTCAGTGTAACTGCTTTTCCCTCACTCAGTTGTTTCTTCTGGTGACCAGTTCCACTACCTACAGGCTTCCTAGAAAGACGGCCAGGAGGGCAGCCAGGGGTTTCAGGCCTCAGGATTTACCTGACCACCCTGCTGCCACCGGGTTTAGCACAGCAGTCAGACTGAGCCACCTGACAGAAACTGTGAGGTTCAGACCCACAAATAAAGGTCCATCCTCAGGACTCAAGAAAAGAGGGTCTTCAAGGTCATTTCAGAAGGCTTCCTGTCCTTATTCTGAATAACTGACAAACTAAGCCCTTTGGTTGTTCACAGAAACGAGGGCTGCTGGCTAAGGACTGGGTGTCTCCACTAAGCCAGCTGTGTAGACTGGTTGTCTTTACACAGCCAACAGTTTCAGTGGTGAAGTAAGCAGACAATACTTGGGGTGGCCTTGTCTGATAGGGATGGATGAGTCTGCCCTGTCTCATTCACTCACTTCCTCACTCGTAGCCCTGCTTGATTTATTTGTAGCAGCAATACATTAATGTTATCTGACAGCTACTATTAAAGTGTCACAAGGATGCGTATGCAATAACACAGATGCTGCAGGGAATTTGCTATCCTCCTAGGCACAGAAAGCAAGGGGAGGCAGGGGAAATACCTTATAAAACAGAGATCTACTCCTTATTCCTCTTATACAGAAAGAAAATTGTCAGGGAAAACTCCTACAGAGACTGAGCACAGGCAGAAGGCATGGTAACATTCAGTCAAAATGAATGCTCTAAGTTTTCCCACCTGTGCCTGATAATTACAAAACCCAGCAAAACCAAAACTAAACTCAGCCCCCCACAGGGAAGCATCCCACTGAGGTACCCCATGCAAGAAGATGGGCAGACTCACATGGCAGTGCTGCATTAATTAGAAGGTTGATAATGGGCTGCTGGAATAGCAGGAGACACAAGGAAAACCTTCTCTCTTCACGTTTTTTGGTTGGTTTTTTGTTTTTTGTTTACAGCCATGTACAAATGTGCTGATAAAATGGCATGCCATTGGTTGATAACATTTCCTGCCTCCATGACCCCTCAAATACTTACAGAGCTATTCTTATACCATGCTTGAAAATGAGAGTGATAGTACCCTCATGTCTCATACATACAGAACAAGCAAATATTTAGTTCAAGGTCACAGAAAAAAACAGTGGCGAAGCCAGGATTTGCATACAGATTTCTCAAGCATCAGATTATCCAGTACTTTAATAAAAGCATTCACCATCTTCTCTGTCTCAGCCTCTAAGACAACAGCTTAACAGGGAGAACTAAGCAAAATATTCTTGCTGTGTCACCTGAAGTCAGAAATGTTACAGAATTTGCCTTAACCATATACTCTGTGAGTTCTGAGAAGAGAAAGCGACTCCAGGTCCGTAACCTATGAAGGGCTGGAAACACTTGACAGCTGCAAAGATCTCAGATATTGAGGAATAAAACCACTGTGATCTAAAGAACAGCAGCTTCAAAACAAGAACCAAAGAATTATTTCTGTTCTGCATGGAACAGAGGTTTTCATCTGCAAGTATGTGGAGAACATGTAAGAACCTCCCTAGCCTGTTTTCAGGGCCTCACTGAAGCCATAAAGTAGTTTGCCCTAAATATTCATGGACTATGGATCAGAATGATCATTATTATATTCACTGAAATTCAAAGCATCAGGTGCAACAGTATAATCCTGTTAATTTTTCAAGGAATGCTGAAACTAGCCTCTAGAAAGACAGTCTGAACTGTCTTTGTCACCTGTCAAACATACAAAAACCTCTTAATTTTTTTATTAGGACTGATGTCTTAGCCCTCTCCTTCCCTACTTTAAAAAGTTATCACTACAAAACACTACTTCCTATCACACAAATAAAATAAAAAAAAAATTACAATATTTTTGTGTTGCTCAAGTGAGTTGACTGAGCCAGCTGATGTTGCCTGCTAATCACAAAATGTAGCAACACTTATAACCAGGCAGAGTATAAAGCAAGGTGAAAAAAAAGGTGCTGCTTTGTATTTACTGGTGCCTGTGCCACCAGTTTGATGTGGTTTGCTAAAGATGCAACCACACAGGACCTAGCAAAACCACGGCTGGAAAGGTTACTACGTCTCCTCATGTCAGAGTACTCTCAAACCATCAGCACAGTGCACTTTGCTCAGCCACCCCCACCACAGTCCTCCCAGCATCTTTCCTTCTACTCAGCAGGATGGCTGATGCCCCAAGGATCAACAGGGAAACAAGCTGTAACCTATTAACTGCAGGATCTACCTTCTCTCCTTTCTGTGCTAGTATGGTCAAAAAAAGGGTATAGGGCAGATTTGCACAAGTATTTGGGCCAGATGTGCAGATAAGCAGTTAGACTATGTAGACATACATTAAATCACATTAAGTGCCTATCTGCACCGTTTGAAACTGAGCTTCTTTCCCTTTATCAGATTCATAGTAATTTAATTGGAGCTGATTAGAAATTAAGGTCTCCAGGGCCAATACAAGAAGCTTACATCAGATCACTCCAAGCCACACTGCCAGCCACAAACTGCTCATTGTTTTGTAAGCAGAGACCCCGTGCATGCAAAGAGGTGCCAGGTGTAGGGGACACAAATCCTGAGTGTGAGCCCTGCAGAGGAGCAGCAGAGGAGGCTGGTGATGGCTGTGCTCGTGTGCTGCAGCCAGCTACATCTCAAGCTGTGCCTTGGCTTCAAGTGCCCCAAGGGGTAAAAGTGCACTAAAAACAAAGGCCAAATAAAACATGTTTTAATTCGCAGCCATTAAAACCCCAGCTGCAAATATAACTGAAGCATGTTTCTTTTTAAAGAAGCAACACAACATTTTCTCCCTCCAGCCCTGTTGACTTCAAAGGCTTCAGAAGTAACTTGATGCCACGACTGGAGGCAAAGCTGCCATTAAGTGCCAACTCCTGCAGTTACAGTGATTTTGAGGCCTCGAATTCTGTTTTGATTATTTACCTTCAAATGAATTTAAAAAACAACAACAAGAAAGGAAGAATGAAAGTAAGATGGGATGAAGTTTCCAATATGGCTGTCTGTGTGCCTGCATGGATGACAAGAGCTGGGGGGGTGAGTAAATGCACAGAACCCACAGCTGCAAGATATACCCTTGCAAATCCTTCTGACACACTCCAGTGAGGACCATCTCTCCCTAGTACTACACATGGCTTGCCACAAAGGATTTCTTATGTCCCTGTCCCCTCTTTTATCACAGTTTGTGCTACCAGCCTTGATCAAGTTGAGCACTTGCAGAAAACTAGCATGAAACCCCTTTTAAAGTGACTTCTCCAGCATGCATATATATGTCACTGCTCACTGGGTTTAAGTCAGCAGATCTTTAATCCATGGCTTAGCACATCAACTTCAAAAGAAACAGAGTTCCTGCACCCACATCACACACACACAGACCCAGGGACTCCTTGGATTCAGCTGCAAGGCACTGCATGGCTTGCCCTGATCCCTGATTTAGGCTCCTGAAGCCCTCCCCTGACCTGGAGCCACAGCCCAGGGGCCAGGTGAGGTGGTAACTTAAAGGATGACAAGGCACCCACTACACTGTGCTGTGCTGACACTGCCAGTTATTCCACCTCTGAAAACCAACCAGAGCACCAGTCCCTGTGCTGTCAGGACTGCTGCACTGCAGCCTGAGCTCTACTGACATGCTCAGCTATAGAGAGCTAATAGAGAGGAGAGGGAGGGAAATTAAAAAATAACACGAAAGGGAGGAAGCACTGTGGCTACCATGTTCTTTGAAGAAGGATTTGTTCCTTGCTTATGCTGCTGATGTTCTGGTACAGACTGCACACAAATAAGACATTCCCAAGCTTTTAATTTATTTTGGTGTTCCCAACAAGCACAAATATAAAAGTTACACTTCAGAATTTCCTATCCCTACATATTTAAAAATAACACTATCACACCAAACCTCCTTGGCCATTGGGTCTTTGGAGAGAAGGATCAATTCAGACAATAGCCCCTCTTTGCTTTCCAATTTTCCATTGAACAGATGAAAAAGCAGGGAGAGAAGAAAAGCTGAGGAACAAATGGCTGAGTTGACTCCTGTCTTCAAAGTGTCTGTTTAGGATGACCAAGTAACTATTCCTTAGCCCAAACCAGAATGAATACAAGTCTTCATATAAAAGTACCTTGCATAAAGGCAGATGTTAATCACAAAAGCCTAAGTTCACACTGAACACACTAGAGGATGCTTCCCATTTGTGCCAGTGCAATATCCAGGCAACTTGCAATCTTTCAGGTAAAGTAATAGGGGAAGTAGAGGATTGAGAGCAAATAGTCTTGAGGGACAAGGCTGCAATCCAGTCACACTTCCACATGCATCTGCACCATCCTCTGGACAAGACCCAATGGAATAAATTATAGCAGTTAAGTGAGAACAAAAGTAATAAAGATTTTTTTTTTTTTTAGCAGATAATGACAGCACAGAAGACTTCAGCCTAGCTTCCGCCTCTGCAGCAGACCTACTGTACAACCCACAGCTACTCACTTAATATCATTATGTGCCAGAGCTTGGTTGTGGATTATTTTTGTTTCATATCCCTTCTCATATTTAATCAGGCTTCTCAGAGAACAGTTTACAGTTTGTTACTATGCAGTAACAGCCTCTAGCACAATGCAGCTCCAGTTCTGGTCCTAGGAGAGCAGCCTCATAACCATTTATTACAGACAGCATGGCCGGCCAGTGGCAGCACAGAAGGGCTGGAGCAAAGCACAGAATACACAGCACAATTACTCTTCATGATTTAGCCCCACAGTCCTGTCTCTTGGACAAAGCCTGTCTTGGTGCCTTCAGCTGGTCAGAGAAAAGTCTTAATTTCTACACAAGATAAATCAATGCACTTGCAGCAGCATAAATAACAGCTGTTTCCTATCACGTACCTCTAAAACCTCAACCTGCTGAACCTACTCTGCCACCCAAAGCCCCAACCAACTTGTTGAGTCACAACAGGCAGCCATGAAGGGTATCTTCAAATAGCAAACTGAAATATCATTTCTTCCTTCCAGGCCATCCTTGCCTCTCTCAGAAATGTATTTTCCTATGACCACAAATAAAACCTGTTTTACTTGTGTTCCATTTAAGAACAATTTGTAAAAAAGAAGCAGTGAAAATAACAAACAGACAATGCCTTTTTCTTTAAATCTTTCCAACATAAAATAGGAAAGAATGCCTAAAGGTTTCCAGGCCAGCACAATTTTCTTGTTTTGTTTGTTTATTTTAACATAAGTAATTCGGAAAGCATGAGAGCAGGACGTACTGGTACCAACTATGTTATCTCAGCAGTGCTGCAATTTCCCATAGCCTACACTATCTGCAGGACCTCTGATTCTTTCTGGTCATGAGTTCAGAAACAATGATAGAGCTGAATAAAATCATGAGCCTTGATGAATAATAAAGCACAGAAATCCTGCATTTGACCAAGGCTTCCTGGCTGGTGCCTTTATGGAAAAAGCTTGGCATGGGAGATGCCTTATAAAGTCAAGTACTTACTATTCAGAAGACACACAAAACCTATACTGCCCTGAACCCAACCTTATCACCAGCCCCAACTTTTCCTCACTACCCTTCATCTGCAAAGGGTGTTTATTGAGTGTGTTGAGTGCACTTACAGAGTGTTCACATGCAGAACTAGTGAGCTCACAGATGATGCAGGCAGGCAGAAAACCAAGTGGGTGCCCCTAATGACAGAAGTCCTCCTAAATGCAGCTCAGGACCCTGGTAATGCAGCCACACAAATGCTAGCTGGCCCAGCCAGGCTCACATCTGCCTGCAAAGATCTTGCAGATGTAGCCTATTGCTCTCTGTCAAGGTTGAGGGTCCTTCCACTGTTAACAGCTGGCCCTGAGCAGGACACCCTGAGCAGCAGCAACAAGGAATGCCAGGGTCTGACCAGCTGAGTCTTTCTTTCTTCAAAAGTCACAGCAATTTTGCACTGACTAGCAGCTCTGGATTGTGAATGAACAGCACACCTGAGAACCTGGTGGGGAGATCTCCACAAGAATTCACTTGGTTTTAAGGTGTAGTAGAGAAATGTGCATTTCCCCAGCTCAGAGAAGGCAAAATGAGAGGGGATGAAACTACCATATTCTGTCATTGCCCAAGTCTAGAAAACAGCAAGTTAGCAGCAGCACAGTGGAGCTCACAGTGTAATTTCCTTCCAGACTACTCCAAACTTGGAATGGGGGTTTTTCCAAATTTATTGCTTCTCTGATTTCATAACAAATTAGCTCCATGTACCATTACAAAAATTGCTTTGCTGTCAGCCCTGCAGGCTTAATTTGGGGTCTGGGAAGCACAGGGCTCTTCCCTTCTCACACATTGTCAACAGCCACACAAGGTTTTGAACACTGAATTCCACCCACGCTTGTCCTTGTACAACCCCACTGAGGCCTTTCAAAAGGTTGGACAGGTGTAAAACGACAGAACTTGACCTAAAACAGTACTAAAAAGACAAAGCTGGGGGAAAAAAAAAAGCTGTTGCTCTGACATTACTTAATAGACCTGAATTATCTAAGTTGTGTGGTTTCTTTTTAATTTTAAAAAGAACATCAACATATCAAACCAGAATGAAGATAACTGAAAGAAAGGGGTAGGAGGAAAGAGAATTGCTGCCAACAGTCAAGGCAATACTATTGTTTTCATAGAGCATGTGTTCCCTTTAAAAGTGGTCTGATAAGCCAGAGCAACAGCCTGCTACTCCAGCACTGTAAGGATGTAAAATAGATGGTTAGAACCTGGGCCTGTGGTGTCACAGGCAATCTCCTGCAGATTCATGTAGGTGACTCTTGAATCTAATTAACTTCTTCCATCTCTACTACGTGGATCTCTCGCTGATCATAAGTACTATGCATCCACCTAGCAAAGAGAGAACTGCTGGGTGCCTGTTCTATCTGGTGCAATGCTCCTATTGGCAGGCAAACAGGAGCAAAGGCTCTAGATTAAAATATTCCAAGTTAGATTTGGATGTAGTTGCATGCACTAATTGAAGAGATTGCCCCAAAGCTGCACTAGTCCTAAACACACTGAGTGTGCATGCAAGCAAGCACGCTGTCATGATGCTGACAGATGATGAATTTGTTTGTGTGATGAATACATACAAGGAAGAAGCAGCTGGAAATGCACTGTAACGTGTGCTCTATACAAATCTAATCTCTGCTAATATTCTTCAGATTCTAGCTGCTGGCCAGCTGGGTGCAACTGTGACAACTTTGGTATAAATTTCTGTTTGTGACTAAAGGACCAAAGAACTTTAGCTGAAGGGCAGATATTTGAGGAAGGGCCAGCATAAGCTGTCCTAAAATAATGTTGTTTGAAGGCATAGAAACAATAATCTTCAGCTCAAATTAACTCACAGCCACACATTTTTGGTTTGAACACTGTCCTCTGGTTTAACTCAGTCTTCTCCTGCTCTTAGTTGTCTCATTTATACATGAAACAGGGTAAAAAACTATCTTTTAAAATAATCAGTGTTCAGGTTTTTTGTAATTAAGGAGAAGCTACTTCCTTTTTATTTCCCTGTGCGAGAAACTCTCCCTTTCTTTACTAACCCCTTCTTCTTCCAGCCATCTAATTTCAGGAAATTAATTCCCAAGGCTGGCTAACCAAACCTGTGTGCAGTATTCCCAACTCCACAGGGTCTCATTCAGTGTACAACAGAAATACTAATCCTCCCTTGGATAGGGAGCCTGGGAGTACATCCCAGGGTTGTACTTGTCTTTCACGCCTGCACGGCTCCAACAGCTTAGTCATTCTCAGACTGACTCATGCACTGTGGTCTTTCTCCTTCTCTGGCATTTCCAACTGATGAAGGCTAAGTGCAGAGCTGAAGTTAAACCTATGTGATGATTTACTGCCCACCAACTCATAAGATCCTACCTCTAAGAAGGAATGCACAGCTGTAAAACAGGGTGTAAGGCCAAGGTTTTTCTTTATCAATTGACATCACAACCAAGGTCAACCAGGAGAGCATCCTGAGAGTTCACTCAGATGAATTTTTTTTTCTCAGATATCCATCTGTATTTGCCATCCTTCAGATCTTCAGACGTCTTCTCGAAAATAAAGCATTCCTTAAAACTCCTTGTAATTCAGTGTATCACCATTTGCCTGTTATGATTTCTTTACTCATTTTCATCCCTATCTCCACTTCAGCATGCTTAAAACTTGCTTGCATTTAAATGTGTCAATTACACCAGCACTTTTCCACATCTCTTCCTTAGCAATGCTCCTTTCACCTCTTCTCCCCCTCTCCCCTGCTGTTCAGCAGTATTGTCCTGGGGCAAAACAGTTAATCACCTTTAATCCATTCCTAGGTGGTCTCTAACTTAAACCCAGCCTTGGCAGCTGCTATTCTTCCCTTGCTCTATTTTTATCCTTGTAAATATGTTCAGGCAGGCAAAATAAGAACCGGATTGCTGCAATTAGGTGGGTAGTTAAATGGCACAGTGTGATGAAGAAAGACAGTTTGTAACACCTCAGAACCTCGCGTTCTGTAACCCAACACGGAACTGAACCAAGAGGCAGAAACGCTGAGCCAGGGACAGGTGAGATTCTGCTCACAGCTCTGCCACAAGCATTGGCTCATTCCTAGGAAGTAACAGGGTACCAGTGGTATCGTTGTATTGTCAGGCAGTTACAACTTCACTGGCTGGTGGTTCATCTCATGTTTTTGATTATTGCTCAGATCCATTTTTTCTTCTTCTGCAAGGTCAGATCTAAGAAATAATAAAAACCGATTCACACTAACAAACCTCGAGGCGGTCAGAGAGCATGGAATCTTTTGGCAGCATATCTGGAACTAAATATTTACTGGACACATTTCTAATCTAGGGACTTGGCCACAATGAGAGAGAAGGCATGTGAAGCCAGCATTTTCCAAAGCAAGCATAAAACCTCACACACATAATGCCACACATCCCCTGCTGAGAGATCACAGAAACCTGGCCGCCCCGCAGATCATTGGTCTGAAAGGAGAAACAAGAGTGGACTGGTGGGCTGGGAGGCACATCAGACAGCCAGCTCGGCTGTGCTGTGCCAAGGAATAGCTGCTCTGACCCTGCCCCTTGCTCTTTTTCCTCCAGCAAATATTGCTCCTTGCTCCGCTGAGGCAGAACTCCAGCAAATGTTTACACTGTTGCAGGATGAAGGTAAGGTTTAAAAATACCCTATTGAACAAGTTAGTGAAGGTGTGATGAGAGCGTGTGATTGCCACCACGGGCTGAAACGAGCTGCTTACTTTTGTTATCGCCTTCCTTTTCCCATAGCAACCCTTTCCAATCAAGTAATCCTAACTGATCTTGGAAATCAATCAAACTTCTGTTATGTTTACATGCAATAGACCACCATGACTCACTTTCATCTACAATCCTTGAGCTTCAAACACTGGTTTAAAACAGGCCACAGATTATTATAATCATGTTTACACAAGAAATGTAATATGCCAACCTGTCAAAATATTGTCAATATTTATTCCACATAAATCCATCCCCAAAAATGAAGCAAAAACTTAATGAAAGATTAGAACTGAGGCAGGCTGGAAAAAAGGTAGAAGCAAATATGAATATTGATATTGAATTGAACACTAATAATATATGAATGAAGCTTAAAAGAAAGCTGAGTATCAAAAAGAGAGAGACTTGTCCCAGATAAATTTGGTAGCTTCAAAACAAGCATAAAGCACATTAAATTAAAACTTTCATGACCTATGGAAGTCATCAATACCAACGAGAAAGGATGGGAGACTGCCCTTAGGAGTCAGGAGAGAGAAGTGCAGTGCAAACTTGTGTGAGAAGAGGAAGAAAGGGCACCTACATAGAAAAGCAGCAAGAACAGCAAACAAGTGGCATGCCTTGCTTTCAAAGGATGAAAAAATATAACTAGATGGCCAAGCATCATGACAAGATGCACTATATTTCTATAAAAGCAGAAATTGGACATGCCTTTTTCATTGCCACTCCTTGAGGAAAAATGCATGTGGGAAAGGGTTATGTTATGCTCAAAGGCAGCAAGGAATCTTTAAAAACAGACTAAGCTCATTAAGCTACTCCATGTTTCATGTCTTCTCAAGGAACCATTTTTTTCTATTACCTCTGAGGAAAAAGCAGAGCTTTCTTTCTTTTTCAGAGAGATTCTGCTCTGTCCTATGCAATGCAAGCTTGGATGCATTTCAGTGGGAGTTAGCAAGTGAAGTTTGCATAAAAATGTCAGGAAGGAATTTCATGTTATTTGTACCTAATTTTATTTTTCCATGTGAAGTCATCTGGGGCTGTTTTGTTCCTGCTGGAACCCTGCAGTCCAGGGGAGTTTCAGGTAATCCGAATCTTGAATTAAACACTGCACAAACAAAAGGGCTGGCACATAAAAAAAGTTAAAGTTATTTCTGCTTTGCCCAAGTTCAAATTTGTATAATATGGGATGATACAAAATGAACTTGAAGGGCTCATGAACTAGTTCTTGCGTTCAGAGATTTTAATGGAAATAATCCATTTTCTCAGTTTTGCCACACAATTCTCAGCCCTGTGAGTTTACACTAAAATCCTTAAATCAGAAAAAAGTGACACTAAGATGAATTCAGTGGTTCAGAACATGAAAACAAACAGAGTACTAACACTACTTACTAGTCATCCCTTATGTTCCTGTGGCCTAGAAAACACCTCTGACAGAAGTTACAGAATATTCTGAGTTAGGAGGAGCACACAAGGTTCATCAAATCCAGCTCTTAAATGAATGGCCTGCATGGGGATCCCTTTTTAGGAGTTTGCACAGTGCTCACTACAGCAGGGTCCTGATCCCCCACTGCACACTTACAGCATAATAGAAATTAAGGTCTGTAAAAAGCTAGTTAGTGGTTATCTCAGTCCCCCCAACACAAACAAACATTTTGTGGAGATAAGATTGTTTCACAATATCAGTTATTCTTACGGCCGTTCTCTGCTGTTACCTTTTCAATTTATCTACAAACTCCCTCTGTAAATCACTGTCTTTTCATTACCAAGTTAATTAAATTGAATTCTGTCATTAAAAGTTATTTTAATTGACTTCTGATCTCATTTCCAATCTCCCTCTAAAATTCTTAGGATCCTCAATATCTATAATGACACACACATACCTTTATTACCAAAAGAGTTTGCAGCATTGAATGCAAAGTTTGTGGGTTTTTTCCTCTTGCTTCAAGAATACATGGCAGAACAGCATCCATTTTTAATTTTTCCCTGTTTAGTTTGCTACTTAATATTCAAGTTTGTCCCAGTTGGGACTTAAGGCCTGTACAGAACTGATCACCAATAAAGGTAGTTAGATTTTTTGTTATATCAGATATAAAACAACCTGTAATGTAAGCATACATAATCAATACAAAAATCAGTGTAAGCCCAACCAGTGTTTGATCATGAATCAGGTAATTATCCAGTAATTGATCATGCATGGTAACAGATAAATTGTAAGTACAGGAAACTCTTCAGAGCAAAATTAGATGATAAACTGCACACAGAAGGAAAATTCTTCCTAACCTCCATCACTCGCTATTATTCATGGTCTGAAGCAGAGTAGATTTTCTCTATAAAGAAAAAAGGGGGAAGTTACTGGTGGACATGTTCCAAACCTTGGCTAGGCATCATTTTGTTCAGCTCTCATCACTTTTGTACCAAGGATGCAGCAGTACTAGATTGGGATTAGTGACAGAAAATGCCTACTACAAATAATGGAAAACAGTATTTGCCGTCCTCTTCTGACATATGTTCTGTTAGCTCACCACGATACAATAAGCAGATATGCTCATTCAGCTTCCCACAGTGGAAGCTCCAGAAATAAATATTTTTATTCCTAAAAATATTTTTCCACCCACAATCAATGGCTGCTAATTTCAAATTCCCCAATGTGCACAAATCAATTTTTTTCCTCTTTGTTCTGTGACAAAAATGCATTTCATATACCATCATGTCCATTCATCTCATTTTGTCCCACTCTTCCTTAATCTTCATCAACCTCTACAATTCCCTGCCATATTCAACTACTACCTATGCTTCATTACATTTACACAGTTATATTCATAGTGTCCATGCATCACAACATGAAATACTGGACTTAGTACAAAAGGAAGTATTCCTGAACTTTTATTTGCTGTTTCTTGGCAGGATGGTCACAGTAATACTACCATTGGAAGCTGCAGCAACTCAGCAAAGAGGACAACAATGTTTGTGAGTAATTTTACCAGCATATTGTGACCTAGGGGACTCCCCATGTGTAATACAATTATTGGCTTCAGAAAAATAGAGAACAATGATGTTTGCAATCCAATATTTAAGGAAACTTTGTGCCCTTTGGCATCAGGGACAACTTGGTGATGAGAACTTTACTCAGCTTCTCAGTAGTTGGACATATCTAAAACATAAAGGAAGCACAGGCCTTTGAATTCCTCTATTCCCTGTAAAGGAATCCTGTGGGTGGAGCTGGTGATAAGTGGCGTGCTAAAATGGATGCGTATTTGGTGAGGAGCTAAAATACAGAGAAGAATTTCTTCACTGACAAATAAATCATGCTGAACTTTCCACAACAGTCCTGTCAGACAGTGACCTGAGGCATTAGGCTGACCTGGGAACAAAAACCTAGGATAAGTTACAGAGCAGTCTTCCCTTCTCTCCCTTGCCAGGGCACCCACATTTTCCAACATGCTATTTGAAGACAATGTGAGAAGCATAGAAAACTCCTTTAATCCTCTTTATTCCCAAGTGGTGGTTTTGGGTGGGCCAGCACTATTTGTGCTCCGACATCTCCTGGTCACAGTGGCTCACATCACTTCACAAGATAGCAACAGGGATGAAAGCAAACACCTCCTTAAAATTCTCATTGCAATCCAAACAACAGCTGCTATTCCTTTTGAGGATGGCACACGTTTTTTAGCCTGGTTATTTCTCTCATCTCTTTTAAATTCACACATGTTAGTAGATTTTTTTTTTCCTCCAATAAATCTTTGGTTGTACCCTGAAGCTTTTCATTTCAGAGCTGGGTACAGCAATAAGGACAGTGGGTCTCTGTCTGCTTTTGCTTTGCTGCTTAAGTGGCAACACATTTCATATTACCCACATGGGTTTACATGGGTTTGAAAAGCCTTTCCCTTTCAAAATGACAGTGTGAAATACTGCTGTGGCTTCTGAACCTGGCTCTTAACCACTGTGTGTTCTGCACACATCCCAGAGCTGTGCATCTTCTAAGGGACCATGACAGCCTTCAGTCCTGCAGCTGTTCCTTGAGAAGTTCAGATCTTGATAAGTCTTTTGGTCTTGGATGAAAGATGATCTGAACACTCTTTTCTCTGACTGATTCACCAGTACAAAGTACAGATCATAATTTGGCTGTAACTCTGGAACTAAGCAATTCTGTGAAGCTTGAACACATGCCCAATTCTGTTTGAGTTCTGGTTGTAATACGGAATTAATACTTAACCTATAATGTCTATATAATTTGTCCTATTTCAATCCTCTCCATGTCACCTGTGGTCCAAAATGCACTGAAGGAGAGAAGGTAAAACCTTTTACTATTGCTTTCAGTTTAGATCATGAGATCTGCACATTTATCAATCTGAACCTCAATTTGCAGAATTTTTCACTAGGAAATAAATATTAAATTAGAGGTGCTGAAGCAGTTTTATTCTGAGAGATTTCTTAGAGGAGAAGGAATACATTAAAATGTGAAAAAAGATAACCTAATGGGAAATTTGAAATCTACCATATTTTAAAAAATGATCTGTTTATTATAACCATCTATGCTTTCCTTCTCTTGCATTTTTTAGCATTAAGACAAACATGTGCATTATAGTAAACTTTTAGTGAGGTCTAATACAGAAGCACTGTTTGCAAGTATTATTAAGATAATAAGCAAGAACTTTATTAGTCTGAATTTTCTCATTTATTTCTCTGTTTTGTTCCTAATCTAATTTTCTATGCAGTTTTTCTACCTGAAACTGAAGTATTGCAGGTTTGACACCTTTCAGAGTGAAAATGCTTAGGGAGTCACAAAAGAAGATGATTAACTGTGAAAGAACAGAGTGCTACTCATGCAAATGCCCTGTGAAGAGATGGAGTTCCAGCACATGCGCCTGTTGGTTTACCTGAAGCCATCCTGTGTCCCACACGAGGTTCAAGATTGCATGAGTTTAACAGTGCTGCCAAACTCTCCCAAGAGCTTCTTTTTTCACAGCTTTCATGCAGTCCTTTATCTCCTTTAGATTTGCCATCAAATAAAAATTTATGGGGTTTTTTTTTCAGCTTATGGCCATACACAGAAACATTAAGCTGCCCATCTTTAAGGACATCTGTGAGGCAGTGGACAAGTTTACATGACAACACAACAGTGCAATGAGTTATTGCTGGCTCAAGACAGCATGTCTGGCATGGCACAGCTCAATGCCATTTAAGTCTTACCAACTCTAGTTTAAAGTAAGTTTATTAGGTTGCACTAATGCTAATTTAGGGAGGTCATTAGTCCGTGACATTCAACCTGACTGCAACCAGCCAGCTCAGGTGTCTCTGCACTGAATTCCTTAGCACTGTAGGCTGCAAGGACAACAGAGACAAAGGTGTAAGTTGGAAAGATGGAAATTATGTTTCCTCACATCTTCAGTGACACTGATAGGCAGTTTGACAGTCGATCCCTTTAAGTTTCTATCATTCTCTCCAAGTCAATCAACTCAGGCTGTGGTGCCTTCTGCATTTTTACATTCCACCTGAACACATGTCAAGAATGTGAGGAATACTGAGATGCCATAAAACTAAGGATATTGCAAAAATGTTCTGGTGCTCAACGAAATCAAGATCCAGATTTGTGCTGGAAACAATCCAGAGATCATTGCTGAAAGAATAATTTCACCTCATTAAGAACAAAGAAAACCACAATACTACAAGACCCTGTGAGACAGTAATTTGTAATTATTAACATGAATCAATTAAAAACTAATAGAACACAGCATAAATGGTAAACAACGTAGTTGCTGCAGTTTTTACTAGCTTTCCTCTATTCCAGCTCTTTATTGCTCCATTGTTCCCACTCTAATTTCAGCCTCATCTGATTTTCTTTGAACGAGACCTGTTAAGTCTTGTATTTAGCTTAAGGATTTTGTCCTGAAAGCAAGATAAATCAACCATTTGCAAAAATGTGAGCAGTTTCTTTGATTTATCTCAATGGCCACAAGCAACTATCATTAGGAATCTCCTCCCCTGGAGATACTCTAAAGCCATCTGGATACCATCCAGAGGACCCTGCTTGAGCAGGGAGGTTGGATTAGATGACCTCCAGCTGTCTTTTCAAACCTTACCCAGTCTGTGATTCCGTGAAACAGAGAAGGTGAATATTTACCAGTGTTCCCTATAAGAACTACAGCAAAATTGTAATGCTAGAAAACAGCATTTAAATGACAAAAATATTCATTCCCCCTTTATATACCATAATCCAACACCTCTTCACCTCTTTTTTGTAAGAAAAACTACACGATGCTGTCGACATATATTTCATCACATGATATGAAATTAAGTCAAATATTAAAGGAAAAATCAACAGAAACTCTGGTACTGGTACATAAACAGAAACCTGGTCAGCATGGCTCAGATAGCAATGCTGCTATTCTGCTCCAACAGGAGAACAAAGATGATTAAAGTAATACTGTAAGAAATGCAGTTGCAAGAGTGACACGATAATATATGAAAGGCTACTGCAAGAACAAGGAAAATCATCTATTCTGTTCTTCATGTTCTTCACTGTTAGCCAGGACAAGAACTTAATAGCAAAAAAGAAAAAAAAAAAGAAAGAAAGAAAAAAAAGCAGATTATCATCATTAGCTTTCTTCTCGGTTTTTTTAAGGAACAAACACAACTTTCTAAATGTGAAGATAATTAAACACTGAAACAGATTGCTTAGGGAAGCTGGGAAATCTCAAACTCCAGAGATGCTACATAATAATTTAGACAGGTCAAAAATGACACTTAAGCCTTCCATCTTGCTCTTTTTAATTATTATCTTACAAGCATGACTTTTTAAATGGCACAGTTTCCTAACAAATACAGTGTGTCAATTAACATGTCTAAGGATTATACATCTCAGTTGGCTTATGCTAGGAGAATGAAATACTGAATAAATACTCAAATTATTTTATTTTTTAGAAACACTTATTTTCTAATTTAGAGGAAAATGCACTCTTGCTTGTATAACTAAGGGATTCAGCAGTGTTCCCAATGAGGCCAAAACTCTCACCCATTTCAATGAGATAGCAGTAATTATGAGCATCATCATCTATGTAAGACTTTTTAACACAAAATCAAAAGGAAAACCAAACAGAACAATCTTTTGCTGAAGAAAAGAAAAAGCACCCTCATGCTTTGCCAAAAGAGGTTGGCATGGATGACAAGTTCCTGCTGGATGAGAGAGAGAGCAACGTACTAGCTTCTTCCTACAATGTGCTTATTTTCTTATTTACATTATATAAAAGGAACTTCATTCCATCTGCTTTATTGGTGACAATTTGCTCGTACTATGGAGTTACTACAAATGTCAATGACACAAACATAATGAATGTGAAACAATAAAACACATGCAAAGTGAGAATGACTTTGTTAGTTTAAATATTCAGGATGGTTTTCATGTGCCAGTTTCACATTATAATGAAAAAACTTGCTCATCTTCCTAATCACATCATTTTTAATACTGGTTTTGTTCACTGCTATAATTTAATCTCTTCAGACACTGAAGTCTTTATAGGACAGAAGTAATTTATATGATTAAAACAATCTCAGTATTGTAATTTAGGTTCTGATGGGGCTCTGCTTCACTGAGATCTTCATACTTAATCATTGAATATCTAAAATGAGAATTTTATATCAGCAGGGCTTAAGGGCAGAGCTATGGAAAAGGAAACCCATCTATCTTCCAAATGATAAGTGTTCCCTTTCCATAAAGTTGTAGGGAAGACTTGTATAAACCAATGGCTCATTCTCATCTAGAAGACTTTGTGCCAAAATATGCCCTCCATTAAAAAAAGAAAAGAGAACAATTCAGGATTTATAAACAAATGACAATGATCAAAGGCAAAGGAGGAGAAGGTGTTCTCACAAAATGAAATGGGAGACTGTGACTGCATATCTGAAGGAAGGAAGTGACTGACAGAAGTGTGTGCTGTCACAAAATACCAGCAGAATGGATATCAGAATCCTGTACTGAATCCTGTACTGTCTTTCGTAACTGAAGTCCAATGGGTTATTCAAAAGTTTATTGGGCCCTTCGTAAATCTTGAAAAATATTGATTATTCTAATGAAATCAAAGTCTGATCAAGGTTCAAGGAAAACTTGGACCCAGCTCTGGACAGCTGCTCGCAGAGGTGTCTAGAAATGAAGTTCAGAAATGGCAAGTGGTGAAGGAGTTACGTGTCTAACACTTTGGAGTTGATGTTAACCTCAAAGCTATTGGCTTTCAGAGGAGCAGCTTCCTTGGGCAGAATGACTGCTTTCTTCTGAGCTCTGTAAATTGACCTCTGAAACACCCGCGGCTGGTTACTGTCAAACACTCCCCAGATGTAATACCATATGCTCCTTCCTACGCTTTGTTTTCAGAAACAGTGCCATGGAGATGCCCTGAAAATGCCCACTAACTGGTATCTACCCTTAAAGAAGAAAGTCTTTCTGTGAAGTTTCCTAAAAAGAAAACAGAATCATTACCATCTGAGTAAACCTGTGGTTTAAAATCAATGCAACATTGAAATAATCAAACGTTGCTCATATTATTTAACTATTAAACAGAAACTTAAGAAGCTGAAGTTGTAATAACATTTCCATTGTAAGCACAGTTCACATGTCAAATGACTTAGTCAATTCTACTTTGTGACTGCATACTAAGTGGTGTTGTAACATGTTTGGCCACCAACCTCAAAATTATTAAATCCTCACCACTTATTTCAATGTGGGATACTCAGCTGCATTCAAAACACACTCTTCCCATGAATTCCCAATTGACTTGTGCTGTACAATGCAAGAGAACTGCAGAAAGTTTCTACATAAGGACAAAAAGCCTTTTTCCCTCCATTTCTACCACACAGCAGATTCCCACACCTTGAGATGAAAAGGGTCTTTGAAAGCTGAATCTCCATGTAGAAAGTAAATGTTACCTTGCTGGAATTCGCAGCGAGCCCTTGATACCTAAGGCTATATATGGGTGAATATTATTTTAACTAGCCTCATTAATTTAAAAACAGAGTTTCCATCCTGTGGAATGCACATTGATAAACTGCCTTCTGGGTTGGGCTCTTAAAACCTCACTGCAATAGATTTTCTTACTTCCTTTCAAAAGGAATTTTAATTCTGCCTCAAATTCATCTGTTTATTAAAAAGGGATGCTACTTCCTTGCTTTAAAGAGAAGGGGGGATATAGTGTTAATTTGTAGTAGTCCTAATGCATGAACCATTGCCCTCTTGGGTGCAATATTGCCACTGAAAAAGCAATGTGAGATGTTATCACTGCAGTAATAAAACCAAGAAAACATTTCACAACAGCAGAGTGCCTTAATCCCCCAGGCTTTACAGAGATAGCAGTGCAGGAATTGTGGCTCTCTGAAATGCAGTCACACATACTCAACTTGGTGCCATTGGATGAACCTGTTGGAAAAGGTTGAGGCAGCTCAACTGCACACAGGACAGCAGAGAGGATGAATTGAAGACCACCATCTCTGAGGGAAATTCCAGTGGAATTTAGGTAGGCTGAATGCAACCTGGTACTTAAACAGGTCTAACATTCCCAATTATACAAGTTTAAGAATACACATTCCACATGTGCCAGAACTCCCATTTTCCAATCTGCTGTTGGATAAATTGGTCCCATATTTAAATGATCTCAAAGAGAAAGAAACTCCATCCACTGTCAAGGTTGGAAAAAAGCTACTTGGGACAAAAGAAATACCCCATAAAGCCCTGTAGATGGTAACTGGCCTTTGAGAGGTCATTAAATATTGACTGACAAGCTTTAAAACAGAAAAAGGCCAGGCAGAAAACTATCTAAGCATCAGTGTCTCAAAGGACACAAAGTGCTGTCTTCAGCTGTAAAATACATTGTTCTAAAGCTTTTGTGTATGAATTGTGGCTTTTTTATTTGGTTTACTTGTATTGCAATGATGAGCAGGAAGACAGAGGAAGGAGACAGAAAAGCACGAGGCACTCCTATCTTACCAGCAGGCCCCTAAAAGAGCTCTCAGTTCATTAGGAAAGCCCTGGAGAGTCCCCTTCTCTCAAGCTAATCATCCTGGAGAGCTCATTTCTCTGCAGTCTGTCTGTCCGAGACCAACAGAACGACCCTTTAATCTGTGCAGGCTAAATTGAACCAACAGGGGCTGGCTGAATCATTAAATTAATTAATCATTAAAGTTTGTTTTTTTTGTGAGAAGTGTCTGTGTAGAAAAATAACAATAAGAAAAGCTAGAGCTCTGAAGTGCAGTGGTTTCATGCTGGCTTCACAACATCCATCATCACAGGACTTAGAAATCCATCTTCACATAATGCTTCGTCCCCCTCTCAGTAAGGCCCTGGATAAGTCCCATCTCTCCAAGTCATGTAAGTTAAACTGTGCTTATTACTAATTCAGGCTGAGCAGTGCAACAGCATTAACTCTAGCATGAAATACCACAAGCAGCAGATGTCCAGCAACAACTGTTTTCCTACAAATAAACAAAACAGAATGTTGAATTCTTGAGCAGCATCTGAAGAACACCAAACTTAACTCAGAGACCCAGCAGAGAACTAAAACAAAGCAAAGCATACTGCTGTGAGATGCTGAACTTCCTTATAGGGGCAAAAAATGTCTAAGAAAGTCAAATGAAATCAAATTTATACCCTGGAAAGGAGGAGTAGGAAGAAAATATCCATAGATTGAAATAGCTTATTTTATTGAACTTTATGTAAATAAAGATGAGCTTATGTAAGTCCATCATTGTTCACAAAGAAGTTCTCAGTGTCAGTTCAGTAAAAACACTTTAATTACTGCCTTGAGTAGAATCTTTTTACGTGTACTTATTTCAAGCACTATTCTCTAAAAACAGAGCTATCAGCTTCAGAAAAGGTGGGGATTAACAGACTGAAGAATCAAATTATTCTCTTTGTTTAAAGCAACTTGATAAACTCCCATTTTCCCCCAGCTGCCATACATAGCTTTCCCATAAAAGGAAACTACTTTGGCTAACTTGAGTTCAGAAGCAAAAAAATCTTTTTGGCCCTGACCTGAGAAGTACCTGCAGAAAAACTCTAAAAGAACAGAAGAAGAAATTTCACAATGAGACCAAATGTTCTCTGCACGATGGGACATAGTGGGCTGAGGCACAAAGAGGAGTTTTCAACTAAGAGAACTTGGGTGAAAGTGCTGCTATTACAAAACCATTTTGGGATTAACACCACCCACACAGAGACTTATTGGATCCAAGAGACTTCAAGGCACAGAGTGACTGCTACAGCTTCAGCATCCTTAACAAAGTCAGGACCAATTAACCCTACTGATATTCTGCACCACGTGCCAGAGATATTTCTGCTGCAACCAGCTTAAACCAGTTTGAAACAAGGCAATCAGGAAACCCTGTTAATGCTGAGCTATCAAACAAGACTGCAAAGCGCTTCTTGTTTTACACCTGGAGGTTCAGGGGATGAAGGGCAAAGTTTCTTTTGCAGCCTTCCCAGTTTATTATACAACACTTTGCTTGGACACTTCACTGTGCCCAAATCTATCGTGCTATGCAATGGAACAGCTGCCACTCCTGAGGAGGATGACACGTGCTTTGGGATGGTGACAGAGTTTGCTCTGACAGAGCTTGGTATGTTCATTGCTGGCAGAGTTTGGTAGGTTCATTGCTCGATACTGAGCCACACTACTGTGATTAGTTACCATGAGCTATCTAATGCCACTGCTAACTATTTTTATGCTATTGCCCTCACAAAACCAAGTATTTTCTTAAATATAATTCCTGTGTGCATCTTCCACAGCTGTCTTGCGAGCAGAGAAAACATTCCTCCACTCAGGAGTGCTTTGCTTTGGCAGGGAAATGATGCAGAACTGATCCTGCTACAAAGCCATCACACTGCCATCTTTTCCCTCTTTCCTGCAAAAAACTGCTCACAGTGTCAGCTGAGCAAGCCAGCTTCACACAACACCGCCAGATACCAGCCACAAACACTTCACAGATTTGACTACAAATGCTTTCTAGAATCTACATCCAGAACCAGCTCTCTCAGAAACCACACCACAGTATTTTAAGTGACATTTAGCCCTCAGACACGAAAGGAGAATGTTCTACATCAGTGGCACCAGTGTCTCATTTAATATATAGGGCAGCTGCTGAGTTAAACTTCCCTCCACAGCACTGACAATACCCATTTGATTGCCTGGAGCTCCTCTCTTGGAGGACTGTGCTAAAGGCAAGCTAACTAGTTTGCAAACAGCTTGTATTGTATGTGAAATATGGCCAGGAAGAGAAGGAAAGAATCTAAGGGAGAATATCCTCAAACATAAATGCTAAAGAAAAAATAGTCCTATGCTTTTTATTTATTTACAATGAAGCTGCTCAATTTAGAAAAGACAGATGTCATCCACATTCACAATCTTAAAAAATATATATGTATAAATAAAGAGCGCACCTGGCAGCTTAAGTTATTGATTTTCAAATTCCTGTGGTACAATAAACCTAAATAAATTGAATTAGGCACTTTAAAAATACAAACTACTTTGCTCCTTTAAAATCAGTACAGGGGATAGAAATGCAAGCTTTTGATTTCCCCTTCATCTTGATACAAATAGAAGAGATACTTTCTATCAAAAAGTACAACATGAGATGTGAAAGCTTCCTGCTGGAAAGCACTATTAAAGAAAGAGATAGATCCTCTTAATTAACGTTGTCTTGTATTTGTCTCCCTAAAACAGACATGATCAATAAGTGCAGAATAAAATTGATTGCTGCAGCTCATTTCATTAGGTGAAGCAAATGTCTCCATAGAGATTAAGCATGACTTTAATAGCTGAAGGTGGTAACACCTGTCTGCTTGAGACGGTTAAAAACAACCAGAACAACCCAGATACTAGTAGCTGCATAATTCTGACTGCTGTCTCCCCCGCTCCAAATCAACAAATTACATATTACAGAAATTATCTTTAGGGCCCTTATCTAATTGACCCTTTGTACCAGCACTAAATGTCACATCCGTCCCTAACAGCAGCTGCTCCAGCCAGCCAGGTCCTGTCTGTCACACGTATTTCTGCATCCCAGTCACCTGGAGCTCGGGCTGAAGGGACAGGAGGGCGAGGAGGGATTCTGCACACTGGAGGAGTGTGGGGGGAGCGTGTGCAGAGCAGCATTCAGCAGCGAAGGCGCCCGGCCAGAGGAAGGCAAATGGCCAGGACAGTTCTCAAGGAAAAGGCTGAGCACAGATTCGCTGCAATTACCGCCCCGTGTGCGCCTTCTCCGAGCTTCCTCTCAGCCCAGCTTTCTTCCACCTTGCCAAGCCCCCGTTTTAAAAGGAATGTGGCCAAATGGTGAATAATGAATCAGTGCAAGGGAATGAGTCGGGCAGGGATGGGTGGGTGGATGGATGGGTGGATGGGTGGAACACACCCATTCCACTGCATGTGGGGAGTCTGATTTGCTAAGATTTGCTGCTGGTTCTTATTTCCAAAGGGGGTTCTTGGTTACTCTTCTGTTTTCTCCAACCACCTCACCTGTGCATGAGGGAGTTAGAATGCAGAAGATGGGTCTGGCACTGTGGGAAGTGTTTTGCAGCAGTGTAAATGACTAACAGAGGATGTGAAGTCCTGAAAAACCAATCCCACTATTGTTTTATGTTCTCTTTCGCAGAAGGGTAAATAAAAATGCTTCTTGGAAGCCAAACAATAGGAAGGATCAGAACGAAAAGCAGCTGAACCAGCATTACCCCTTCATGCTGCACCTTTGCTGAAGTGAAAACTATTATAGGACTCAAACTACTTGGAATGGCATGAAGCAATTTTCTGCCAGCAAAAGCCCTGAGCTGAGGAATTACTCTGCACCCGGGCTCAGATCCTGCTAGAGCTTCCACACAGCCAAAGATTCATGAAATGTTCCCCCACCCATGTTGAAGGAATTGTTTTCATTGTAACTACACTCGCACCATCTGTCTGAGTTGCCTAAACAGTACCATGTGCACAGTTTGAGCTGCCCTCTCAGTACAGATATTTACATGCTCTTGCACAATACACTTACTGAAAGATGGATGAAAATGAGGCATAATCCTACTGAGGCAGCTGCAGGGAAAATTTAGGGAGAGGCATTTGGATTTGGCATGACTTGGGATGTTCAGCAAATCATTAAAACATTCTCATCAGCAATGCACAAACACATCCACATCCTTGTATAACAGGAAGGTAGATGCCTGGTAAACAATATTCCCACTTTCCCTATTCCTGCTGAAATTTACATTTCCGTCACCAACTAAAAGTCCTGCAAGAGCTGACTAAAAGACGGTGAGTTCTCCACTACATGTAGATTCTGATTTGAGAAAATTTCGGTCAACTTCTGACACTGACTTGGAAGAACCATACTGTAAATAAGTCACTTGTTGATGGTGCCTTTCTAAAGTAAGGTTTGTGAGCACTTTACTCTTTTCATGTTTTCCCTTCAGACCAGCTGCAAACCAGCAATGAAAAAATGCTATTTGTACTTTTGCAAAACCCACACAACTGGCATGGAAAGACTAAGAGTGTTAACTGCAAGCACCATCCACCAGTTCCTGGGGCTGAGGTTTGTGTCTCCACACTCTCAAACCTAAGAGAAATCCATGACAAACAGTTTTTCTGGGTTGTGACTAATCGTTCCCAATGAAAGGAGATATTGGCCAGCCTTGTCTAAACAAACCAGATGAGGCATGTTCAGGAAAGGTGTCAGCTAATGTTTTAAACACCACTTAGCTCCTACTTTAGGTAAACAGTTTAGCTAAAGCAGTTGGTAAACACTGGCCATTTTCCTGTCTGGACAGTGGCAGAAGTTGCTTTGTCCGGATTTTCACTCTGGTGGTTTATATGAACAGATATTTTGCTTTAAAGAATTCCACAAATGGAATAGGCTATGATGGCCACTAGGAATTTTTTCTCCAGTATGGCAGGGCTACACCACAGCATCAGTGGGCACACCCATGCCTTCCCCCTCCTCACCACCTACCCAGAAACAACAGGCTTCTGCTGAGGTGGGATGAAGTAAGCCCATCCTGTAAGATAAAGCAGGCTTGGAAATTGAGGGAATATGTTTTGTTGAACTGACATAGCAGAAGAAGCAGCTTTGAGACACATAAACTGTTTTCTTCACTTCTTCTGTCCCTGCCCTTGGATCCTCCCACCTACAACAAAACTTCTTCCTCTAATGAGGTGAGCTACCCTACTGGTACCTGTTACTTACCATTGTTTAGATGACCACCCAGAAGTACTGCCAAGATTGCACCAAGGTTTTAGGCATCTACAGTTTCCAGTGTTTACCTTTAAATAATATTAATCCCAAATGCTTGCCAGTAAAGGAGACTCATTTATAGTGGGACTAACTCTTTTCAAAGCTGCAGGAAGTTACAATAGAGGTGGTTTTGACGTAGTTCTGGTTTACAGGGAAGAACCTTCTGAGGGTTCAGAAGGGAAAGGTGACTGAAAGCGATGTTATCCTCTGAGTGCACGGACAAACAATAGAAGCAACAGAATGAGGACGATGGGACTTCAAAAGACTTCAGTAAATTCAGGGAACTGGCTTCAAAAAGAAACCACTGAAAAGCTGACAGAGGGAAAGGATAGAAGCAGGACAGAAGCAGGATAGTGGGCAGGAAGGTATTAGCTGCTCAGACTCACAAGTTTTGAAAATCCAACACAGAAACAACTTCTTGTGGCTAAAAATTAATGTGAAATAACAGCAAACCTCTCTTGCCCCAAAATCAGAACCTACATCACAAGAACAATACAAGTACTGAAAGACATGAAAGATGAAAAGAGAATATTCTAGAAATGTATCAGAAGGAAGGAATCAGTGATTGCAAGAGACTAAACTAACCCGTGCTTTCATAGCTCCATGTCTTTACAAAAAGACCTTACCTATGACAAGAAACTTCACACTATTCTAAAAATCAGTCAAAACCACAAACTAGAATAAGGACGGAAGCAGATAAAAAAGGTAAGATGGGGTAAATGCAGTCAAGCCTGCAGTTCTGGTGAAATCCAACACTGAATTTAATCAGAAAAACACAAACCTGTGAACCATTGCAATCATCTTCAAAAATCTCCCATTAACATTAAACACTCAGCAAAGTGGGAAAGTGAAATTTTCCAATTCTCTCTAGAAAATGAAGGCTTTGGGGAATAATTAGAAACAGAGGGTGAAAGATCTGGATTAATTTAAGAAGAAGGAATGTGAGAGGAGTACAGTAACTCTTAATATATTTTAGCAATATTTAAAGAAGACAGCAATTAATTGCTCATCACATTTACAGAGTGAAAGACAAGTAGTTGGCTCTATTTGCAGAAGAGAAGGTTTATTAAGGTCAGACTCCAGGGAATTTTTCCCTAAGTATGGACAGTTAAGGATGGGAATATGTCCCAGCAATACTTGTTGAACTGTGTTCACTAAAAATGCTTATGAATAAAAAACCAGCTCTCAGGAACATCTTGGGATACTCAGTTGTGCCACAGAAAAAGGGAGTGAGTCATGACAAATGAAGCTGTGTAGTTTCTTGAAGTCCCTTCCAGGGGGAGATTAAATTTCTGTGATTCCCAAAGGCTTCAGGAACAAACCTGAGGTGATACTGGGAGGGAGGGGGAAAATAAAAGAACAAAGCAGCAAAAAGCAAAGCTCAACTGCAGGTTACCACTAGTCTCACAACTTCTGGTTCTTTTAGAAAATCTGAAATGACTTTGCAAAAGGATTCAGAAGAATATGCTTTTTTTGGACAGTGATTCAAACCTGAAGCTGTACTGTAGGTGCTCCTAACTGCTCCCAGAAAAGCCTCCTACTTGGCTCTTTAGGCTGAGAAAACAGCCTTCACAGCTAAATCAACCCTCCTGAATACTATTTGCTGCTCTTGATAACAATGACACTGAGTTAACATCTGAGAATGTTAACTGCTTCACTTGATAAATAAGCAAAATCCTGCTTGCAAGGAGGGATAAGGTATGTGACCCATATTAGGCACTGACCAAAGTTCCCTTTCTCTAAGCTGTCAGCACCTCACAGACCCTTGCATTTAATCAACTACTGGAGCAACTGGGGAAGCATTTCCTTTGCCTGAGCATCACTGAAGTGATATCACTGGTGTGAAGAAGAAAATTTGTGCAATGATTGTGACCAGAGGTTTCTGTGCCATTGGGGTGGTGTTTGGAACAACTGAGCAGAAAGGCTCTCTCAAAAGAGATGTGCTGCTTATTATTATTATCTGCTGGACAACAATTTCCTGACAAACTCTTTGGTGAGTGAACTCAAAAGTGAATGTTTCTCTCCCTTCCCAAGATAAAAATGTCACTCCAGTGAAAACAAATTTTTCTTTTGATTCTTTTTTAAAATAAAAATTCACAAGTTTGTTTGGTTTTTTTTTTTTTTTTTGAAGGGGCAGGTTCTTACAACAGGAGGAGGTGCATCTATGCCAGACTATACCTTACATTAAAATTACCTGCCACAGGCAAGGCTGCTTCTGCCTGAGTAAAGGATAATGCTGCTTACACCACCAGCTCCTGCCTGCACGGCCTGTAGGAGTCTTTCCTCTGCCCAGGACTAGTAAATGTTTCTAATTATAGCTAAAAAACCCTCTAATACAGGGTGGGAGGAGGGGAGTCATTGTCTTCCACAACATTTATAGTAGTTATACACATTAAAATGTTGGAGAAACATGATCTAGTGATACAGTGAAACTGGCTCAGTAAGAACTGCTGCAAGATTGGGAGGCTGATACAAAGGCATTTTTAAGTGAGCAATTAAAAGCAGCCCTCCAATAGTCTGCTGCTCGTGAAATTAGTAAAGCATAGAAACAAAAATATTTTGGGAAATCTAACTTCAGGGTTGTTTCTGTGGAAAGAAGAACACATTCCAGATGAGTGAGGCTTTGGTAAGTCTAATGCTAGCCATGTATTGTAAATACTCTTGTACAAAGCCACACAGCTACAACCCAGCCTGGTGAGTACAGACAGAGTGCAAAGTTGAACATGTTTAGTTTGTATGCACATAGAACACTGAGCTATGAGTAAGCCTGCTTTATGTTCCTTTTCTTCTGACTGCTCTTGTTGTGAAACACAATGCACTGAAATAAACCTGAATTACAGGCTGACTTGAGATCTGCTTCTTATTTTGGATCACTTAAGCTACATCCCTGGATTTTTACGATACTATTCTTCAGTTATAACAAACATAACAGATGCTCAGCGTACTTCCATTGCCATCAGCAGCTCTGCATATTCCTGCAGTTGTCCTGAAACACAAGTACTTAACAAAGCTTTCTGGGGAAGCTCTTCAGCTTGTGGCTTGGTTAAAAGGAAAAATTGGAATTATAAGCATGTACCTTATAAAACAGCATAACAAAATTTAAATTTATCCAAGCAGCAAACTGAGCACCTGTCAAAGGAGAGAAACAAAACTCGACAAGAAGCCCAGTTCAGTGGCTCCTACCCACCTATACCTTTACATTATCCGTAGTATAATATGATCTTGAAGAAGTGCTCTCACACTGTAGTTCCTTGAACTAGAAAATTTCCACAATTCCCACACAATAAAGAAAACCCAACTGCAGATACCCTGCAGGGAAATTACCATTAAAGAAAGGAGCCCTAACAAAGAAATGCAGTTCCTTTCAGTGAGGAATGACACCCTACAATCAACACTTTCGGGCCTTTCCATAGCCTAAAATCTGTGCTAATAAAAATCCCTCAGGAGGGGAAGCTGACAATTCTTTTCTACACCTTAGGCTTGGACTCCACAAACACACTTGGACTTCACAAACACACTTAAGCCAAAAAAGAGACATTACTCTGTCTCACATGGTACACAGCAATGCGTTAGTGGAGTATTTTTTTAACTTTAAAAAGGTGGGTTTTGCTATCAACACTGCTCATGGATGGCAGGGACAAACTCTCACAGTACCAAGGGAGCTGCAGGCAACACAACAACTGACAACCTTGCTTTCAGTTTTCCAGGAATGTGCAAGAGAGGTTTATGCTCTGGCTCCACTGGAAGTCTTGCTGCGAACAGGGCTTTTACAGGACCGTCCCATATCCCTGGGAAAAAGCACTTTATCTTCCAGTGGATGTCATGGGAGCAGGTTAAGAGCAAGGATACTGGCATGTTCCTCCTCTAGTGCCCAGCAGAAGTTGGCTTGTGTCCCCAAGCTATGCCCTTACCCTACTGCCAGCAGGGAATGGGGTAGTGAGGTGACATGGGGACCTCACTGCACCAAGTAGGATTTTTATCTCATGAACACAGAGGCTGGTTACAGGCTGGCTGGGATCGTGGCCTTTTACATCATTCTAATGCATTTCCTGCCTCAAAGGCTCTGGTTATGTGAATTAAACTCTGACTGGAGAGACCCTGATGCAGCTGAACAGGATTCTAAATCCCACTGTCCACCATCTCCTTTCCTCATGAGGCCAAGCCTCATGTGACTTAAGTGCCAAAGCCTGATTTTCCAGTAAAGCGAACTCTTTAAAAGCTCTGTGTAAAAGGAAATCACAAGTGAGTGCAGACATTTAGCACGTCAGCTGAAGAAGGAAGGGAGACAGCCCAAGTTCAGTGTACAAGGAGGGGTTGATTTACACATCTTACACGTTTTCTTCTCTTACTCTGCTACCCGATTTCCCTGCCCTCTGGCAAGGAAGGGCTGTCCAGGGCTGGTTCACAGCAATGGCCACTAGACCACCACCCCCTTCACACTGGGCAGCCAAATGCTGCTTCTGGTCCCAAGTTTTGCCTGCCTTACCCTCAGCAGACCTTGAATTTGGGTTGCCTCCCTCTCCCCAGATGCTATGTTATGCAATTTCTGTGAGCCTCAGTAACTTTTGAGACCTCTTCTGCATTGTCAAACATGGTAGAAAACCAGCAAGCTGGTTTAAATCCATCCTGGTGCGGGAATGAGGTGAATTCACAGACAGTGTGGTCATACAGCCTTATTTGCTTGGAAAATCAGGCCGAAAATCCCAAATAGGAACAGAAAAGCCTGTCAAGGGTTATTTCTAAGATCTGCTGGAATGAGAGTGTGGGTTATGAGGAAGAGCTCCAGGAGCTGGCCTGGAGCCATCCCTATGAAGGCTTATGGTTTGAAGGTCCCCCTCCCCAGCACTGTGGGGACTGTCCCCCTTGGCCTGGCCCAAATCAGAGGGGTTTGTGTCCATCAGGAGACCAAAATTTAGAACAGAAAATGAGCAGACACAGTGAGGGAAGTTAACCAGGCCCTTCCTGATTTTTCCTACAAAAATCACATTCAGACCCCAAACCCCCAGCGTTCTCTCCAGTCAGGGTTGGGTTTTTTTCCCCAACATAAATAACACACTTTCCCTCTTTAAAAATGAATTTCAAAACAAAGCTTATCAGTACCCTGCGATCCAGGAGGCACAGAGGGGCTTTCCAGGTCCACTTTCCCCAACCCTCCACAGTCCCCCTCTGCAGGGTCACCTCCCCTCATGTGTGTCCACCCCTGGCACTGAAAGGTAACAGGAAAATCCCCGGGACCCAGGTGAGCCCCAGTCACTGGCACTGTGCACCTGCACTCCAGACAGGACTAAACACGTGGCACAACGCTGATTTGTTTCTAGTAGTACACAAATTTACTAGGAATAAAGCTCACAAGTAAAACAGGGTGAAGCTCCAGGCATTCACAAACTGTTCACAGAAATGCAGCCACGCTAGCTTCATTTGCTGTTTAAGCATATGCAGTCTCAGATCCCTAAACTGTCAGCGATTTTACTGGCATACATACAACTGACAAAACCACTCAGCCTCTTTTGCAAAAATTTCCAGTCCTCCCATGATGTTCCAATTAGATCTGCTACTAATAACTGTCAGCATTGTGAATAATTTCACATAATTCACTTGGGCAGAAATCTTCCTTACAAATCCATGTCTGGGATTGAAGGAATCGACCATCAGTCACTCTCACACCATAACACAGCCATTTCATCCCGTTAACTTTCCCCTCAGTGCCCCACAGTGATGCCCTGGTGATGCTTTTCAGTACACACAGGAACAGGTGAAAGTGGCAGGACCCAGAGGAGCAGCTAATCATCTTTGGGTCCAATACAGCTTTTTTCACAGCTGAAGGATGGCCTGCAGTCTTTCTTAAGGACCTTCTCCCATATGGAATTCAGGAGAGCACATCCACTCATTAACTCTGATGCTTTAAGTCTGTCTTCTTAATCTGCAGAAAATGATTAAGAGTCGTGAATCTACCCTAGACCAGAAAAGCACAGATATTAAAATGTGCTCAAAAGTTCTATAAGCATGACTGGGTGCAAATCTGACCTGTTTGTAATGGTAACATTTTTTTCTACCTTCTAATTTACTTTGACTCAGAGAAAATATGTGGCAGTCAGTACAGCATGCAATATAAAATCTTGGCCTAGCAGTCAGAGACAAAGCAGTCAACAAAAGCTGAAGAATTTCTTTCATCTTCTGTTTTTTGTTTTAAGAAATGCATATCTACTTTGAGCTTTAGATTGGGAAGCTTTTGATCTTGCAAAGGCAATGGAAAAGAAACCTCTGCAGAATTTTGCAGCTCATGTTCTGTTGGCAGAGGGCAAACTTTCCTTATCAGAGCAGGCACAGGACAGGAGGACCCTTCTTTGCCAGCAAATTGTAGCTGTGACCTGGAGTACATTTATATTGTTACCTGTCCCTAACTATTGCACAGTGGTGCAATATTCTTCTAGGAAGTGGCCACATTCCTTTTCAGAGGTGGGTGCAATGACTCATTTTCTATATATAGACTTGTTGAAGTACAAAATGATTCTGCTTTTTTTTCCATGTAGTTGTTCTCAACATATGCTTTTCCATTTCTCATTATTATATTACTGAAACAGTATGCTGAATATTTATGAGACTGAAATAAAAGTTAACAGTGCCATTCCCCATAAAGGTAGATTTTAAAAGTTTCTTATCTTTATTGTAAAATTTTCATGATTCAGAAGTAATCTAACAAGAGCATTCCTAGACAAATAATTTCCTCTACTAGATTGTCAGGTTCAGTTTAGTTGTTCAAGGGTTACAGGATTAAAAAAAGAAATCCATCTGTGTTTATATATAGTAATACATTAGAATATAATAGAATCCAGTCAACAAGGTAAATCTCTTTTGTGTATTCTCCACTTGTATGTAAGCCATCTGCAGTGGGAAAGTTTCATTGTTAGAGGTCCATTAACAAGATCAATACAAGCTATACCCACAAAGGATTAGTTGGCTCATGTGCTATTGAAAGACTCTCGGGTTTAGCAAACTGTTTTGGTTCTCATGTGCAGTTACTCCTAACCATGCCCCTCCTTTCCTCCTCCAGCAATCCAAACCCTGGAAATGGAAGCATTCCCATTTTTCCTCAGTATCAACTTACACAAACAAAAATCAGGCAATAAATAGATTCGGGGATTCTAAATTTATCTTCAGAGGATACTCTGGGAATGATTGGGGGGTGGAGGGGAAGGTTCACCGCCAGATGTTGCATCTACTGTATTTATTAACTAACTTTTTCCCTGCCTTCCTTGACCTATCTCAGGTCTAGTTATGCATTCAGCAGTTTTAGTTTTGGTTCCCGAGCAAGGCCAGCTGCAGTTGCTGCCACCTCGTATCAACAGCACTTAATGGCTCTTTTGTACCCTCTACTCATACCCAAGAAGTCATAACTTCTGCACAGGTGAAAAAAAAATAATAGACAGCAACAATAATTTTAAAAACACTCTCTCCACTTTCATCCCCTAGTGTAAAGCAGCAGAAGGACAATAAACACAGATCTGCAGAGAACAAAAGTCTACTTGTTTCTCTGGGGAAGAAAAAACCATAAAAAATGTGCATTTGACATAGAAGACATACTGCCTTTCTGGTTGTGTCTGAACTCATGTGGCAGATATAAGTTGACATAATGCTGCAGCTATTTATCATACAGATGTTTAAAGATGCCTCTTAACAAAACACAGTAATCACACACAGTACCACAAATCCACCAGACCATGAAAGCTAATATTTACTCAATACTAAATACCTAATGACCATGTAAGCCTCTGAGGAACCAAATTTGGTTACTGCTTTGCTACTTGGAAAGCCAGAGCTTCAGAGAAAATACATTATTTGGATTTTTTACCAAGCTATTCAGCTTTACATTTTCCATCAAACAGTCAGTCACAGTACACAAGTGTTCTGTTTCCAGAAATACTGTGCCTTTCAGCACATCAAATGCAAGTAAAATGAATTTTTACCTTTGCATTTAGTTTTGCACTGGTTTAGCACTCATACAGAAACAGGAGAGAGAAAGGGTTTGAAGAACAAAGCAGACCTGACCTGAGCCATGTGTGTGCACCAGGAGGTAAGCAAGGAGCTGGAGGAAAGCAGGGTCCCTTGCTGTACCCTTTGTCCTTTGCTTACACCCCTCTTTTCCTGCCCAGGTGACATTTCCTGCCTCGCCTCTGCAAAGGACAGCACGAAGAAGCCTTCATTCGCTTTTCATCTTTTTATTTAATGGATTTACACAGTCATACTCTGGCCCTACGTATGCCACATAACCTTTAATGTTATTTTTTTTTTACTGTATTGTTAACTGCAATTTTTACCACTTAGAGAGAAAAGTGTTACTTAGAGACAGCTTTCCTCTCTGACCAGTTTCTGTGACATTCTAGCACAGTGCAGGGCTGTGCTAGAACTCCAGAGCTAGCCTGGATCCCAGGGAAAGCACAAACAGCTCAGTGTGGTTCTTTGCTTGAGCAAATGGCTCATTTTCCCCTCACCACTTGCTTCGTACAGCAGTGGAAAGACCTGAATTTGAAGAAATTGCAATTCAACTGAAGCGGGCAACAACTGAGGCAAAAATCTTCACATACATTATTTGCTCAGTCCTGTCCATTAGGCAAAGATGAATGCTATAATCAGGAAGGAAGAGGGCTGCTTTGGGATACTGGGAAATACAGTGTCAGTAAATGCAATGAGCTATACACGGATAAAACCCATAGAGTTTATGCATACACAGATATGTGATCTAAGATACCCTTTGTCACTCAGGAGACAGGTCTTGAAACCATAATATGTAAATCTCTCCAAAGCACAAAATTGAATGCTTGGGGATGGTAAAAGTGAAAGAAAGTGTCAGGGATGATTACAAAAGAAACAGAGAACATCATCTCTCTGCATATAAACTGAGTTTAGCTCACATCTGCAATAATGGAAATGGATCTGGGATAATTGGAAAAAGACAGAGAAAAGGAAGACTTAAATAGCAGAGGTACAAACCAGCTATTTTCACAAGAAGAGATTACCCAGATGAGGACTTTGCAGCCTGCAAGAGAGATCACTGTGGTCTGGTATCAGGAATAGCACAGAGACAGTGAGCAGGAACAACTGTTCTCATAATGCAAGAAATAGGGGGCACCAAATGAAATGGTTGGACAGTTTGCTTAAAACAAGAGGGGCCAATTTTATTTTTTTTTATTATACACTACATAATTAAGTTGTGGAACTTATAGCCACAGGATGTTTTGAAAGCCAAAAGCATAAATGGATTAAAAGAAAAGCAATTAGAGAAATTCATGAAGAAAGGTCCACCATGGGCTATTAAATACAATGATGCAGATACAACCTCTGGCTGCAGCAGTACCCAAATGGTTGGCTGCCAGAAGCTGGGAAAGAATACTGCTCCTGGTGATACTCTACACTGGCCAGCAGCAGATGCTTTGGGAAAAGAAAGTGAAGGGCTGAGCTCTGGTCTGAGTCGCAGAAGGTCTTTTCTGTGACCCAGTGCAGAGGTTTCAATGCTCTTCTGAAATGGACTAATTTGTCTTTGATAATCTGATGCTTATTAATATCCAAACTTAATTCCTTCCCTTTATCAGAAATTAAAAGAAATATTACAAGGAGCAATTATTTAAAGTAATGTGATTACCTATACTTCATACTTTTAGATTGTCGTTTATCTGGGAATTGCTACATGACTTAAAAGCCACTTCAGCTAAACCTACTGCTGCATGAAATTTCATGTCTATGACAAAAGCTTTCTGTGGCACTACAATAATGCTTCCATGTTGAAACACACCAGAAAACATCTTGCTAATGCACAGCAGTTATTGCTTGGAGGAAGAGAAATGTATCAGAGCAATGAAAGGCCCCATCTTCTCTCATACATATCAGTATAAACTAAATCCAGTGCAATGAATTTCCATAGATCAGCAGTGCCATAGGACAGGATCACCTCATAAAAGCCATTAAAGACATGCTAGATTGTATCAACAATACAAATTAACAATTGCATTCTTTCAGGTTTCTCTAAGGGCAGTGCAAATATGCAGAAAAATCAATTACTGGAATAACAGCTAATCAATAATTCAGGGCTATGCAGAAATGCATATGCCCAAGGCAGCACAAATCACTGTCAGCTTCTTGAGTTCTTCTTCTGTTTCTGCTTTAATGTTTCTCTAGCATAGTTTTAGAATACTGAGTTATTCAGGTGCTTAAGGAACAAAAAGAAGCAATTTTATCAAAGTGAGATTTGTTCCTCCTCTGCATTTTCAAAAAACAGGGAAGATGAGATTCAGGTAGGTGGACAGATTTGAAATGAGAGTGATTTACACTAAAACTTTTACAGCTTTGTAAGAGTTTTCAGTATTTGAAAAGTGTCCATTCCACTTCTCTTTTAGACACTCCTCCCAAGACAGGCTGGAAAGGGCCCTGTTCTCATGTATTCCACAAAACATTTGTGGGGGAAAAATACATACAAAGAAAAATACTAAACAAAGGGAAGTGTTACATCACCCTAAAGGGATAGCTCTTAAATTCTAGATTCACATTCAAAAGACTTAACACGGTTGGCTTCTAAAGCAAGGCCCTAAAATAAGATGTAATAATGAGATACTGGACATAAAAGGGGCAGCTTAACCCCAGCTCCACCTTCTCTGGTTTTTCTGCCTGGAGTATAAGGTCTGTGTAAGGTCTGTGAAGGGATGGTGGTACACAGCTCTCCTTTGAGAGGGCTTCAATCTGCAGACCTTGGATGCAGAGGGGAGCATTGGGGCAATCAGCTCCCAGCTTCCAGAGGCAGATGATAATCTGACACAATACTGTAGGTTTTCTACAGGTAGTAGATACTCTCACTCTGTATCCCTGTAGCCCTGTACTCACTCTGATAACGGTGTAGAGCCCATTCTCAGAGGCTGTACTTCTCAGAGTTACATGCAGGGGAGACCTGGAAGCCCCATGGCTGCACAGTCAGTGCAGTTCTATTGCTAAAATCCCCAGTGCCCAAATGGGGTTTCCTGCAGCATCTTTACAGCGAAGCCAGGTTCTGCCTCGTGCTAAAAAATCCCTCATCCAGATCAATATGATTCAGATATAATGAGCCCTTAGTTGGATGAAAAAGTTGCAGTAAGGGACCACAGGAAAGCTTCAGCTTTCCACTCCACCTCTGGGTAAAACAGCTTTCAGTTACCAGGGGAACACATCTCCATCTACCATGCTAACCACAACCCAGCACCCTGAAACAGCCCCTGCTTTGAGCAGCTCCCCCCCTCCTCTTGCACGGGCACACAGAAGCAGGCACGCACACACAGGCACAGGCTGGCTCCCTGCTGCTACTGGTTGGGATCTACAACAGACCCACAACTGTGCAGAAAGTGAGGGAAAATCTTAAGGAAATTTATATTTTCACTATCTAACTTCAGTCTAAGGCTACCCCAACCACAGCTTCTCCAAAGGAAATCAAGGGATGCTAGTGAAGGAAATGCAGCTTGATAGGCTTTCTTACACATGCCAACCTTGTTCTCACAAAGGTGCCTGAAACTTTCTCAACTGACCATCACCATATTTTTTTTTTTAATCTTTAGGCAACTAGGGTAAATTTATGGCATTTGGGAGCAGCAACCTTCCTCTGAGACCATGATATTTTACAGCAAGAATCAGTGAAGTATTTAAATCCATGCAACCTCCTGCTTTAAACACACATCAAGCCCTATTTGTAACAAGCATGGTTTCCCTGGAAGCTTGGAAATGCCTGTTCAAGTGGGGAGGAGAGGTTATCCATGGCACACTGTATCCAGTTCATTTAGGACTGTACATCATGAATTTGATTAGGTCAACTGGTGAGACACAAGAGATATCCTATGCTTCCAGTTATTCATCACAGTAAAACTTTTTTCAAAACTTTTTCATGCCAAATTGTAATGAAGCAGACAATTCAAACTTTAAAAGAAACAATTTCAGGGCATCTTTACAGAAAATGAAGATTCAGTATCAGTAATTGTAGTGATACATAGTTGATGAGCTATCTATCTCCAGACCTACAAACACTCAAATTATTAAGCAAGAAACAGTCTGATCCTAGATAATAGGGCAGGAATCCAGTGACTGAGGAAAGTTACTCTATCAACAAATAGATGTCAGATTTAGCACCAGTAGTCAATGACACCTTTTATCTCTGGGCCTCGGAGCACTTTAGCAACGTTAATTAGCCTTGTGAGATAGCTCTGATACTAATTTTATGAGCAATTATGTCCAGTTTTTGGGCACACAGCAGTTAAGTGGCACCCACGAGGTCAAAGGAGAGTTACAGTATCCAGCCACCAAATCTATCCAGCAACTCACTCCACTAGTAATATATTTAACCCCAATTTATTAGATCAGTTCCCATGCTTGGGTGGACCAACTGAGTGAAGAGTCAAGGATTTGATATTTCCCACAGGTAGACAGCCAGGAACTGCAAAGCATTCCCCAGAGTGTAAATCTACACCAACACCCCATTGAATAGCAGGTCTCAGAACCAGCAGTTGGAGCTTCAGAAGTCTTGTTTTCCCCACACATGAAGTCAGTATTTCATGGAGACCCCTAACACCCTACAGATGGCACAGTGCATTCAATCTCTCCCTAACCTGCGACCACTGACTAGAACTGAGACCTTAACCAGTCAACATCACTACTACAAAACTCACTTTTGCATAAAGGATTGTCAATGAGCTGTGGCTGAGATGAGGAAGGGCAGGAGGAATGAGCCTTAATACCACACTTGTACTAAAATGTGGCACAGGCACAAAGAGGAGCTCTGCTCAGCCTATCAGCCACAGACAGGTGCTTTCCTCTACTGCAGAGCTGAGAGGGAGCAGTGATCAAGGCATTTAAATGTATAACATGTTCAGTTCTGTCACCAGCTCGTGGTGTGACTTTTCACATGTTACTTCGCCCCTGTGCTTGCTCCTTCTCTAATAAAAACTGAGAGAACAACTATTGTTCCAAATTCAGCCTCCTCTGCTTTTAAGTTTGGGAGATAAGCTCCCAAACATTCAGCCACTCACCATGTATGCAGCTGCACAGATCAAAGACTTCTCACTTTTTTGAAAAAGCTGTAACCAAATAATCAAAAATCATACTGAAAGACATTATTTTTATTTGGTTTGGGGCTTTTTGGTTGGTTGGCTGGTTGGATTTTTTTTTGTTGAGGTTCACAAACTGACTGCTTTATTATTATTAGCTTCAGATATCCAGATCTCTTTTTAAGATTCAGATCAAGTTAAAGGTAGGCACAGCTTCAAAACAAAACAGAAAATGCAATTTACATCTCCCCTCAGGCTGTTTTTCTTCTTACACAAACCTGAATGAACTTGTGAATGAGTTCATCAGCTCCATCTCAAAACCAGCATTTTCATCACATTTTTGAGCTCAAGAAGCTAACTAACATTTTCTGTCTAATGTTACCTGTCTACTTACAAAGAAAACAAATCAATATTTCATTAGGTGCACGTGATGAAAGAGCTACTGTGTATTTGCACCATGTGGAGATTAAGAGTATCTTAATGCATCACAGCTACCCCAAGCTCTCTCAGAAAGCCTCAGATGCTGACATTTTGTAATTGCAAACATATGACATGCCACAAACCTCCTGTCCCCAAATACTGCCTGTAAGCACTGACTAAACAACAGGATCTAGGGCACATTTGCAGGTATGCAGAGTGCAGAAAGTGCTCTTTGATTGGAGGGAGGACTGGATACTATTATATAACAGAGCACCTTTTCTTTCCTTGCAATTACATCTCAGGTTGCTTAACCAACAGAACTAACAGCTCTTTGCATGGGAAAATGATCTGTTTATTTAGCCTGATTAAATGCTGTAACTGACTGTGAATTATAACTTCTTTTCTCCTCAACAAACACACAAATCGATGGTGTAAGTAGCAGCCAGTTTCACCCAAAGCAGAAAGTCTCAGAAAGGGGCAAGGCTTGAACAAAACTTTTATACAGGAACATTGACAGCCCCTCTTGGTGAAGAAGGAAGCTCAGGGCTTCCTGGAAGCCATCAAGCTTATCAACACCCAGGGAAGAACAGCTGTGAGACCAATGACTTGAGGAAAGAAGGGTGAAACTAAAACTCATTAAAATAAACAACTACCAGTTCCCTTGGGGATGCTCCACTCTGTCCCACCCCTTCTCAGTATTTTTTTTATCCTGTGACCACCAGTGGCTGCTCACCCTATCCTGGTGATGCCATGCCACAAGGTTCCATTGCCTTCCCACTACTCTCAGCTGGTGCAAGGCATCAAACCTGGGCTGTCATTTATCCCAAATTAGAGAAAGGCAGGGCAGCAGGGAGGCAAAAGGATGTACAGGGTGGTAGGTGCTTCCAGGATCTTCCTGTAGCCTGGTGAGTGGAGAGATTTAAGCAGATGAAAGCCATTCCCTGCTCTGCACTGTCATCTTCTACACAGATCATGCACAAACAAGGGAACAAAAGAGATGTGTTTGTTCCAGTTCTATTAGAAACACAAAGACATTGTTTTGGTGGATAATTTGTTTGCTCAGGAAAGCTCAGCTCAACTGCAGGAGTAGCAATTGCAGCGAGGTCCTGCAGATGATTTAAACAGATAAAGCTAAAAGCCCTATGTTCAAACATCATAGGCCTTATTTTTATCATCACAGAGAAGTGACCCTGGTTTGCTTGTGCAACTACCTGATTTTTCCATGTAAAATAATAAACATGAAAAGACAAAGCTTCCCATTAGATTAATTGATACAGTCACTAACTGTGTTCATAAGATGGTGCACCCATAATAGATATTCATCCTTCTTGGAAATGGGACTTGCACTAATTCTTTCAAAGTTTTGGTCATGTACACACAGCATCCACTGGCTTGGCTTTGTCTATCTTGTGGCTTAATCCTTAGCTGACACATTGTGCATGCATGTTTTATATTGTTTATGTTCCAGACTTTCCCAGCAAAAATGCACAAAATCAAGAAAAACAAGCACATTTTTTAGAAGTTGTTAGATGTATTCACTTATGAAGAAAAAGCAGTCACATCTGTGCTACATAAGATGTGTTAGAAGGCCAAGATGTAATTATCTCATTGGTGGTTTAAATATAGCTTTCACCAGAGAGAGTTCATCTTCACCCATGCTGTAAATTGGGTTAATTTTTCAGCATGCCAAATGGCAATTTGTTCTCTTAACATGAATGGCTTTAGTAGCATCAGCTGCAGCTTCACAATATTAACATCTACCCTTTAGAACTCTGAAAAATGAATTATTCACCCTAACTTCAACAACTGCTTCATTCTCAACTCAAACAGGCAATATTAACCCTAAATTATTCTGTGTTAGAGTAAGCAAGAGCTGTCTGAAACAGAGATTAAGTCAGTATTTACTCCACTGAAAAATCAGGCATCTGTTTAGACATGCAAGTCTGTGACAGTGTTACCTATGGGAGCGAGAAGTGCTGAGTTGTGATGTGCAAAATTTTGCAAAGGGATTGCTCAGTTAAAATAGCATTGGCTTACCTCACATAGGATACAGCAAAGTATGTATTTATTTAAATGAAGTGCAAAGCTAGTGGTGGAATAGTTGGCAGGTACTTCCACAAACATAACAGAAAATTATGGAGAGCATGAAGAGACATAGCTAGTCTGCATTTCTGACAAGGCAAATTTAAAACAAACTTTTACTGATTTTAATGAAAGTTCTGTGATACAACAAACAAACAAAAAAGTCAACAAAATCCCCCAAAACAAATTAAAAAAACCCCCAGAAGTGTTCATCTTTTTTTTTCTCCTGTGGCAACCCAGATTCTAAAACACTGTTTTCTGAAAAGGGAAGATTTTCTATGCATTTTTTTGAAGTTGCCCTATTCAGTTTGTCCAATATTTTATCCTGTTTTTTTAGAATATATTTATATTTGAGGGCTGGATTACTTTTATGTACAATAAGCTGAGATCACTTAACTCTACACAAAATAGATAATAATTCTACCTCCAGATATATGATGCCTTACAAATATGTTTGGAAATTATTTTTAAGGACAACCTTTTCTGATGAAAAAAACTAATGAAACTACAGGTGTTCCAAAGGCACAGTTTAGTGTCAGATAAACCTGGAAACTGCCAGATTCCCTTCCCCACATTTCCACCTACAGTCTTGTGCACCTCCACGGGTCTGTGCGAGTGTAGAGAGGCACATCAGGTATACCAGCTTCTCAGAAATCCAAGAAGAGCTAAAGGGGAATTACACTCTTCCACAAAGGCTTTCCCTTCTTAACACCCCTTGATACTTTGTACGTGACACAGCTGTAAAAAATTCCACATCCCACAAATTCTTACATTTCACCCTACCTCAGGAGGGGGGAGGAAATGAAGATGGAGTCTGAAGTGTGCACTTTGACTTTCTCCCAATTCATGTATTTCTGACCTCCAGGAGAGAGACAATGGTGATATTCCAAGCATGTGCTGGAACTGCCTGTACATTTTGCACCCTGTTCCCTATTAACCATCTGAATTTCCAGGATGGGCAGGTTCCACAGGAGTTATAAGGTGGTTCTATGATCTCTGTTAGAAGGACTGGTGGTGCACCAGCTTCCTCCAGGACAGAAGCAGATACCAACTTTGTTGCCAACACACTGTGGCTGCCAGATCTGGTCTGGAAGAATTGGGGTTACCTAAAACATTCTGTTTGCAAAGCCACCTTCATCTGGGAAGAAGGAGAATTCTACAAAAAGACAGTTGATAACATGAGGTCAATTGCAAAGGAGCAGTGCAAACGACCTTCAAGGATTATTATTGCTGAAGTGAAATATCTCTTTCAGAAGGGTCCCCGATCAGCCCTGCCTCCTTACACACAATGCTTCACTCTTTTCATCTTCTCTCCTGCCCATCTTTCTTTGACTACAGGTAAGTATATATTTACACAAAGCCTAGCAACAATAGGCCCTCACTGTGATTTAATGAAAAGAAATTTAACTTTAGAGTCTGAGTAATTGCCAGAAATAAAATCTGGTTTAAATATTATGATTTATTTAACAATTCCCTTATTCAAAATGCAGTGCTCTGTTTACAATCTAATTAGAAAGTTTTATAGTGTTTAAAGAAAAGCTATTCCCATTAGGAAGCCATCAACAACACAAATCTTGTGCAGATGTCTGTAAGACATCCAACAGAAGCTGACAGCATCAATCACCTGTCTTCACTGTCAGTATAGTTAATAAATTACTACTATAGCACAAAACAATCATATTTAACCTAGAAAAGAATTGAAAGAAAACAACTAAACCAACAACCATCTTGTCCAGACCCCTGAATATCGAAACATATAACAAAAATCTCAAAGTTCTATTTTTTATAATTTGTTGGCATAGTTTATGATAGAAAAAATTAATGTAAGATACTGGCAGGACTACAGAATAAACCTGTGTTGTACATGTCAAGCAGAGGAAGTTTTAAAGCCTCCCCTAGGCTATCTTGACCTTGCAACTGACAGTGAACATATTTTCAATAAGTAATTCCTTCTAGGTCTTTGAAAAATATGTTAACTTAATCTGTTGACCTTGGAAGCCCATCAGGAACACAGAACATCTGTGTGAGTGAAAAGCCCAGTCTCTAACCTCTCTGTAATGCATCTTTGGGTTTGATACTCCCACCCACAACCATCTGAGCACGCCAGACACAAACCCAGACTGGCTGCCATGCATTTTCCAGCCTATTTCCTATCAGCCCCTGCTCTCCCATGGGGATAAAAAACAGCCTTTGCAGAGTCTGACAGTGGGGTTCTTCCTGTGAAAGGGGAATTGTGCTGATGAAGGTGCAGCTGCTTGGGCACCCTTCTGCCCTCTTCTCACACTCCACATATGATGCTAAAAGGCCATCAGATCAGGTGTCTGGAAGTCGGGGCCATCCTTCCTCTGGGTCAGCAAGCACACAGTCCCTACAGGCAGTAAAGGGGAGAGCCTTTCCTGTACCTAAGAGCTCCTTGATTAAAATACTTTCAGGCAACACACACGTTTCAGTAACTTATAATGACAGGCCACTGCACTGTAGCTACAAATCATCTGCACCACACTGAACTGTAATTTTAGCCTATTTGTTTGCAACGCAATCTGGGTCTCAGTAACAGAACCATTTTGTATCTGTGATTGCATGTGGGAGGAGGTGTGGGCGAGTGCATGACAGGTGCAGTAAAGTAAAGCCACAAACTATGCAGTGATGAGGTTGCCCATAAATCAAAAAGGCCTCCAGGTAGCCATATTTCTCAAGAGCAGTGACAGTCGATCAGCCCTAAACAGATGACCTGGAAACATGTCTTGCATTCCATTTTACCTACACTTCTCTCAATATTTTTCTTTCCTCCTGTTCTGAAAAAGGAAGACCTTAAATCCACTGTCCCAAGATCATCAAGCTTTCCAGTGAGCAAATAAACAGTGAGTGCACATTCAAGAGCTAGAAGTGGCAATAAGACAGGAAGCAAAGGGCAGAAACTGCTGCACAGGAAGTTGCACCTGAATATAAGAACTTCTTTGCTGTGCGGGTGGCTGAGCACTTGGAGCAGATTGCCCAGAGTGGGTGTGGAGTCTCCCTCACTGGAGATATTCCAGAACCGTCTGGACACAGTCCTGTGCCATGTGTTCTGGGATGACCCTGCTTGACCCAGCGTGGTCCCTTCCAACCCTACTCATGCTGTGATTTTGTGAAATGTGCCCACAGGGCCTCCAATGAGCAGGATCTGTGAGCACACCGTCACACAAAGATGAAAATGCAGTTTAAGGTGAGTTACCCATCGCAGACTGAGCCAGAACTGCATTATTGATTGTTATAGCTCTCTCTCATCACTGTGTTACAGAACACTTGAGAGACTTCTTAGTGCAAACTAGTATGAACAGGAGCACTGAAATATGTACCACTGAGCACTAGGCTTCCAGTGCCAGGGCCTACTCTCCCAGTCTGTTTCATTTGTGTTCCCAGCTTGACTTTCTGTCTTTTTTGGTTATTCCAGTTTCAGTGTTTCTAAGGTTATTCTCCCTCAGGTTTATTTACAGAAAGCCTTTATTCTGGAATGAGGCACATCTTTAAAGTGCAACACCCATTGCAGAATATGAAATAAAATGTTGCTCTTGCAAAGTACTTTATTTTACAGTAACTACTTGGGTCAGCTTCCTGCAGAAGAACTTGCTGTGGTTTTACAGGGAAGAACAAGATGAAGGAAAGCATCCCTTACCCATGCCAGAACAGATTTCTTTACACCCCAGTTCAAGTTAGCTCAATTTGGAGTGTTGCAAAACTTTGGCTGTGAAGAGATAGCAACTCTTGGAATCTGCTTGTTGCGATGAGAAGCATCACCATCCACAGCTACTTGTCACCAGGCCTTTTGTGGGTATCTATCACAGGAGAAAAACCTGGGACCAGTAGGGCACCAGCAGCAGCAGGTACCCCCTTTTCCCTTGGACAACAGGATGTGGAACCCCCACAGATGTTTTCCACACCCTGCATGGCAAAGGTGGCACGACACACAGGTGGGAAAATCCTGCATATTGTCTTTAGACTGATTGGATGCCACCAGCAGCACATGCAGTCCAGCCCTGAGAGCTCTAGAGAGCTGCAGGGGTTGCTGCTGTGCCTTCCCTGAGGATGCATTCCCGAGTCCCAAGGCAGGTGAGCTGCACGGGCAGGGCAATGCTGCCCATGAGTTCCAGCCCTTGCCATCACTGCGGGTTCAGGTGGTGCCATCGGGTGTTAGCCCAAGGTACTGCCCATCCACGAGCACGCTGCACATCCTGCCCTGCAAAGCAGCAGCACAAGGCCTGCCCGGGGAGTCAGTGAATGGAAAAAACAAAGATGACCCCTGGCAAAGTTTTTCTGCTTTCCACAGGCCTTTCCCCTGTACATTAAAGTCATGCTGTCCCCTTCAGAAATCAAACAATTCAGTTCTTCTGACACAACACCCTGGCTGGCTCATCCCACCTGCATTATGCGCCCATTTACACAGAGCTAGTATTTTGCCTTTTTTATTTCCCTCCAAAAATTCACTGGAGCCTGATGAAATCCCAGGCCTTCATCCTTTTCAGTCACTTCTTCCTCCTCAGCAGAGAGGCTGGGACATCTCTCATGTTTGACCTTGCCCCTACACAAATATGCAGCGCTGCTTCATTTCCCTTTTATGGTGTCTCTGCCTATTGCTGACAGTGGTAATTTTAGTTTGTATCAAATCACAGCTAGATTGCTATCTCATAATGTTTACAGTCTCCTGTAATGTATATTTTGGAAATGTTAATGAAAACAATTTTTAAAGAGGAGAAAGGAATGGCCTTCAAATTGCTTATTGAGCATGAAGGAAAAAAACCCATCTTGTCAAGATTAACTGTGGGTCTCTAACATTATCCTTTATTATTTAATGTCTGTGACAGGTTCTCATGGGGAAAACCACACTTCCGAGCCTTCTGAAAATCCCATCCTGTTGTTTAGATTTGAGGTTTTAAAGGATGTGGGCTTTGAACCTGTCCCTGATACAAAATCTGATCACAGTTTGTGCATGAAAAGATTGTTTTAATCACAAACTGGAACGGTCTTTCCAAGAAGAAACCTGTGCACTGAATACAGAGGTTTTTCCAGGGGATGCCACTAACATCTAAGAAGAAGGAAAAAATACAGCTATGGATACAGAATAGCTGGATCCTGCACTCTGTTGCCTTTGAAAGGAATGCCCTACACAAAGCTACAAAACTGGTTACATTCTCCTCTGCACAGACCTCAAACTCATGTTTCAGTCTAAATTACCATAGATCTAACACTATCATGCTCTTAAAGAAAACTAATGAATTGTTCTGTATTCCTTCTTCTCATTACAGATGTGTTACAGCTTATCACATGTATAATATTCCAGCTCTTAAAGGGGAAAAAATCCCCACCTGTACCAGAGAAAAATATCTTAATTTCTCACATGCACTTAAACACTAAGTTAATTAAATAGTAATAAGTCATACAAGTTACTTTTAAGCTGCTAACACAAGATGAACCCCTGCTTTGCTGTGCACAGGATGAATTTTTTAATGGTGTTCTCTCTAGCTGTTATCATTGACAAGGCTTTTGCAACAGTTTTAAAAAGAAATTGGTGTAATTTTGCAGCATTATGCATTATTGTGGGAGTGAAATAAGGGCAAGATTTCATTCTACATCCATAAAGAGGAGCAGTTCAGAACTCAGAGCCTAAAGACAGGAAAAACTAGAGAGACTTAGTGTCACCTGTTGCACTCCTGCTTGTTCTCTTTTGGCTGCTGCGACCTTTGAGCCTTTCCAACTGATGATAATTGTGTGAGGATGTCCCATGGGCCACAGCACTGCTCAGAGCCTGAGCTGCATTAGGGGTTGTAGATGTGTCTAATCACATCAGCTCTGCCTATAAAATCACTGCCCTCTGAAGCTTTTATGCTGGAGGGATCCTGCTGCAGCCACACATGGAATTAGAGCATTTACAGTCCCTGCTAGCAGTTTGAGACTGGAGTAGTGTCAAAGGGCAAGGATTTCATCCAAAAGAGCCAGAAAAATGATACTTACAGACACCATGCAGAGTGCTCAGGCTCATTCAGTGTGCCACTTGAAGAACAAACAGAAGCCACAGTTAGGAGCTTATAACCATGCATTAGGGAATACAGCCATACCTATCCCCATCTATGCAAAGCTGACAACATGTATGCAAGCTGCATGTGCACAACCATAGCCTTTCTGGGCTAGATACCTAATTGAATTTATTGTTAATGTGGTTAAAAATAAGAACAGAAACAGAAAAAGAAAATAAGAACAGTCCCAGAAAATCTTACATCTCCTGAGGCAGGCAGATGCTCAATTCTCATTCTGAGTCAATACAGAATTTGGAGAGCCTGAAATCAGTAGGTTTCAAATCTACTGAGACAAAACTAGTTGCCACAAGACCTTGCAAGCTGCACCTTCAGCAGAACAAGAAAAAACAAAAAAAGATTATAGCTAAATACATTAGACAGGCGTCTAGAACTGGCACATCTGAATGCATTTCACTGTCACCAAGGTTTTTGTTGTAACAGTGGCTGCCATCTGCCTTCTGGAGAGAAATACAAGCAAAACCTTCTCCTGTGTCCACAAGAAGCAGCTCTGGCAAAGGAGAAGTAGACTATGAAAAAGGTCTTCAGAAGTGTACCAGGACTGAGCTGGCTCTGGACCTCACAGGCACCAATGGATTAAAGAGTCCCACTAAAAATAAGGCACTGGATGGGTCACTGAACATGTACCACGAATATCAGCTCTGCCTACAACTCCAGGCAAATCACTCTGCTGATCATACTCTCTCTCCTCTATTTCAAGTGTAAAAATGACAGAATATACACAAGTTCTTTCTAAATTTAAATTTAGATTGCTGCTGACAGTGAAGATTCAGAGCCTAGATTTCAGTTAGAGTCTTGAGGCACTCAAGTAGCAACAGCATGGTGTTCAGAAATCATCCTTGAAGGACAATAGTGATAGTTTCTACTCCAGTGAGCCCTTAACAAGGCTTTCATATGCTCAATAAGCTTACCTGTCCAAAGTTTTTACCATCCCCGAGTTATTTTTATTTGTGGACTGTCAATGAATATTTGCTATCTTGACCAGCTGAAAGGTGGTCTTGAAATTAACAAGCTTGGTATTAAGGGTTTAATTTGGATTAGAAATGGATCTCAGAGTCTACTTCAAATACTGTGGCACCTTTTCTAAATACAAAAAATTATTTCCAACCTTAACTTTTTCTTAGCTGTTATCTATTCAAACAAATAGTCATTTATTAAAACTTCAAATGCACATTTTCCCTGACTATCAAACAATTTCAATTCTCTAGTCAAAAGGATAAACACATGTAACATATAATCACTGTTTTTTGCCCACTCTGGCATAGATGTAGCTAATTAGATCACTAGAGCAGCAACTTGTTCAAAGTCAAACAAATGCGTCAAAGATATCAAACAGCAATTTCTAAACAATATGAAGACCACAGCTTTCATCTCCAAAGATCACAAACACCACTGGAGAGAGAAACTGACATTTAAGAGGGAGATAGAGGGGTTTGTTAAGTGTTCAAAAGTTGATTGATGATGTCTGACCTTAGCAGTGTGGATCAGTCAAAAAAATGATAGCATTTTGAAAAATCCTTTTAAAACCACAGACCTGGGAGAAACCGTAAGAAGTTTCAGCTGTGGGACTTTCCCAAAGTGGTTACGTTTCCATGCTTATTTAAAGTGACAAGCAGCTACAAGATTCCTAATATCTCAACACATTAAGCAAATCTACTTCAAGATATATAAAAATGACCAAGGTGCAAAAGGAGTGAGGCACCAATAAATTTTTCTGAACAATATTTATATTTTAAAACTTCAGAGTTTTTAGAATTTGTGACTTCCATGTTGTTTTAGTGTCTAAGAAATTCACTCCCAGAAGATCACTGTAAGTAGTTCTCCCTGTATAAATAATGCAGCTTGATACAGCAAGCAACATATACCAAAACTATATTCATTCTTATACAGAATTTAAACATTTAAAAGGTCCAGCCAACTCTTTAGGTCACCAATATAGGACTAGTATTGTTTCTGCAGAAGTAAAAAATTGTGTCAAGATACTAGAGATGAAAATGAAGATTAATCTGTGCTGGATTATGTGGTAGGCTTTCTGAAGACCTGTGAAATCTCGACTGTTCTGTTTATTTTCATGCAGGGTGTATCTTTCAGTACAATGGGAACTATATTGTTAAATTCCTGCTTGCTATTTTGAGGTTGTAAAGGAGACATGTCAATTATACTTTTATTTATTTAGGAAATGCTTCTTTGAATGGACACAAAAAGAAGCTTAAAAGGCATTACTCCATTTTATGAATTTGAATACAGAACATTACAAGATTTGTGCTAGATATAACCAGTAGTAAGATACCTCTCTTTACTGGGTGCTCAGATAACTCCTCCCCTCCTCATCTCTTTCCCTAGTTTCCCCATTTCTCTGCAGTAAATTTAGTTTCTGCTTACCACATCTTGAAATGTCCTCTTATAGTTGGCTCCCCTTTCTTCATAACCTTTTCTTCTTACTTTTTCACTTCCCTACACCAGCAGTACCAGTGCATAAGATCTTTCCATGACAAACACAGTTGACTGAAAAGCTGCTAAAAACCCAGAAGCTCACGGAAGCTGAATCAACACATTTCTAAACAGATAATGTTTTGGACAGTGGGTAATGCAAAATTCTGGCAGTAGATTCTAATCCACTATTTTTCCCTTGGAAAGGATAGAATAATAATGATGGAGCTTGAATCCACCCTTAACCTTTGCCCTCCCCTTCCATACTTTAAAATCACAGTCATCACAGTCACCGCTGAGTATTGCTTTAACTGCAGCTGCAAACACTGTTGTTTTAAGCTCATATCATTCTTTGAGGCAAACCACTCTACTCTGGGCTCCTTATGTTTGACAAAGTTCATTTTTCCTAAGCATTTTCTGGAACTCATCACTGGGTAAAAATAGTAAAGAGTTGGCCTGAGGAGCATTTTTTCCTGCCTGTTAATGTATTTCCTGCTAGCTCTGTCTTGTGAAGTTAAACATGCCTCAGAAAGGAGTCTGTGCTAAAGAACCGTCCAACAGCTCATCAGTTCGAAGGAGACCTAGTATTCATTTCTTCTGACAAAGTATCACCCCTGCCTTGAGCAGTCCAGCAGCCTCTTTATCACATGGTGTATGAAACATCTGTACAGCAAGGCCGAGCTGCTCCTGCTGGGTTTATGATTTCGGTCGCTCTGCAGGCAGAATTAACTGCTCTGTCACCCTGTTTGTTTGGCCTGCCCCACAGATTACAGCCATTGGTAATCACTCCCCAGCCCTCCAGCGCTTTCCAGGGCACTGGACTGTTTGTTCCCACACTATCTTCCTGAGGTGGAGTGGTGCCACTGCTGATGCAAAGAGCTGGTCAGTTTTATGGCGGGTGTGTTATCGGCTGCTGCTGCTGCGCAATCCGAGCCCCGCTCGCCCGCCCTCCCTCCCGCCGCCAGCAGAGACCTGCCCATCTCACAGCCTACGCCAACTTCTGATTAGGAATGCTCCTGCAAAAAGTAGCTGATAAAGCATCATGACACGAGATAGACTGAGTAAGAGACGAGTCTTATAACATGCAAGACCATATCTAAATAATACATTTAGCCAGATGTTATATGGCCTAATTTTTGAGGATCCTTAATACCACCCACAAGTGAAACGTGAATCAGTGTTTTGCAGAGAACCCATTAGCCAGGTCAGGATCTTACTGTACGCTCCAGGATTGTAAAATAACAACCATGTCTCACTGAAGTAAGTTATAGTTTAATATCTATGGCTACATGACTAACAGAAGACAGGTTAGTGGGCAAGAGGGATCTTTAGAGCAATGCCAGGATGCTTCAGTACTAGCACAAACTTAAACTTACTAAATTTGTTTTCATTTCAAGTCGCTTTATCATTTAAAGACTCATATGGCAGACAGCTCGCTCACCTTGGATGCTGGTCCTAGGAGCTGGCTGTTTCCCACCTGCAGTCACCATCCCCTATCACCCTAACACCACACTGGAATTAAGTTACAGAGAATTGTTTACCAGCCACAGGAAACTAAAGGCAAAGGAACATGGGAAAGACGGATGAATTCTTCTGAGACCAGCACTGCTCATAAGGGCAGCCTAAAAGCTTTACTCAAAGTCAAGCCTATCTAACTTGCTGGGTCATGGCAAGATTTGAATCACCATTTCTGAGTCTACCCCAAAGCCTTCTGTGATCTTAATACTGGGTGAGCAGTTCATGTAACAGTGGCTGAGTCAAGGAGCTCAGGATCCCTATACCACATAACAAACACTGTTCTGTGGATCAAGATCTTGTTCAAGTAGTGGGTGAAATAGCACAGCAGGACACTGGCCAAAAGCCCCAGTGCAATCCACAGAAAAGGATGCTTTTAGCACAGATTAACGAAAAACATACAAAGGAGGAGTTTGGCTGAACTCCACAGGCATGAGCAGAGTTCTATTAAATGAGAGTCTGGTCGAGTATAGGAAACAGTTATTTGCAGCACATCCTTGCAAATTAACAACGCAGAGAGCTACAGAAGCTCCAATAATACTACTTTTTAACTTTTTTCCCTCCATGTTTCTAATCTAGAAGTTTCATAGGCAAAGGTCATCAATAAAACTTTTTGAAAAGTAGCAAATGCATTTTGCATTTTGATATTTCCATGGAAACCTTTAATACCTTGTGTAGCACAATATGTTCTTTAAACCCACTAAGTTCATGAGAGACTGCATTTTGTCAAGAGAAATGGATAGGCTTGTATTACTGCTGGCAACACACTTAAAATAAACAATGTCTTGCACTTTCCTTCAAGTGTGTTTATCCTACATTTTCCTCTGAAAGAAAATGATCCCACAACATGGAAAAAGGATATTGAATCCCAGCAAGTGGTTTAGGGCTGCCTCATGCAGCAGAACTGCCCAGTACAATTCCTCTGTGCAGACGGCTGCAGCATGGCTCAGACAGCTGATCTCTGACATTGGTCTGGTGACATATTTCTCCCTGGCAATTTTTCTATAAAAATAACTGGCATTCTTATTAGCATGGCTGGCCAAGACCTGAGTGGGTGTGGAAACTGAAGCTGCAGGGCTCGTTGTTCCAGGTCAAGGAGCAGACACCTGGAGATGAGCCTCCTTTACTCCTGCCTGTGCTGCATAAATAGAGTTAAGCTTCACTTGCCCGAGGGCTTGGTCCAACACAAGTCACAAACATTAAGAAGTCGTCATTGTTATAAATTACAACCACAGCTGCCAACTGGAAAAAGCTTTGCATAGCTGTAACTGATAATTGTGCAGTGCTGTCAAAACTCTATCAGAAACTAGATTATCATACACACCCTAAAAAACTATCCTGTTCCACCTCATTTTTGTCTTAAATGGTGTGAAGAAATTGCAGTTTCCAAAGAAACACACACATTTTCCTGTTCATCTCTGCCACGTTTAAACACACACATTCATGAATACCAAGGATTTTCTGTTTGCTCCTGTAGCACACCCACCACACACACGGCACATGCTGCTATACACTTGTACTCCCACCTGCTGTAAATGAGACAATAAGTTTGCGACACAAAAGATCAATAAAGGTTGTAACTAGATATTCCAACTGACTGAATAAATTTAAACAGTCTGTTGTTTGTCACTGGTAGAAAAACATTTAAAACTGACAGGAGTCAGCTTTTATAGACATTGTATTCCTAATGCAAGTACTATTTGGAGAGCCGTGTAATCAGCACTATTTCTTTAAAACCACATTTTTCATAACCTAGTGAATGTTTCTCTGAGTTCTAGTTAGATGGGTGGGGTAGAAACAGATAAATTAAGGGGGGATAAAAAGGATGCCAGCATGCCAGTATATCACTGCAGAGCTGCCTTCCAGGCACAAGGTGAACCATCAGGATGCTTTCTATCTTGCAAAAAGATGACATTTTATGATTCACTCCCCTTAAACCTAATTCTTCTTTAGGTAAGAGGCAAAGCTCTTATTGACTTCTGGTGGTAGCAGAATGGGGTCAAAGATGAGTGTTTCTGAAAAACTTTTCCATAGACCCAACATCAGGAGCTTTTACTGTCTAATATATCATTACAATGAGATATTTGTGGAATTCACTATCTAAATAAGCAGAAAAGGTAAAGATTTTCATGCAAATTGTCCAAAATGTCAGAGTCTGTGACAGAACTACCACCACAGACTTCTCCAGTGCTGTAGAACTATGCTCAGCCCTGCTGTGTTCCACCTCCATCAGCATCGTCATGCTCTCTGCATTGAAAAAATATTAACAACAACTTCACACTTTTTCCTGGTGAAAACTAGGAAAGCTCCTTCCAGAAATGAGTTTTTGGCACCAAGGCAGAAAAGCAATCTGATAAAAGCTTGGGGAACCCACATTGTCATACACAGACATACCCCATAAACTATAAAGTCTTCGAGCTTGGGCAGTCAGAACTATTTACATGAATGACAACTCTGTATCGGATCCTTTGTTGCTCCACCTCACCCACACAGGCTCAGTTAGCTTAGCTTCACTCCCAAAACTACAGCCACAGATAATACACAAGGAAGTAAACAAGAAAAAAAACCCACTTAATTTCTTTGGTGGTAAAAACAAGACAGGGTCCTAATGAAAAAAAAATGGCATCAAGAAAGGAAGTTTATAGGGACACAGTTTCATTCCATCCAAAGTCTTCAAAGGACAGCTTTGCAAAAGAGGACAGAGTTTAATCACCAAGTCCAGTATTGCAGTTAAGAACATAAATCTACTGAATTTATACCAAGAGACTCTGTGTCTTCCCTTGCAACAGTGTGCCATTCCATTCCTTGGATGCTTGTTCCTGTCCAAGATTCTCCTTTCTTAAGCAATAAATCCGGTGGGCTTTTGTGCTGGCAGACTCTCAGGTTTAGCATGTTTCCAGAAACAGACGTGCTTCTGGCTCGTTTTCCTGCTGCCAGCATTCTGGTGCCTCCAAGGGAGCCTTTGTAAACACGGTGTCACAAATAGCTTTTGAGGCAACTTCCCCAGGTAAAAAATGACAGATACAGACCCAGTGAAACACTGGCAAAACAAATCCCAAAAAAACAAACAAAAACCCACCAAAAAATAAGGAGTAAAAAAGATTTGCTGCACTGATTAAATTGCCAAGTGAGGCAGAAGAGTTCATTGTAAGACTTTCTCTGTATCAGTACCTTACTCTCAGACTCCTCTATTTCATGTGAATTTTACATTGAAAGAAATACCAGGATAGAAAGCTGAACTTCTCCATCTTTTGAATCTACCATATTTGAATACAGTAAGACATATATATTTATTTCTATCTGTATCAATCAGATACAAGACATATCTCTATCACAGCAACACAAAACCCATTAAGTACAAACAGTCTAATGGAATAGTATATTCCATTGTATTTTCACCTACCAAAGCTTAATCATTGAATGAACTCATCTCTCTGATAACAGGTTCCCTGACTCACTTTGTTAAAAATAGCCCAATACAACTTTACACACTGGCATGTGCACACACTCAGTGACTAACTGGTCCAAGAAAGTTCCCATGATTTACTCAGTTCTTTCAGATTCATCAGCATCTTCAGCTGTCATCTAAACATAATAGAGATTAACAGGAAACCAAATACCTCAAGCTTCACTGAAGTACTGTCAAATAATTTAGCTCTCTCCTTCTCCAGCTAAAAGAGCACCTTCAGTAAAAATTACTCCCTTCTACTGTTATTACTTCAGTCCCTTCCATCCTACCAGGTGATGTGGTACCTAAAGGAAGTTACCAGCTAAGGCTGACCCTGCATGGAAGGCAGTTCATTTACTGAAAAAAAAGATGAGAAGGAATTACATTTTTGTTACCTCTCTAGAAACAACCTTCAACAACTTTAAACCTGACGGTGACAGGAAAACCAATGGACAGATAACATAAAAAAACCATGGAGAGACCATTGCAGATTGTATTTGACAGTTCTCTGCATCACATATTCTAACTGTAGCCCTGTACAGCTGCATGCATGCACACTCACAAAAGTTCACAGCTCTAGTTTAGTAACCCCCTAAATGGATATATTATCTTCAATATTGTCTCAGTATCCAGAAGTGTTGCCATTTTAACACTGTTGATGGTCTATATGATAGTTACTAAATATTAAGTCACTTTCTAGCAAATCTACTCAACTTCATGACTTCAACATAATTTTTAAGAGAAACACTCAGGTACATTCCCTGTCTGCCACATTAGTTACAGGTTTGATCCTATCAACTTCTTTCCTGAGAAGTAAAACTTCCAGCAGAATATGCTGCTGATCATCACAGAGAATCTGCAGTACTTCTCCACTCTCCTGTGGAAATAACTCCTCCACTGTTCACCAGAAATTCCATTTCACAGCCTTCGATCACAACCAACGCAGTGCCTTCCAGGCATTCTTGCAGGCACAGTATTCCTAAAAGTTTTCCTTTTGAAAAGAAACAATAGGAGCTAACTGCACCTCAGAGGAGTCTTTCTTTACAAGCTATTCTTTTTAAGGACATACTGCAGGAAAGTTAGAGAAGATTTTAAGCAATCTATACATGTTATGACAAAATGTATAGAAACGGACATAATTCCATATTCTATGATAACAGAGTGCTTTTCTTCCTACCCATCGCTCTCCCTTTTCTGTGTTCAGAATTACAGTGAAGCATATGTTCCCAGTACCATAACCACCACTGGATATCTTTAAAGCTTTAACATATGAAAAGCCTGAGATAAACCAGCTTCTCCCAAAATGACTGCAGTGAACTATTTCCCAAACAGAATCAGTCCTGTTTTATGGCTTACGAGCAAATATCAGGATGACCTGTCACATGAAACAGATTAAAAAATTTGTTAGTGGTTTTTCATACCTGTCACGGGTTGACCCCGACATGACAGACAGTCGCCTGGTCGAATCGCGTTTCTCTCAATGTTATCTATAAAATCCCGCGGAAGGCGGGAGTGGGGACTTTCTTCCGGCCCAGGGGTGGTGGCCGGAGCGCCACGGTCCCCCCGGGGGCCCCGCCGGGCCCTCGCCGGGCCGGGCCGGGCGGCCCTGCCGGCGCTGCCTTTGCCCCTTCCCGAGGCACAGCCCGGACTCTGCTGGGGCTCTGGGGGGGGCGGCCCTCAGGCTCCCTCCGGCGCGGCCTCTCCGGGACGGGGTTTTTCCCCTCCCGGGACAGCGGGGCACTGACGGAGCCTGCAGTTCGCAGCAGCCAGCACACACTGCACGTCCAACTGAAGAAACAGCCCTGCATCCAGCGGCGAAGCGGGACGGTAACATTTTCCACCATGATGATTCCAAAGCCAGAGAGAGAAAGAGAAAACCTCGTCATGTGAGACGGAGCCAAGATGGCCACGGGAGGAAAAAGGGCGGTGCCGCGGCTTCCTCGCGGGCAGCTTAAAAGACTCCTTGCCTTGCTGTGGTATGAATATTGTAATATCCCAGACTGTTTGTCTCTTTAATCCAGTTAAAACTCATGGGGGATGGACAATTTTAATGGATGTGTGGCTTGTAAAGGTTGTGAAGAGAATGCCCGATGCCAGGTTTATCAGAAAGCAGAGGCTTATAAAACCTGGTGGCAAAAGAGAAAAAAAGCCTTAGAATTTCAAGCCACAGTTACTTATCCGACAGAATAATACCCCCATGGGCTGGCCCATGTTCTAAAGTTGAAGGAACCGCGAGAGGGTTTTATGGAAAAAAAGAGACTTTACATTACTGCAGATGGTTTTTGCTGCAGGAGGTGGCAGTTTGGAGAACCACGTGAAGCAGGAAGAAACCCTTTTCCTTTCTTGAGAACTGCACATGGATTGAGGGAGAGGAGAAGGAGGGGGAGGGAGAAGAGGAGAAGTTCTGGCTGTGTGTGTTCTGATTGGTTTTTTTCTTCCTTTCTTTTTTCTCTTAGGTCTGTTAATAAACTTTATCATAGCATATAAGTTGTGTGCCTGCTTTGCTGTCTCCTAATGCTTTATCTCACTGAAAAGTAATCAGGGAACAGTGCATAATTTGACCATAAAACCACTACACTAAAATTTGGTGTTTCTGCCTGGTTATGCAAACCAAACCCGCTACAATACCATAATTTTGAGCTTTTAATTTTCCAATTATTTCTCTCAATGACTGAAAAGATTTGTTTTATGATACTCATAATTTAGGAGACCTTGGCAAGTGCATACAGTATCTTTCAGCATTGCTGCCAAACAACTTGAGTTAAAGTAATAAATCAAGGCATAACTGTCCTGTGCTGATAAGCAGAATTACCAGCAACATGTTCTATAGCTTTAGGGTATCAGTTATTTGTATAATTGAGGTCCTACCATCACCTGAGAGAAATGCACACAAAATGTAGTCACGAAGCATCGGTGACACGTTGCACAAACATGGCCAATAATTTTAACCTTTTTGCTCCCCTTCCCATTGTGACTTGGAAGAGCATTGCTGGTTAGCAACTGCAAGCACTGATATGCTTCATGTAAAGAAAACTTTGGTGGAAGACAAGTTTTATTCTTCACCAGGACACAGCCTACTCCTTTCATACAATTTGTTCTCATTTCAGCTGCCTGAACTTTGGAAAAGCAAATATTTTAATAAATTGGCACAAGAGCATTGTAGTGTCCTTGACACCTCTGCAAGCCTCACGCTGAGGTCCAATCCTGCACCTTTCTCTTATACAGCTGTATGTACTTCAAGTAATCAGTCTCTTTCAGTGTCAGGTCTTTGTCTGAGGAAGCAGCATAATGGATGGGAAAGAAATGCACCAGCAACTACCTGTATACTACCATGACTCATTTTATTTTGTGTGCAGTCAGGATGAAAGACTGTTGTTGATTTGCACAATATCATAAAATACTGGGGTATGAAAGAAGATGCAGCACTGTGCATCCTTTGCCATGCTCTAAGGCAAACACAGCCAGACTGGAAGAAAGTGCTTTGGAAAAGCTTTACAAAAGGAAAGGTATTACTTGTCTTCAGTGCCTCACAGGGCTGACTTGGTGCTTTCCTTTGGCTATCCAGTCTCTGCCTAGCTAAGTGTCTCTGGTCACGAAAGAGTTCTTCACCCAAATGGAGCTGGCTCCGCTCATTAAGAAGTGCAACAATTCCTCATCAGCTCTAACCATGTGGATTCTGTGACCTCCCACAGCAGCTGGAAGACACACAAGTAATGCAAAAGAGAGCAAAGAAGTGCCAGATTCTATCTGCCCTGCCATGTCAGTCTCCATCTCTGAACCCACAGACCAGCAGCAGGTAGGAAAGCAGCTTGTCCATCACGACATCTCCCATCTGCACCTTGCACTGTGCCTGCTGGAGGCAGGGAATGGCAGACTGCACATGCTGGGGCCTCAGCAGAATCTGAGGGAGAGGATGGCAGCAGAGCTGTAGCTACTTCCCCTGTCCCTCTTTGCCAGTCCCAAGTGCTGAGAGCAGGCATGCAAGGTAGCCCAGGGACAGTACAGTGACCTGCCAGCAAGGGCCAGTAGCTCTCGCCTGGGAGGGATTTTAGTTGAATTCTCCATTCCTACTGGCTGACCTGTGGGTGCTGTCTGGCCTCCTCCATATTTCTGTGTCTTCTCTCTCCCTGCCTTACAAGAGAACTGTGGCAAGTGGGGCACTCAACAGATGGTGAGAGCTGACCAACCCTCATCAAAGCTGAGGGCTGTGTTTACATCTGGAAAGGTTTCCATGTTTTGTTAGAAGATAAACACTGGCGTGGCCATAAAAGGATTATTTTTACATCTAAAAAATACTGCAAGAAGGGGTTCAGATTTTTATTTGCCAATTATGAAGACATTTATTTCCATCTCTAAATTCAGAGCAGTGAAGTTCTGCAGCAAAATCCATGCTATTTCACTGCCAGAAAGTTAATTTTTCTTCTTCCCTGTGAAACATATTTTTCATTGTGGCAGGTTCTGAATACAGAAATGTGAAACAGAGGAGGCCTGGAGATCTAATGAAATTCCATAGGACTGAAAAAGTCTCAGCCTCTCCTGGCTGTGTGGCTCCCATGGTCTGGAGGTACACTTATCTCTGTAACTGCCCAGGAGCTTTCCCCAGTATTTTGTCACCACAGAAAACTATCCATTGTAATGAATTTATTTCTGAGCTACTCTTCTAACTGGAGAGAGTAATTGCTATGGACAGAAGGAAAAAGATTACCCTATTCAGAAAAAGATTTTCTTTGGGAAAAAGTGTTGAAATATACCGTCAGCAAAGGAGTCTACCCACACAAGACAGATCTGGAATCTCAAACATAACCTTGATTTGCTGCAGGGCTTCATTTGTCCACATCTCTGTCTCCCCTCACCCATAAAGCCAGTATTACATCTTCATTTGCAGGACTGTTAAAAATGCACTTCCATTTACCATCTGTTCAACATTCCACTAACCTAGCCTTGACACGAAACACCTTTCTCCCAGCTGTCAAAGTAAGAAGTGGAGTTGCAAGAGTCACCAAAGAATCTGCCTCTTTCTGAACATTACCACCTTTGAAAATTATATTAGCACTTTGGGAAACTAATTTCAATTAGCAGGCCTGGCAGGTCACCTGGAATAAAAGGCAAGAGGGAAGACGGTGATATTTTTAAAATGTATCTCAAATCACATCAGGGCAGAAAAGCAGTAAAACTACACATTTGTCTGGCACATTTTGTTGACTCAATGACAATTTCGTTGACTCAGAACTCTGAAATCTGACATTACCTTGTTACAAAAGAGGCATGTTCAGCTGCATGCTATTTTTCTACAGGGATTTGACTCATTTTTCCAAACTTTAATTTAGAATCAATTGTTTGCTGTGTTATTTTCACACATAAAAGGCAGCACTGGCTCTTATTACCCCACAGAGATTTTTAAAAGCCTAGAATACAGTTGTGAAATAAGTTGCTCCTTTATTTAGGGAGAGGGCAGAGAGGGGGAGGAGAAACACAAAAACACCTTCAATTGCTTGAATCACTTAGTTAGCCAAACATCCTAATGCCTTTCTTTTTGTTTCAAAGAGCAATTCTCTAAGCCACTAGGAGTTGCAGGTTTGTGAAAGTTGAAGGCTAATAAAACCATTTGACTGTCATTTCTGAGTGGGTGGAAGCTCTCATCTGAATCCATTTGGAAATAAAATCACCCACACATTTCCATACTTGATAAAGACCATAGGGCAAATGACCACCTGCCAGCAGAGAGAGGGGAAGGGAGGAGGGGAGAAATAGAAAAAGACCCAAACCCTAACAGGAGGTTTTCCAAGCTGTATTTTTGTGACAAGATGCTAGAAACTAACATTAAACTGGTTTTTATTCCTCAGTAAACCTACAGAGCTATGGAAAAATACTTTTTTCATAAGAATTTTTTTCCTACCTATCAAATGGGGCACATAACTACACACAAACTTAATATAAAACAGTTCCATAAATTCAGTAAGATCAGTACCGTGCCTTTTACCCAAGCAAGGTTTTGATCTGTGAATCAGAACCGTGCATGAAAAGGGTGTGGAAATAATGCTGCTTAGAAATCAAGCATCTTCTCTAAGCTGCAACAGTTTAATCAATCAACTTGTTATCATTATGAGAAACATGTACTGTCTGGAAACCTGCAGTCAGCTGAAGCAACAGCATTACACCCATTTGTATGCTGAACTGATAAGGCATATTCCACAAGTGGGATGTGGGAGAGGCAATGAAACTTATTTTAAAAAGAAAAAAACACCAAAAAAACCAAACTAAACCCAAACCAAACAAAAAACCCAAACAAGCAAAGAAAAAAAATCCCCCACCAAAACAAACAAGCAAAAAACAACCTAAAACCAAACCAAAAACCACCAAAAAATTCATATGAACTTTCCTGGAAATTTGGTATTCCCCTCTCTGTGTTGAGGATCTCGACACTGACACTAGTTCTGTGTTCATCAATGCAATAAACTACAATTTTGGGGGAATCCAGGTCCTGTATCTGGCCCGGTGACCCCTGGCAGCCTTGGCACTGTAGAGGGACTGTCCTGGCATGCCTTTTACTAAAAGCCCTCATCCTATTCTAAAGCTCAGCCTGCACAAAAAAGAAAAAATTACAAAGTCTGAAATGGTTTCAAGGAAGAATTACTAGAATGATCTGATCTTGAGAACTGATCCTAGGGAGCTCATTTGCACAGCTTAATGAAAGCAAGATGGAGAGACCATTATTCATATGCAGAAAAGAGCACTGATGCCACAGAGCTTTGAATCACGCAGCTAAAGGCAGAACACAATCAGAAGTTTTCCACTGAAGCCTCCCAATCATCAGAATTTTAGAAACAAGATATTCAAGCTGGAAACAAAAGGCACCTTTTTACCACACAGGTAGTCCCTTACATCCCAGCTTAAAGCAAAAATTAGTTGGGACTCACACGATGCATCATTTAGGAGTTAAAACTGTAAGTCTGAACACAACTGTGGCAAATGATGAATTAGTCTTTGCAGGGCTTTCCTAGCTGGGAGTTTGCAGCAAATCAATACATGTTCTTTTGTACAGATATGCAGACAGTTACCATCCTCAGGCACATTCCCTTCTCTGTGGAAGGGATGGCTCCTGAGCAAGGCTGGGTACTGGCACACTCAGGAAAAGCTGCCCGTACTGCCATGGGTGAGGTGAGCTGGTGGAACTGAAGGCACAGCTCCTCTCACATGCAGTTCTTATGGCTCCTCCACTGCCATCCCCAAGGCAATGCAGGGTTCTCTTTCCCTGCACTGGTACCCATAAACGCTCAATCTGATTTTATCATACAAAGTCACATGGGTTTCTAGAATATCCCCATTTTACAGAATAAAAAACATTTTCCCTCTCTTTTCTACAGCCATTTACTAAGCACAGCCATAGTACCTGGTGGAAGGTCAAATGGACAGTTCTCATGTTTCTGAAGGTGAGGACTACAACCTCTATACTATCAACATCCTAAAATTTGCACTGGGATGCAAAGTAGAAAATGCCAATTTTACATGAAGGGAAAGCCCAGATTTGAAGACTTTAGCTTATAGTCTCTAAAGCCCAAACATGCCACAGGGGGCTGCAGATTCCTTTCATTAGCAGTCATTCAGATTATGTTACACTGAAGTGATTTTGCTGCTGACAAATAATGCACTACTCTTAAACTTTCTGCAATAAAAGCTTTATACCACATCATTATTAATTTATCTCATAAATGCCATTATCTTTAGGATGTTCTTCTTAATAATTCCTTGAAAATTGTGAAAGCTGGCTGAAAGCCAGCCATAGTGACACAGAAATGAAAATAAAAGATCCCTGAAAGCTGAAACACAGAGCGATACTCATCAAAACCCAAAGCAGAATGTCAGTGTATTTTAGATGTTGACATTTTAAGTAAACCATGACCTTATGCCTCTGAAACTTCAGTGTAATTGTTATATGGAACAAATTCCCCATTAAAACTTCAAGAGATATAGTCATTAAAAAAATACAGAGGAGAAACATCCAGCCCTTTCTGCCTAAGGACACTGCATTTGATAATTTCTCATGCTTAAATACACTACACAACACTTGGCTGTGCACCTTGTTCTGAGCTGTATGCTCAGAACAGCTGAAGAATGATGCACAGTTAGAGAAATAAATGCCTTCTTGTGAACTAAGAACAGACAGTAGTTCTGAAAAAGAGGATCGGCAGTCAACAAGGTGTGACAAGGACTGAATTGCACGTAGGGCCTTATGTAAGACTTTTCTCTAAGCACCACAAAGATGAAACTTCAAGTGTGGACATGCCATTTGACAACATAGAGCAGCTCTCAACCACTAAGCAAAGAGCGAGAAACTGCAAGCCAGAAGAATTAGCCTTTCTTTCTCCTGCTGCTGTTCTGTCACAAAAACACAAGAATCACAGAACCTCCCCAAGTCACAGCTTCTTGCCAATGGAAGAGAGAGAAAAAGCATCTCAAGAATTTTTTTTTTTTTCTGTTCTGGGACAGAAATGGCTCATGTCTGTACAGTGATACAAAGCTGAACAAGTTCCACAGCTTGTTGAGCACGTGCAAGCACACTTCCCTGTGCCTGGGCAGAAACACCAGTTCTGTCACTCTGATTTCAGGACATCTCTGCTGAGCTACAGTGAAGCACACACAAGAATATAACTGGGGGACAGAGAAAAAGTGAGACTGAGTTTTGCTAGGGAGCTTGCCAGAGAGGCCCAAACAAAGAACCCCATCTGTTCTCCTCTCATGACTAAGAGAAGGACACAACCACATGACTCGTCTGAAACACTGTGATTCTCCATCAGCAGAGATTGGCACAGCCTTAGAGAACACAGCCAGCAGTGGGTAAGGCTGGGCAAGGCTGCTGGTGTCCAAGCAGGAGGAGGAAAAGCTGTTTTGGTTATTCAGAATCTGGTCTTTCATTCACTGCTCTGCAGGGATAACTTTCAAAAATGTGAGGTTCAAGGAATTTCATTTGCCTTGAGCCCAGCAGCAGAATGATCTCTCACCTCAGTTAAAGTAATGTAAGACTGAGAAACTTTGCCTGTCTTCAATACAATTATCAACCAGGTATGGG
>VXAC01000790.1:785330-827389 GCA_013399225.1 Rhipidura dahli | reverse complement strand
GAGGAGAGGAAAGGTAAATCACCAGAAACAAAGCACTTAACCATTTGTCATTGATATTCTGAGTGCTTTCCTTCAACTTCCTCCTATTGATGGGGAAGGTAAAAATTAAGGATTTTTGTAGCAACAGTGCAACAGGCTATGAAGAATCTCCCTGCTGAGTAATCCCAATACAAATCAGCTTTTAGCAAGACTCAAATTTAAGACAATCCTGATATCCCAATTTCATCTGCCATAATTCAAGTTCCTATTATTGAGGCATTCATTCTTCCAGAGACTGTTTAATTCTGTCACAGTCAGGGCATCCTGAGGCGGTTCTGTGGATCACATGAATAGTACACAAGGAAACTGCAGTCAGAATGCAAAAAAGAAATTAAAATGTATTAGATCAATGTGGACTGTGAGCCAAGATGAAGCAGAGATCAAAGAAAGAACTGGGATTTCATGAACTGAAAGAAGATGCTGCTTTTTCCTTACTGGTCCATAAGAGAGGACTCAGGTTGTTTGTGATGCACTAGGATGGGCTTAGGTCTGTATGATTTTCAGGTACCACAGTGATGAGTGTGAAACAAACACAAGGAAGGAAGGCTAAAGAAATAAAGTTGGGTTGTAGTAAATAGGATCTTTAATTAATTAATAGCATCTTTAATTAAAGACCCAACTCTACTATTTGGTAGACACTAAACACTGGCTCACACCAGCATCCCAGTGTGCTATCAACACTGTTAAAATGGAAATCCCTCCAGACACTGCCACTGAAACCAGCTTTTTCATCACAAAATCTTAGTTCTACATAGCCTTTTAGGCCTGAAGCAGACTACACTGAAAACAGCTTTCAAAATACTTGAAATAATTAGAGACTAAAGGAAAAATAGGGAGAAAATATCTGGTTGAAAACTTCAAGATCACAGGGGTTATTTAACATATCAAGAGAGGGGAAGAGGAGAAATGGGACAAAGTAGAAAAAATCATTTAGAGGCTATGCATCATGGAGATGAGGCCATAAAGCTCAGGAGCATAACTAGGATTGCTTCTGTTTTGAAAAACTGTTCAGCTGTATTTCTATTTTGCCAAGAATAAAGATGTCATAACAAAAATTAGAGATTTTAAATAGGAAGAACAACAGAAGGAGGATTTTTTTGTTTGTTTGAACGAGACACAGACAGCAAACACATACCCAGGAGGCAGAGATTCCAGCCTTGGGGTTAACTGGCTTCCAGTCCAGTCTCCAACAGGAGGTCCTCTGCACCTCCTGAGCACTGCACATAAACACAGTCCTAATGTAAGTCAAGCTACAAACACAGGTATTGCTGCCAGTTGATACAGAATATGTAATTCCTTCAGTCCTGGAATCAAGGAGGTGGTTTCCTGAGAATCTGCAACATCAGCTCAGTGATATCTCACAGCACAAGCTTCCAGCAAACATCTCCCTGCAGCTGGGACTGTGTTGCAGGGCTTTGTCCTGGGCAGATTTTTCAGAGTTCATAGGAAGGAGCTCTCCTGTAGTAACAGACTTATCCTTGAGACTTCTACCAGCCTGTAAAATTTGGCTGTGATTTGTCAATGCGTTAAAAAGGGGAGGGAAAAAGAAGAAGGAAGGAAAATACATGCAGAAGCTGCTTCATCTTGTGTGCTCGTTTCCTATGGAAACAAGGCTAAACCCAACAAATTATGAAATGAACACTCAGTTAAGTGCCAGTTCTGTTTCAGGGCATAAGATGACAGAGAAACCTAGAGCAGCAGCAAGTATTTGCCCATCACTGTCTCAAGCAAGAATGTCAGCAATAATTGCACGGATGGCTTTTTCGTGATGCATGACATTATGGCAGTGCAATGGGGAAGGAAGGAAGGAAGGAGAGTGAGCAGGCTTCACTAGACTTTGAGCACACAATTAGCACAGAGATACTCCAACACTGAAAGGTTGCTAAAGAGCCAAATCAGTGATGCCTAACTGGATGGTCTGGACTCTTTTTATTATAGCATCTCCTGCACAGAAGTCATAGATCTTGCTCCTCACTGACGTGGTTGCCATATATAAACAATGGATAGTACACATAAAGGGAGGGTATAAAGAAAATACACAGCAATCTGCATCTTTAAGCTTGCCAAGTGTTGCCATTTGCCTATCTGTACAGATCTCAGAGCCACGAAAGAACAGAAAAAGCTCAAAATGCCTTTGCATTTCCAAGCATCCGTTCTCTTTTCTGTAGAGTGACTCCTCTTTTAATGTCAAGATGAACATTCTAAGTTAGCCAGACACATTCCAATCCAGCAGAAAGGAATTATTTTCCAAGGCCATTCTAAGTCACTTGCTCTTAGTGCCATGTAAAGCTCTGAATCATCAAGTAAATATAACTTACTTTTAGGGAGACAGCTTTGCAGAATAACTTCTGTTCTTCAACACCCACAAGGAGCCATCTAAATTACCCACATGCAGAAAGACAGTAACTCCACCAGGCAGATAACCAAGCTAAACACCAAAGGCTCAAGCACCTTGTACATGATCTAAAAGAAAAGCCTGTTTTGATGAATCAACAAGGATGCAAAGTATTGAAAATACTCTCAAGTCTGATTCTAGTCAAATTCCTTACTGCCTTAGCAAGTGCCTTTTCCAGATCTACCACTGACCTGCTCATCTGCTGAGGATAGAGACCACTGTCTACTGCTTGTTTCCCTGCCAACAAGGCAGCTTTGCTAGTGGTTTCTTTACACTACCAGAGAGCAGACTCTGGGATCTGCCACTAGACACAGATAAAACAACCTTCAGCTTGCATGGAATTGCTTTGTCACAAAGGAAATCTTATCCAAGAACAACAGCCTTTCAGTCCTCTAATGGGGTTGCAAAATCCTCTGAAAGAGGGACTTGCAGTATTGGCCCTCGACACACAGTTCCCAGCCCATGAAGAGAAAGGCTGCTCCTTGGCACTGCTCGGAGGGAAATCATGACCTTCACTCAGCCGGCTACCGGGCAATGCCACGTCACCCTTCTTTCTTCCAAGCTTCACCCAGTACCACTGGCTTACAAGTATAACATTTTCCACCACAAAACACCAATGCCTCCCTACAGCCAAGTCTGCCTTCACATTTCCAGGAGTACTCCTACCTCTTTACTAAAGACTTTAAGGACAGGGAGTAATCCATCTTGTGGCTGTTGGTCAGAACAAATGCTACTTGTTGTTCCTTTTTTTAAAAATTTCAGATTCCTTATCATTAGACACTATGTTTTAATTAAGAGAAAGATGTGTTCTACCTATCCACAATTAATAGTTATCCAAGACCTTTTCTTAATATCTTACTTGGAAAGTTAAAGGACACCATTCTGACACACAAACACTGACAATTAATTACACAGGGCCTTATTTTCCAGTTGAAACTGTAATTCGCATTTTCACCTAACTGTCCCTAAATATCAAGCCTTTTTCAGACAAAATTATTATCAAAATGCACAGAAATTTGGCTGGTCCTAATTAATTCCAGCATTTTACAAAGGAGCTATCTAGCTTTTATAGTCAGTAGGCTTTCATTTAGTCAGACAAAACAAAGATCTGCACAAAATTCATTTCCTTGCCCAGCAAAACAGTTTGTAAGAGCAATCCACTAACTCAACTGGTAACAGAGAGAGGTAAGCCAAAGGCAATATCTTTATTGCAGCCATCAAGAATTGATAACTCAGAATAAAGATAGTCTAGAACAGGAGAAGAACAGTGCACTTAAAATATCTGGATGTAGAAGACAGCCAATTGCTGATTCTAAAGCACATATATCATAACAAAGGTAACTTCCTTTTCCCTAGGTGATTTTGAGACAAACAACAGGTCCCTTGCTGCTGCCCGTTCAGAAATACGAAGCCAGAGTTTCCATGTCACATACCAGGAAGGTGTCATCTCTCTGTGGTGTCACTTACTCACTAGCTTGCACCGCCCACACCGCTGCTACAGAGGACTCAGCTCTGCCATGGAGCAGGTTTTCCCCCAGGCATGGATGCAAACAAGCCAAGGTGCTAAAACATTCCGAGGGAGAGAGCTGACACTCAGGCTGCGTGCTGCCAGTCGGCTGTGGAACGCTCAGAGCTACCTGCAAATCCGTACCTGGAAGCCCAAACTTTCTGAAATGCCCTGTCAGCTTCTGTCTCTTCTGATCCTCCCCACCTATTGCAAAGTATTAGGTTATTTCACATGATTTCCAAGTCCCTCAGGGATTCAAGTAAGTAATCACTAGCAGGGATGCCTTTACCTGTCCTCTCTCATGTTACAGGAGACCAGCACATTTGATAAGCCCTTAGCCCCAGCTCAGGCAAGTACAGAACCAGATGTTTGGGTTCCTGACATGGTCACTTAGATGGATGTTTCAGAAAAGTGGTGCTCCAGACTCACATAACAGGGATTCAGCTACATCCCACTGTTAGTTTTGGATGTGAATGTCTCTAAATAGCCATTTCTCCCTAGGATACAGGTGTTGGAATGAGACCTGAGCACTGGATGTCTTCCTGTAGCTGGACATGAGATCCTGACTGAGAGATGCCTGACTGAGCACTGAACTTGAGGTTCACTCTCAAGATTTCTTTGGCATATGTGTCAAGCAAGAAGGAGGTCATGCTGTCCCTCCTCAGCTTTAATTAACAGTTTATTCAGCCAGGAAAAATGAAAGATGCCTTACTCAGTTAAAGAATATTTTAAATAATGGTACCCACCTTCCTACACTATCTGGCTGATCTAGATGAAGGCACTCCCTAAATGCAGTCAGAAAGCAAACACCATGGGAGCAGAAGGAAAACATGACATCACAGCCCCATGGTTAAAACACTTCCATGGATGTGGGAGAGCTCAGTATGAGGTATCATTCCAAGAAACGTGAAACATCTGAAGTGCCTGAAACTGCATTGAGATTCACCCAGCTCTCCTCCCTATGGATGTGGTTATTGCAACTGCATAGGCTGTTGAAAAATCAGGACTGAAGCATCCAGTTCTGATGAATGATGGCAATAAATTAGCATGTGATGAGTCTTCATCTTTTAAAGGCAGCTCTCTCCACTCATCTCCAGTGCTATGGATCTTCACATTACTTTGAAGAGACGGCAAAATAAAAAAACACTGGAAAAGCATTTACTGAATACTATTTTCTCCTCTCTCCTCTCCTTCAATTTATATTTATCTCGTCATTTTGCCAGTGAAAATCTTCTTATTTGATAATCTCTCTAAAATCTTCTTAGCCAATTTTAGCAACCTGAGTCAACTGGATGTAGAATTTTGACAAGTTTTTGAGAAAAAGAGTTATGCTTAACATGTGATCCAAAAAGGTAGTCTCAGATATTTAGATTTTAAAAAGATTTGCTCTGTAAAAAACCAACCTAGATTTTCTTCAGACATTTTTAGCCTGTCTGTCTTCTCTCAGAGACAGCTGCTCCCTTGTTAGTAGTAGCAGAAGCAAATAAATGTAAGCCTCATGACTGATGATACACACCACATCTTGCCATAGTTTCCCAGTGAAATGAACCTCTACGATCAAGCGTGTCATTAAAATCACCTTATAACTTTGAGATTGGAAACCATCCATTAGGAGGCAGCATCTCTGAGAGACTGAGAAAGCCTAAAATCACCTGGAGCATCTGGTAGAGCAACAGTCGTGCTGCATGGCCATTCAGCAGGGAAGCAGCATCTCTTGTGTAGTCCTGACTGAGATACACAGGGAGGTTTATGAAATGCCCTTTTCCACTGAGCATTAAATTGCCAAACGCCACACCAGCAAATCCCAGAATCCATGTGCAAGTAAAATAGATATACTTTACTAATGTATATGCATGAAGGAAGGAGACTGTGAAGGATATCATGACTTCACCGAATGATAAGCTACACACAGAGCGTGCCTCTCGATGGACTGCTGGGAGTCATCAGGGCACAGGAACTGCAGGCAGACTGATAAGAGCATCAAAGGAGGCTCTTACCATTTGCATTAATGTAGTTGGCTGTAGCACAGGGATGTAGACAAAAGATAATGATGCCAGTAGTTTGTTATATTCACTCATTGTTCTTCCTTCTCCCCCTGCAATTAGAGCAACTATACACATAATGCAATGCAAAATTATATTGCCCAAATTCAGTCTACCAGCCCCAGCAGACAGTTTCTGTTTAGTTTGTTGTCTTTCAACATGCAGCACAATGCAATATCAGAGGCTTAAGATAGCAATAAACAGCATGGGCTCATTACCAAGATTCATTACCGATTATGCCATCAGCTTTGAGCTCTGTTTTTTCCAAAATGAAACATTTTTTTCCCTAGCAAGAGAAACACAGCTATTTCTGTGACAGAGGCCTGTTGAAGCATCCAGTTTGTAAACAGGGACAGACTATGTGAGGTCTGTTTAAATCCGGTACTGGATAAAGTCACTCAGGTTTTGCTGGAAGGACGGATTGTCCTGTTATCTGGGACAGCTCCTGTGTTCTGTCAAGACGCAGGAGTGATGACAAAGTGGCTTGGCAACCATCTTGTCAGCAGCAACAACAAGAAGGAAAGAATAGCACAGCTTAGGAACAAGAGAACAAACACACACCGTTTCCACCACTGTGACCTTTTCCTCACAAAGGCAGAGAAAGTGCTCTTATCAGGAAGATATTAGAAGGGACCTTGGAAAAAGAGCGCTGCTTAGCCGACTGGTGGAGATTGTTCTGTCCTCATTTGAAGTGCTCAGGAGAACATTCTGAAAGTACAAGGAATTCCTAAAAAAAAGCGTAGTAACTGATAACCCACAAAGGGTGAGGAAAGGTCTTTAGCAGAAGTGTTGCATTACAAATCCAATTCTACAATTTTGAACAAAGCAAGTGCAAAATACATGGACATTTTGATATGCAACAAAAGTGTAGCATACTGGAACACTTTATAACTTAAGGACTGCCACTAATTCTCCATATGAGAGCCAGAAATATCCTTCATTTGCTTGTACAACAAAAGAGTCATTATAAAGGCAGACTTTGCTGAAGCTACCATCAAAGCTAAAAACAAATGGAAAAGCTGGGTGCACTTAAGGATAACAACACTAATCATGCTTTCATTGACCTTGAATCAAGGACTAGAGCTGGTGCTTCTTCTGGATTTCAAAGGAAACTGTAAGCACCCATGAATACAGGAGTACCTATCCCACTGCAGCACAGATGGGCCTCTGTCTGTCCAGAGGTTCCAGCTACTGAATTCCTCACCCTTACAAAACGACAGATTCAAATTCAATCATACTGAAATTAAGAAAGTGAAAGAAATTACCTCCCCTATGTTAATCTTACAGTAAGATCTATTTCAAAAGGGAAGGTTGCTTTTTTTACAGCTTGCCTAATGTGCATTCTTCAACCACTTCTGTTTTGCACCTCAAAATATCTTGGATAAGATTTAGTCAGAATCTACTATTTAGCAAGGTGCTATTTACCAATGCTTGTTGCCTTGGTAGGTGAGAGAATACGGCTCCTCAATGTGTTTTTTTCAGATACTTTGTTTCCTGCTTCACATTACTTAATTCTGGATGAAAGATAGGGAGAAATAATGAATTTCCCAGTAACTGAGCCCTCAGACACAAAGCACATCTGTGCCTTAAAGACAGAAGTCTCACTGACCCCAGTGTTGGCAATGACTTATCACTCCAGAAATACACCTTTCTACCAGGTGGGATTTACATTCCAGCTTGAAGACCAGCTCCTGCCAAAGGAACAAAGTTTCTCCTTCAGAAGGATCTTATACAGAGCTGAACCTGTATGATTACCATTCAAACATGAAGGCTCAATTCTTATTTCTATCAAAGCTGCTTAAGGTATCTCTATGAGAAGTTCCTGGTTCCTTATCCAGAGAAAAACAAGACCTAAATGCAAGTGGGAATTCAGCATCCTGAAAGAAGCAGCATTTGCCAACTAAATTATTTTCCAAAGTAAAACATTAAGGAGATGAAAATTTTGTCCACGTGTGAAAGATCTGAATGCCATGGTGACAATAGTGGGAAACAGATTCATTCTCTTATTAAAGACTTTTTGCTTGACTAGCAGAGTCATGTTGCATCTCTGAGTAGTCTGAATCCTCCTGAAACAAAAAAGGGAGTCTTCACAATATGAGGTGAAGAAAGAAATATTCAGAAAAACACGTTAAAGTAAACATGTAAAAGCTCCAGCTTAACTGGTGTGGCTAGAACTCAGGGATGATTTATTGAGACTCCACTGACACAACATTTAGAAATCTTTATAAGAGGAGCTAGCAGCCACTAATAGCAGCAATATACAACTGAGTCCAGAAATGCTGGAGTGTTTCCAGCTCTGCCACTGACTGGAAGTATGAAATGGTCTGAGTGCCAAGGCAGCATCATTAAGACAACATCAGTATGAATTACTCATTTTTGCTACTTTAACACAAAGGAAAGATCTTGTTGTAGATTAATAGAAACACTCCTAGCTCATCTTCTGTTTGTCCCCAGAAAGTGGGATCTGTTTTTCCCCACTTCATAAACAGAACTTAAATTTTGCAGTATTCATCCTTTCTCCCTCTATCACCATAAGTCATGGTCCACAGCATTTTGGACTTTAGTATGAGTAATTTAGTTTCTTTATTGCCACTGGTCTTCAGTGTGAATTGTTATCTGCTAAAAATTTGTCTAAGCCCACAAGCAGCCATCAGAGGAAAAGCAACTTTCAGCTACAGTAAACGTAGTCCAAACAAGTATAAAGTTGAAAGCTTATTTCTTTCTAGGTAATAGCAACACATTCAACAACCTAAAACTGCATGAAGTAAAGAAAAGCAAGGAATTCTACTGCTGATTCTTTTTCTCCTTTGCGTAGTTCACCCCAGCCTTTCTCTGGGAGAAGGGAAGGGAGCTTTTGATTATGGTGCACAAGGCAAAATAAATTGTAAAACTTCCCCAACAGGGAAGAGAAAGAGACATTGCACACTGACTGTATCCTGCCCCCATCTAGCAGTGCCTATTCCAGAGGTAAAACCTGGCAAACCAAATCTTTCAGCTCAAATAGGAAAGCTTCATGCGTTTTGGGACAGAGACCCTCAGCACAGAATAGCTAACAGATGTGTGCTCCAAGATGTGACCTGTGCCAGAGTTTGACCACAGTGAAAGCAGAACTGAAGTTTTCAGCTTTGTTAACAACTGCTGGACATCCCTAGGCCAAGACCACACTAAGCTTTCCCCTTTTATACAAAGAAGAAATGGCAACAATTTTAACACAACAGTAGAACATATTACCTTAAGGGCTCAGGGAAATACCTTTAAATTATCTGCAGCAGCTTGCCCTCAAATTTTTACAGTCTGGACAAAAAAATCCCAAACAGGCAGTACAAACACTGGGAAAACAAGTGATCCACATAAAAATCCCTCCAATATCTTTGCAACATTTTCTTCAAAGGCAACTTTATCACTAAAACATAGATATTATTAACACAGTGTCTCTAGGGACTCTCCTAACAGCAAGACTGGGAGCCTACTCACAGGCTGTGGAGTTGCTGTATTGGGCATCATATGAGACAAGAAGTAATGTGCTTACATTTAATTTTTAATGCATGAGCTGAGCTGCTCCTGACCTACTCAATTTTCACCACTAAATTGAAGAGAAACAACCAAAGCATGATTTAAATCATCAAGAAATACAACTGCTGCTTAAGCACTCAGCAATGAGTACACATGGAAGTGGCAGCACATGGAAGTCCAGTTAAAAACAACTGAATGCACAGATCAGCATTGCAGAGTCTGCCACTTCTGCTCTTTTTCCTTCTATATGGCTGAAAAGGAGCAGAGCCAGGTCATAACCACATTTCAGACACCGGTTTTCTGCAAATTCTTTGGAGCCAGGAAACTGCCTGCCAGGAGCTCGGTCATGCTCTAAGGGTTGTTCCAGAGCTGTTCCAGGTTCTGGTTCTCAGGTTCCAGCCCTGCAGATGCTGGAAGGGGAGCCTCAGCCCACACCATCTCCCCACCAACAGGGGAAGTTTAGTTTCCCAGAGATTTACTGTTGGGTTCTCCAAGATCTACTTAAGTTGTTGAGTGAAGCTTTTGTTTTGCAGTTGGGATATTTATAACCTTTCTCTTCTCTGAGGATTCAAAACAGCAGAGGTCAATCTTTCAGCATTACCATCTGTCTGAATGGGCACTACAAGACACTTGCATGGTGTCTTGTCCTCCACCTAAATACACTATACTTTATCTGAAATTGCTACTGTATCAGGGTCCTATTTGGTTCAAAATAATGGAAGTTACTAATACTTTGGAAGTTACAGTGAAGAAGGGAAGGGAAAGGAAAGAGCCTGATTTTCTTTGGAAGCCAGATCAAAAGTATTGCAAAACTATTCATATTGACACTTTATACCACTTCCAGATCCATAAGCTGGTCCTCTGAATCCCAAGAGCATCCTTTAAGAATGCCATAGAAATCCATGCTATTTTGAATTTTTTCAGCATCTTTTTTCCAATATGCTAATTATAGGGGAAGCAGTTAGAACAAAATTAATTTACCCATCTATGCTTGCTGTTCCAAGCTTTCCCCAAATGAAGGAAATTGAAAAAGTCAGCATGTCAAAGAGCTATTTCTAGCCTGTCATACAAGGTGTGAAGAAATACATGGCATTTGACTGGTTTCTCCTGTCCCTACTGAATTTATGGCTTTAAGCATCAAACTGTCAGAAAGGTTGATTGTCACTGACTGTAAATGGTAATTGCTTCCAACAGCCCAGGCAATGATGCTTATATCACTTTGACTAAGGCATGATGCCCATCCCAGCTGCAGACTAAAAGAAAATCCCCCTGTTTAACAAAACCAAACAATTTGGAACTTTAAAAAAGAAAATCAAATAAAAAATTAAGGACCAAATCCATGCCTGAATTGTATTTCTGTTCCTGCTGGGGTGGCTTGTTTAATGTGCCCTTTCTCACGAGGTAGGATGTCTGCTGGGTCAGTCAGACACTACAGGTGGGGTGATATGGGGAAGGCATGGGGTGACTGAAAAGCTCTGCAACCTTCAGGTCACCTTAGTTCCTGTCAGAAAGCGAGTCTGGCTAACCTCAGCTTCAAATTTCCACTCCAGTCCCAGGACAAGATCAACAGATATTTATCACTGACTACAACCAGTTTGGATTTTATTTCTAGCCTTACAGATAGAGGCCAGAGGAAACAGCTCAGGTTCAAGGAGAGGTTTGCTATATCACCACCAGTGCTGATGGACTTACAGCTCCTCCAGGGATTTGGTCATCTACACATTTGATAGCTTTATCTCTTCTGCTAAGCACTGAGTAGAAGCAGTTCCAGGAAAAAACCCCATACCACCAGAATCTCACCCAGTGCATTCTTCAATAGCAAATCCTTTACAACTGCACTGGGATAGACAATCATTTTTGTCTCTCCTGTTTGACCCCAACTGGGAAAATATACTCTAGATACTGTTTATTTTCAAGATTGTTGTACGAGACAGTCAGAAGCTGACCTACAAGACACAAAACATTACTATTATTATAATTTCTTTTGCTGCATTTACAGAAGGAAACATGACTGCTTGGATGCCATTTGTTCTCAGCAAAGCTGCTTTGGCTGTTCCTCATCTCTGTGTTACAACCCAGCTGCTTGCACCCTGTGCTATTATTTCTCTCAGATTTTTTCCAGGAACTGAAGCTTGATGGATCTACAATTTCCCAATACTTCCACTCCCCTCTCCCCTTTTTTAAGAGGTAGGCATTATGTTTGATACTTTCCATTATTCTGTTACCTCAGTGACCTCTCAAGTATAACTAATATAGTGAGAAGGGGTTTCAGCCACTTCTTTAAGCATTCCAGCAAGCTTTCTGACAGCAAATGGGGCTTTTAAGAAAATGGCTCCTACCAACACTGAGAGGAGCACCCCTGCTCCAGTGCCCAGGGCACAGGTTGTCAGCCTGAGGGCATGACAGACAATTTTCTGGCAGTTTCATCAATCAGTTCTCTCATCACATGAGAGGGTCACCAGAGGTTTGAATGTAACAGAGTCACATAGTTGCTCCTGAAAAAAAACCTCTGAAAATCCAACAGCCTGAAACAAAAGCTTTGCTAACATCCTGATGTGGTATATCTAGCTTGAACCACTCACAGAAAACAGTGCAACTTCCTTAGCATGGATGGACCCACATTACCATAAGAACACTTAAAACATTTTATTTATGTACAAAACCACAGGTGTCTGTAAATGGTACTGCATGCTGTCACACAACTGAACACAAGCTAAGAGTTGTGTTGATATAAGCCATCATCATAGTTCAAAATAAATAAATACTTCAAAACTCAGCTGCTTGAGATCCCAGGTACAAGCCAACCCTAACATGTCTCACAGCCAAAAGCAACTTTCCCTTTTAATGTGACCATGGACTTTCACAATTTTCTAAACACTTCAATTCAAAATGGATAGATATATTGTGTCCAATTTCATATCTATAAAAGAAAAGAAAACAAACTTCTCAAACTGATTGTGATGAGGTACTTGCAGAAAATTCACACCTAATCTTGCTGTCAGAAGAATAGCAATTTGCCAACTATAATATTTAGGAACTACTCCTCCTCCATCAGAGAAAGTTTAAAAATATTTGTCTCAAAGAGTTCATGAAGTTCTGTACGTGCATTTGGGAGTTTGACCCAGGGGACAGAATTTGAAGATGAAAATATTGTTTTGTACACGAGTTATTGTGGGCTCATCTAGAATACCTTAGGTTGACAGCAGCCTAGCTGGTTTTCCTGGTAACTAGAGATAATCAACAAGCAAAGTTTAAGGAAGAGTGCCTGGTACAAAACCATTTACACAAACAAGAAGCTATTCTGAAAAACTTGCAAAAAGTCATTGAAGATTTCAGTATTCCAAGAAACCTCGTGTTGCTTTGGCTCTTAGGCAGCCTTACCTTAATCTACAGAGAAGACAGCTTGGAAAAACAAGCCCACTATTAGCAGGTTTAAAATCCCTTCATAGGGATTTATAATGAAGCAAGGGCCTAAATGCATCCCCTTAATTACATATTTAAATACAAGAAAGTTCTGTAAGCTTCTTCTCCGCATGCCATTGCTTGTTTGCATTGCACTGCAACTTTCTCGTAGAAGGAGCGCATGTTGCCTACACTTGAGCTTCTGATTCTGTTCTGGGGTGTAACCACATAAGTACCCAATACGTTCATCCAATTTAATCTTGAGGCAACAATCAGCTTCCACCTTTACATCACTCTTTTTCCCGAAAGAACGCAACTATGTTAGAATACCTTGCTTGTAGGACTGATTCCGATATATAATTGAGAGGCTTCCATAAAGAGTACTTCTGTTAAGCCCAAATTTCCTCACTTATTTTCATACTTTGAGTTTAAAATATTCTTATTCTTAACCTTAGTGATTAAAATGGCACAAACCACAACAGCAGTACTTGTCAGTTATAATATAAAGGCAATAAGACACACTAGACACTACCCAAAGCCTGTAAATTCAGTTCTATAGACAGTTCTTCACAACTGATAAATGCTGTTCTCCTGAAAAAAAACCCTTGTTAAATAGGTAGTTTTAGGTGAAGGTCCCAAAGGTCATCCTACTTTGGCAGAGATTATTATAGAATGGACAGTTAAGGTAGACTTACATCCATGTGCAACCATTTAGAGATAGCGCCAAGCCCAGGAGCTCTAAATTGGGAAATGGCACCTGAGGTATTCAGCTGAGTTCCAAATTTCCATCTCCTTTTAAGCATACCACTCCTTTGGGAAAACTAATGAACCTCAGAAATAGTAAAGGGTGGAACTGTCGACAGAAGCTATTCTGCTCTGCAGGGTAGACCAATTTCCTTCAAAGGCAATGGAAAGAATCCTAATGGTTTCAAGAGGGAACTTGATCGCAGCTGCAAAATGCATCTGTGTAAGGCTGAAATAGCTCCATGGATGCTGAGCTCCTCAGCCCAGGCAAGATGCACTGGCTTAAGAAAGTGAAGAAGGTGGCACAGCATCTGCATAGGCCTTGCCTGTGTAAAGCTGTCTGCAAGTTTTTTAGTTTCAGGTGGAGCCTCACATCTGCCTATATCCTATACAAATATATCCAGATCAGACTTTATACACATAGGAAAGGTTTCTTTGGGTGTCTGACACTTTTTATTTGCAGAAACTATACTGATACCAGGGACTTCAATCCATTTATTTTGGGCTGATCAAACTTAGCCTTTATTTATTTCCTGATGTATGTTTCTATAGCCATATTAAAGGTCACACAACAATGTTGATAAATATAATTTAAAATTTCTTTTTTCAACACAGGAGATATGGAAGGCAAAAGTTACTCAGAATACTACAATCTATCAAGTAGTTAATTATTAACTTTCTCCTGCAAGGCTAAGAATGAACAAGCCATCCTGCAACCAGAAGGAATTGCAGGTACTTTTTATCTTTCCACTGATGGTGGTGAAGGGCTGTCGGCTAAAATTTAGTTCTCAATTACGGGTTTGGAGGACTGTAGCCTCCTGAACCTTCGATGCAATGTTTGTGTATCACCACCAACCACACCACCTGACACCAAAAAGGTAAATAGCTATAAGTCACCAAGAGTGAATAAATTAAAGGTAAAATACTTTCAGACATTCTAGAGAAACCTGCCACTCCACTGCTAATCAGAGGATCTAAGAATACTATTCAATTAATTTACCCTTTAAAGGGTAATTTAAATTTAAATTAACAGTGCCTCAATCAGTCAATATTGTTACTTGATTACAAACAGGGAAAATAAATTTGTAAAATAAAGTAGAACAATGGAAAATAAAAGGAAAATGGGAAGGTACTCAGCCAATGTTATAGCCAAAGACAGAAGAGACTCATCCAATTTCCCTCCTTGTTCTCTGCAAAGCAAATTGACTGGAGGGAAGGTACATAAACATCACCAAACACTGACAATGCTTATAAAAAGTTTTTCTAGGCAATTCCCATGCAGCAAGGGTTAGGTTACCAAAATGAATCTCATTTCTCTGGAAAAGCTAACACTGCCTCAAATATTTAATTAAGAGCATCAGCACAACACGGAAACGTTGTTCAGCATACTCCTTTGGAGAATGGAGTTCCCAACTCGTTTCACAATGGGAAGGTGAACAGAAGAAGGAAATATTTAACAGAGAGCCAAAAATGCCAAAATTTGGGAGTAAAAGCAGCCAAGCTGAATTTAAAACAACAGTAAATTTACACAACACAGAGAAACCAGCAACAGATTACTGGAACATTTTTTTTATTTACCTCAACATGATTTTTAAAAGATACTTTATTTTTAAACACTCAAACATTGCTCCATAGCTAAAGGTATGGTTCTCCAGACACACTCTTTCATGTTTCACACAACTTAAACAAGTAAATTAAAGGTAAACAACTTTAATTGCAATAGTCAAGCACATCTTCAGAGATTCTCAGCAACTCTCTGAGATTATTTCACTGGTACAATATCATTAATTTAGGAATCTAGTGCTAGGATCTGGGCTCAGCTGCTGCAGCACTCTAGCTGCCTTTTACATGATGCCAATATTTTATGTTTTTCAAAGTCCATGCTTTTCTAAGCTCACCAGGACCATTAGCACTGCTGCCGACATTCCATGAGATAAAACAAGCTCTTTTCCCAAATGCTGTAGGACTCAGTACTGGAAGGAAAAGTGTGTTACAATTTTCCTCATTTTACAGAGAGGCATCCCTGAGCAATGATGCACCCAGTGCAAATCAGAGCTTTAGTGACAGTGAGCGCAAGAATCAGAGTCTTATTCCATAATCCTGTCTACTGTGAGACACAGCTCTCCTTCTAGGTCTGCAAACCAGAACTATTTGTCTGAAATCTCTGGCGTCTTCCCTACTCCTGTGGACATTTAGAAGATGGAGGCAAGAGAGGTGAATCCAGTAATGCAAAAAGTTGGTGGCTTGAGGTATCAGGACAATACACTGGGGCAGGTAAGACAGAACCAGGGAAAACTGTCAATGAAAGCAGAGGTGATGACCACTAACCAAAAAGATCTGGTTACAGGGATGCAGTCACAGCTACTGGAAACAAAACCAACCATAAATAGTGATGCAACACAGCAAACACAACCCCTTCTCCCTGTATGCAGCAATGACTTGGCAAAGAGAGGCTGAAAGAACAGATCAGTCTCTTGGACAGAGGGGTGGTAAAAAGAGTAGAGAAATAATACAAAAAGTTATCTGAATCAACATAGAAAGTGGTGACAACCTCATCAAGAAAATAACACGGGATCTGCCAGTGGAAATGCACAGTTGCTGTTGGTCACAGCTGAAAAGCCTTTACCAAAGGCTTTGAAGTTTGTTTCCTGGCAGCTCAAGTATCTGACCACCACCATTTCTGGAACAGTAAAGGACCCAAGAGCACGGCACCAGTTTTGATGGATTATTCCAGAGACAAACTGGCCCTTCACCACAGCCATGAGCTGCAGGCTGGGCTTCCCTGAGCACAGGGAGCTTAAGTCAGAACAAGTTGTTCACTTTTTGTCTTCTTGCAGGTGTCTCCTAGTAAAGAGAGAACTTAAGTGAGGGCTGCTCTGTGGAAATCTCCAAGGAGCACCAGCAAAAAGGGCTGAGATACATGGCAGGGGGAGGGGTGCTCAGCCATCTAAGCCATGGCCTTTCTTTCCTAATTACATTTTTTTGCCAAGATGTAATTATTTTGCCTGCTTTGTCTTCAACTTGACAGTCTGCTGATCTCAGTCACCACCCCACATGCTGACCTGGCAGGAGCTCCTCTCCATCCTTTCCTAGAATAGGAGTATGTTTATTTAAAGCCCTTATAGACAAGATGGACTTCATAGAATCAGCAAAACTATTCCTAAGATTCCCACTTCTGTAACTACCTTATAGCTTTGGGTATAAAAATCCACCCAGCCCTTCTTCCCACACCTACACAAAGCATTTCATTCCAACTATGCAGGGAACAGAAGCTGTAAGTAGATATTATCAGCATTATCCCAGACCCTCCAAAGTCAATGAACTATTAAGTTAAGCAGTCACTGCAGCAGGATCTGAGCACTTAACTATTAAATAACTGAAATGAACCAACTGTCTTAATGCAGGGCTGTCCTATGTCCATGTTAATACCGGGTGAGCTGCTACTGCACACGATAACAAAAAGTACTTCAGTCTTCTGAGACTTTGTGTTTACATATTGCCTCTATGATGTCTGATGAACCAAAGGAAAACCATTAACCTTCCAGGTTATGCAGGGTCACAGACCATGACCAGAGTCATTCAACTTAATGTACTTCCATGACAAAACAGACAAATCAGTCCCATAATGCTACAGACCAATAAGGAATTTTTTTCTGTGGTCAAAGACTCCCTGAGATGAGACCCAGTCAGAGCTCTGAGCTGTCTGGGCTTGCTCCTTGCAATTTACTCATCCCACCAATACTGTGCTGAAATCCTGAAGTGAGAACTTTTTCACTGATGTAGTATGTGCATCTGGTGCCAGGGGAAAAGAGAAAGCCCTGTCCTGTCACTTCAGCTTTGTCAGAGAAACCAAGGACTCTCCCTCTAGAAGAGCATTTACAAAGGGCTCAAAATCAACCCTTGTTTTTCATCACCCTGCAAAGGAGCATGGAGTTCCTAAGAACTGAAAGACTCCAGGGTTGCAGCTAAAGCCATTGATTTTCTCTCTGCATCATCTTCTCACAGGAATGATGCTTCCAGAGCAAATTCCCTCCCTAAATCTGGTAGCTGATAGTACAGGCACCCCAGAGGCCTTTTGCTTAACAGCATTTACCCACACGACTTAGACTGGTGGATCTTAAAGGCTGCTTTAGGGTGATTCATTTGCCTTAGAAAGACTGAGCCCCAAAGTTTCATCCAGAGTTCCCTTTAGCCTCCTCCATGGACTGGCAGGCTTTTATAAAAACAGTGGCTAAACCAATGAAAGTGGACATGATGGGTTTCCTAATGCATGGTTAGGGTAAAAAATAAACCTACAAATAAATAGAACTGTAATCCTAGTCTGTGCCGAGACACAGTTTTCCTTGGATGTTCTCAGTATGCCACTTCTACAGGTCCCTTGACCATCACAGCTGTGCAAGCCCTCATCCTGCATTCCTTCAGCCAGAGCCCTGGACAAGGGCAGTGGGTTGGTGTCATAGTAGCCCCCTATTTACCAGGCTGCCTCCCTCAGAAACAATGTGCACCCCTAGATGGCCTGAAATGGAGTAGGCATCTCAGATATTCAAAGGGATTTCCTCTCCCTCATTATCTCATATCATCTGAGACTGTCCCTGGTGTTGGAGGCAGAAGTACTTAAGATACTTCTCCTCTTCTCCAGTCTGCTGTCCAATCATCCCCCAGCTGTGAACAGCTTTATTTTGCACTCCCAGCTCCAGGTGAGACCACTGACAGACGCATCCCCAGGGACTGGCTCGCACGATAGGAAATCTGCAAAGTGCATTTATCTTTGCAACCTTGCCAGTTCTCTAGGCCAAACATTATTAACACAGACAATGAAGGGAGAAAAAAGAGATACCATGCCCAGCCTTGTCAGTGAAACAAACATACCATGCCCCAAACCAGCCTTTGCTGGAATTTCCATGCCCATACCAGTGCAGCAGGTGTGTGCCTATCTGAGGATGTTTGATTATCCCACACTGATGACTTTTAAAGCCCGTGGGAGCTTGAGTTAAACCTGGTTGCCACCCGTTCCTACAGTGAACACTCTTTCAGAAACATGCCTACAGAGGAGCAAGTCTGAACGTTTTGGTGGGTTTAAAATAACTCTCAACTAACTTGAGCAAAGCAGGGCTGGTTTGGGGAGTGTTTCTGGCAGGGTTGGCTGAGAAGGCACAAGTTTGCATTTGTACTTTTGACTTCTCTGTTGTAGGCATGATGCTGCAAGAAATGTACCGATTGTTGTGTTCTGGTATGTCCAAACAGCTTTGCTCTTCCAAGCCCCTTCATTTCTCCTTAAAGGGGGAAAACTAAACTCTTTTACTCTAAACCTTCCCACCTGCTGGCAGGCTGTTCCTGCCCAGAGGGCATGCACTCTCTTGGATATATACTTTCCCAGACATTCTTGATAGAGGTAACTGTCTGCCCAGGATTCAGATGGATTTCTGTCAGGTCCTGGTACCATATGCTGTGAATATAAGGCATGATAGGAAATGGGAATAAAAAGGCATGAGGTGTGACAGCTCCTATCCTAAGATATAATTTGTAGATTGGTGTGGGACATCACACAATGATTAAGTCACCCTGGGGATTAAAATGGAGCCCATTGCAGCACTGGCTGAAAAATCAGAGAAGACTGAACAGACTGAGCAGTTGGCACTGCAAGTGCCAGAACTCACAGAGGCTGGTTTCCTCCTCCTCCCTTGCATCTTGTGGCCAGCCCATTTGCTCCAGCTGAGGCTTTTCTGCAGTTTTGGCACTTACAAAAGTTTTGCCCAAGTTGATGCCCAACCTTTGTTCAGGGGAGCACTTACACCGCAGCATTTTGCCTCCAGCTGTGTTCCCCCACACTGCCGGGCCAAGAGCCCCGTGCTCCCACCAAAGCCCTGGAGCCCACACCACTGGGTAGCAGACAAAGGGCTCCATCTGAGGTGGGGAAGGGAAAGGCTCTTTCCAAAGAATCTGAACAGACCGATGTGAGTGCCACAGTCTGAGTTAACATTAGATTTCAAGAGGAAGAGCTGCTGGCGACTTGCCCAGATTCCCTGGCCTGGTGCCTGCCAAGTCCTCAGAGACTATTTTTATCATTATTTATTTATTAAAATTAACTGTCTTGGGGCTGGACCGCAGACAGACAGAATCTAAAAATGCAGACACTCAATGGAAAGCTAGCTGGGAGGTAGGGGGAGAGGTTAACAATAATATCTGGTCCTGTCCCACTGAAGGGCAAAAAACCCCAATCTTCTAAGTGAGTTTGTGGCTTAACAGGATTAAATTCTTGCAATTCTTCTAGGCACCAGGTTGCCTAGAAAGACAAGGTGCTGGCTCACCTGGCAGGTATATGTGCCGATTCCATACAGACTGGCAGACTGGGCCACAGCTTATGAATTTGGAGAAAGGTTATAAAGTAGCAGGAGCAAGAACACTTTGCTGTGGAAGCTGACAATCCACTGTACCAATACAGAACAGGAGAGCACTTCAAAGAGCAACTTGAATCAATAACTGATCCTTCAACTACAAATCACTTTTGTCTGCTGGGATCCTCTACAAGACACTCTCCTTTTTGTTTTGGGCTGCCTGAGACCACCAAATTATACCAACACATGCTTCTTGTAAGTAAGCAGCCATGTCAGCTTCTGCTTCTAGATACCTCGTGTTTTTCTAGTGCCTTACAAACCTAAAGAGAAGTTCTCCCCAACCTGTGCTGAAAGCAAACCAAGGAGGCCATATATCCCATATTAAGCCCAAACCACACTCTGCTATTTGGAGAATGCAAATCCAGCCAAAGCCACAAACAAAATGGATTGCTCTAAAATGCATTTCCAGATGGATAGCGATGAATGAAATACAGAACACCTACAAAGAGGTTTTCATCTTCAAAAGGAACCAGTGCATCTGATCTCCCCAAAAACCAGGTCTGGGAATGGGGAAACTATGGAAAAGGAGGCTATCTCTTTCTACAACAGAAATACTTCACACTCAGATGAATGCATTCCACCCACAGACCATAAAGCATTTTTTCTAAAAGCAAGCACTATTCTGGTTTCACTCAGAATAGCAGAAGCAAGGCATGTAAACCACTTGCTCAGGGTCACACAAAACAATATGGTATTGTCAGCTCTTTGACCTTGCTTTTCCAGTGCTTACCTTGCCCTATTGTGCTGCCTGGACAATGTGTTGATAGACAACAGGCTTTCTAATCCAACACAGCCCTGTAAATCACAGCTACCAGTCTGCCCACATCGTGCCTGGGTTTAACTGATTCAGGAGCTGGCGGCTGTTGCCAGCACAACACTGATGCAGGAAACCTCATCACATTCACACATTAACAGCATGAGCCTTGCAATCATGACACAGCACACCGCTGCGAGTGCCACACAGAAATCACACCCACTTTGGATGCTACTGGACAGACACTCTTCTGCAGGGCCAGAGAGGGGGTCTCAGTAGTTCGTGTGGCTCACACAACTGTGCACATCCCCTTGGTAAGACATTTACCCTGGTTTCAGTGGGATTTCTTGATGTGAAAGGACTCACCAGTACAATGATGCTTTATCACACTCTGAAAAAGCCAGAATATGTGTGGATTATCTGACAAATTCAAGGTCTCTCCTTTTTGCACTAATCCAGGCCTGGAATTTGTGAGTCTTCCTTAGGCAGATTGAAATCACAACCCAAACCACTGTAGTGCTATCAGCATAAGATTTTAGAAACACCTTACAGACTATATGCAAGTATCTCCCTAAAGAAAGCTTTGCTTGTATTCCAAGTCACACAGCCTATCAAACATAAAGCACAAAATCTTCTCTTCTCCCATTTAGAACAACACTTCAGCTAGGAAGGCCATTTCCATGAGATGTGCACACATTTCAAAATGTAAATATAGCAGAGCAGGAAAAGAAAAAGGACTCTTTGACTGCTAATGAATCACCCTTGTTGAAAGCTTCCTTTGGGGCATTCTGCCATCTGAGTCACTTTGCTCTGCATGATTCTTAGCTTGGCTCTCTCCAGGTTTCATTCACCTGACATACGTCTCTCTTTAGGTTGTAGGGATACACACCTCTGCTTTTTTAATTCTGTATTAGCTGGGCAGTGGGTGAATATATGGGTATAGATATTTTAAGGTGACTGTAAGGACAATGACAAAGGGGACAAAAACATTATTTAAAACAGCAATTTTCTTTCAAGAGTTATCATGGCACAGTCAGAACAGCACTTGTATACCACTCCTCATCTTCAGAAGAACTTTGCTAAACATTAACCAGCTACTCCTCATATCACTTGTGGCATGGTCTCTTTGAACATGCATTAATTTCCTCATCAGTTTAACAAAGATGAGAATGATAGATTAAAACCAGTTGCTAGAGAACAGGGCTTAAAATAAAGACTTGCAACTTGGGCTCTCTCAAGCCCTGTGATCTGGCCTGCCTGTTAACAGAGGATGAGTTAATGGCTTTCTCCTCTTTTACTGTGATGTATTCCAGGTCAGATCTCATTAGTTAGATGTATTAAACCATATATAACCACCTCAAGAGCTGTGTGCTGGCCAGTTTCACTCACACTGAACTCAAACACAATTTTTCTCACACAAGCAGGTTATGTGTCCTGTCTTCCCCTGTAACACCTCAAACTATTCTTCTCCCCCTTCCTCAGGTAATTTCAAATCCAGTTAGTTCCCAGATCTGAGTCTTCACATGCCACAAAAGTATTTGTTCTTCCACAGCAAATGCTTCTTTTGGTGGCTGTGCCAGGCTATGCAGGTTCATCATGTGCACTAAACCAGGCCAGAAGATTTCTGCTGATGAGAAATCACATCTAGCAAGCACATCTCTGACCAGCACTTCCTCCAACAGACTCCCTCAGAGTTCCCTATCTTAATGAAGTAAGTTTTTCTCTCCTTCCTCCTCAGCAGCTCTCTCTTTCCTTCCATCTAGCCCTGGCAGCCTCCACTTGTTCCTTCTGGAAGAGGCCTCAACAGGTAAAACATGACTTCAATAAAAGCATGGGAAGAAAGCTGTGTGAAGCTGTGCAAAGCCACAAGACCCCACAGTCAGGATTTAACCCAAGATCCAACCCCCTCCAAGTAACACTTCTGCACATAACTGCTGATCTATGCTGCTGGGCAAGGGCAAGCAGAGAGAAAAGGATTCTGCAGAGGGCTCTGCTTTGCCTGCTGAAGGTTTTCTGACATGATTAGACACTGTAAAACACCCTGCAAAGAGACACTGAGATACACCTGCTCTGCTGTTGGCTGACTCACTCACAGAGCCACACTAACATCCAGCGTGACTGCAGCTCCAGTGACACACCAGCTTCACACGTTCCTGGGTCTGCCTGCTCCTGGTAATTCTGCATATGCAAGAGGACACCATCACCACACTGCAGGAAGTTTTGATCCACAAAGTTAACTCTCTCTGAGGCTCAGAGCCTGGGAGAAAAGGTGGTGGCAGCAACACAAAGGCAGGGCACAGGGCCTGCCAGCAGCGTGCCTTAGGTGGATACTGACCCTTGGATGATTAAGCTTGCTAGCTGTCTGCTGTGTTTATAGTTATACAGCAGATGGTTCCTTTAGAACAGAAAAGCTCAAAACAGGAGGTAGCCCTACCACCAAGTTGTTTAGTGAAAGTTTCCTACAATTTTTCCATTGTCAGTCCCAGCTGAGAGATGTTTGTTATGGAGAAGTCACACGTGAAAAAAGGACAAGCACGTGCATGCCAGGAAATTTCTGTGTTAGTCCCAACATAAGATCTGTGACAAGATGTTCGGGGTCTCATTTCTGGACTGTTGGTTTCTTCCATTCAGCCCCTTGTCCTATCCTCCCTTCACCCTCTTCTTTGAATCCTCCTTCATACAATATTGAGCAATCATTACCCACTCAGCCTGCTGCCATAGACCCCCAGCCCCCTTCCAAGACAGCAGCAGGTCTTGAGCACACTTGGCCCATTTTGGTGCCACGGCCAAGACTCTGCACTTCCCTGCATCCTACACAGCACACTACCAGACTGCCAGTTCAGCTAGCTCATGAGATTTTGCTCAGCAGGCAACAGATAACACTTCACAATTCATTTTAATTGCAACTTCTTTGTAGTGTTTTCCTTTATTCAAAGGAGAGAAGAAAATTAAAGAATTGGTGGATGTGGTCCAGACTGTAACATTGATCCTTGCTTTCAAAAGAACAGAGATGAGTTTACTCTGAAAATAATAACTCCAAATGACATCTCACAGCTGCCTCTCCTCAGCTCCATGCACCATCCTACTGATCCTCCTGGTTTCTCTCTCAGGCTGCTACCCTTGCTGTCTCCATACAGGCCCACAAGCCTCCTCCATCTCAGCAAGGTGTTTGCTGTCTCCTCACACACTCTCCTTTGCATCCCATTTTCAGTTTGACCCTTCCCAGGGTCCCACAGACCTAAGTCAACCATCCCATATATCTCACTTCTTCTCAACAGTGAGCTGCCTCTGCCTTCTCTTTCCGTGGATAGGGCAGAAGGGGTGGAGAACAGAGGAAAACAGGCAGGCAGGACTGCAAGCACAGAATTCAGCAAGGAAGATGTAGGGAAGCCATTAGCACCTCTCAGTGCTCACCCTTCACCTGCACAGCACAGGCCAGGCCCTTCCTCTTCAGTCCAACACACAAAGAGCTGTCAATAGTAACCTCTTCCTTTTTGCTCCCCCACATTCAAATTTAAAGCTGTTTTCCCACGAATAACAAAACCAGATTCCAAGCCTCCAAGTCTACTGTATTTTCTTTATTTCCTAGCAGAAGTCTGCTCTTCAGAGTTTAGTCAAAGGCACTGTGAGAACCCTTTCTGCTCTGCCACACCAATTTCCACTGCAGATCACATCAGTAATCAGCATGCTGTGGTATGTAGGAGTGGTCAGGCAGCTCATGCCTGTTCAAGTGCAGCTATATTCAAAATTTGGACTGAACAGTAGGAAATACAGAAGCCCACAAGCTTATTATTTATTCTGTAGAAATGGCTAGAGGCAAGAGGAGGCAGTCACACTGTTTAGTCAATGAAAAATGCTCTTTAGGAAGATTTTGGATGTCTAAATTCACAAGACCCAATAGGGAATTTCAGGATGCCTGAGGCATCCCACGTTGAAAGCCAAGGCACTACAGAAAAAAATGGCTTTGGAAACTTCATTTCACATTTCAACCAATTCAGCAGGGTGCAAGAAGGTTTTATTCTTCCTCAGACCTCTCCTAAGCTCCCTCATAAATGAGGCTAGAAAGCCAAGGACCTCAGGAAGCCATAAGCGTCCCCTTTGTACTGCAAGGTAGATGAGTCAAGCCAGCTGTCCCATAAGTTCACTGTGGCAAATGTGAGATGCTGCACAACATACCAAAACCTGCTTTCTTCTAGCACCACGACCTTACCATGATCAAGACAGACACACTCTGTGCATGCTCATCCAGGAGGATCAGACCACCATCTTCATCCCACTCCTCAAACACCTCAGCACAGAGAGGGATTCTGCTGGCTCAAGGGCCCAAGCCAGCCCCAGAGCTTGGATTAGATGCAAGATCACTGCAGAGGGCTGGAATGCAGCCTCCCAGACTCAAAGCAAGGGAATGCTCACAAACACAGTGAAAAAAAACCCCAAATCTTGCTATAACATACACTGTTCCCTTAGGAGGATTTATTCTGGTCTGGGGAAAAAAACAAACCAAAACAAAACAAAAAAACCAAGTAACTTTTAGAAAACATAGCTAAATGAAAACAAAGGCAAATCACCCTTTTCTGTACCTTCAAGGCAGATGCTAACACACATCTGTGCATGCAGCAGCCCCAGAACCAGTTCAGAGCACAGATATGGAAAGAGGTGCTGGCACAGCTTCCTTGGCCTTCGCTGACAATGCTGTTTTGTTCTTCCATAAAGCTGTTTTGTTTAGGGCCTTCTTTGAAAATTCCATCATGACACATGTGCAAAGTGCCAGCATGGATAGATGTGCTCGTCCAGGATTGTTTTCACCACGGTTAATACTCTACCCCCCACAAACTCCTCAACCACAGTCTGTTCCACATGCTCATTATTTCACAGTTTCTGTCTGCCCCTGCTCCTCCCAAAAGTCACCAAGTGCTCCTGGGGCAGCTGCTTTTCATGGGTTCACACACCCTGCATGAACTGTATCCCCCTCTGAATCACACGAGCCAGAGCTCCTGGTGACACAGAATCACAGCTCGATGCACACTTTTGTTCCAGAAAGTGTGTTATTCATCAGCACAAGAGTAGGACCTCAGTGCAAGGAAGTTAGGAAGCACTTGAGTATTAATGCTGGCTAAGGGAAAAAACCTCCTGATTTCCTCAGCAAAACAGCACTTGACCCACATTTTCTAGAAAGCAACAGCGTGCATGTTAGTCTGTGCAAACTCTACTGAAAAGGACAGAAAAACTGACCCACATTTGAACTGTCTCAGGAATCAGTGGTGCATAAAAAAGGCTCCTAAAGTAACACCATTAACCCAGTGTGTTATCTCCAGTAGATGGGTTCTCTAAGACAATTTTACAGGGATTAATGCTGAAGTTTTTCTTGCCTACAGCATCCACTCAGAGTAAAGTTAGTTACTACATACTCCCATCCAAGGCAATCATGTCCAGCTTCTGGGAAAAAATCCAGATTCCAAATCCCCAAAAATATAAGCTTCCTATGAAGAGACACTCTAAAAATATGACCTTTCCAGCATTCAAAACCAGACCTAGATGTGTGGTCCATGGTACAAGGTGCAATGATGAAAGCCATACAGGAAGGCCTGCACCAAAACTTCATTATCGATTTAACATGCCCCATCTACACTTTCATGCCCTCCTCCTACTATCAGTGACTTGTAGGTCCCTTGTAATATTTTAATCCCTTATTTTTTCTATAATCATTGAGTATTCAACTGCAAGTTTTTTTAGCAGACCTTTCCTATACAGTTTCACTTAAAAAATCTTGTGGAACAATTAATGTTTTGGTGAAGCATCGCATCATGTAACTCAATGTATATGGGGTTTATACACACTCCAGAGCCATCACTGGTCCCAAATACACACTGGATATCACAGATATTTTAAGGCCCCAATCACTGTGATATCTAGTTCAAGAAGATGGATAACAGAAGGATTGCTCTGCAGTTCCCACCAGCAGGTTCCTTTGCCAGGTGCTGCCACTTGCAGGGCAGTTCATCAGAAACCAGCCCGATGTTCTGCTGAAAGGAGGTCAGAAACCAGGAGTGACAAAGCACGTCAGGAAGAGATGGTGCTGGATTGTCTGCGAGGCCCAACTGCAGCACATGGGCAAGTCATGGCCTGATTTGCTAGAAATAGGGATCATTTCCTCTGCAGCACTGGTAGCAGAGCAGGCAGGTGGGCCAGGCGAGGCAGCAGAAGAAAGAGGCAGGATGCCAACATAAGCCTGAAGCAAATTAAATATCAGAAGGCAGCAGGTTCCTTTGAGACTGCTTGGTTGCTCTTTTGGCAGAGGAGAAAAGCAAGCCATTAAAGAGGCAGAATACACCCGTGTCGACTTCATTTGCAGCACTAATTGCCGTGCACGTGCACTAATTGCCCTCACATGAAGTGCAAGGGACTGGGCACTACTTGAATCCCAGGCAGTAGGTGAGTCTTCCAAAGTAACACTTGTTGGATCATGCTCTCACCACACATTCCACTTGTACCAAACAAAAATGGAAGGAATCAGTGCAGTCTTGTTTTTTTCATAAAGTTATCCACTGCAGTTTATTTAGAGACCAAAAAGGAAACTTTAACCAGACCACCAGAGAACTTCAAAACATTAACAAAGTTTGGAGCTTCTTACCAAGATAAGAGAAGGTAACAGCCACTGAAACAACCTGTTCCCTGCTGTCAATCTGGAGGACAGGGTAATGGTGTTCTATCCTGCAGCCAACTTCTGTGATTCTTTTCTTTTGTCAGTAATAGCAACACTATTTGATTGCTCTCAGTAAAAGCTGATGGCTGTCAGGGCTCACCCTAGTTACCTGCACAGGTAAAGTGCATCAGAAAAATAAACACCAGTGGCAGGAATGCAGAGCTGCACTGCCTGGGGACTTCTCCTGGGGCTGTTTACATCACTGGGGAGGTGACAGCAGGGAAAAAGCAGAGGGAGGGTGGACTGCAGCAGGTGGACCGATCATGCTTGGCCATCCTCTCTCCTGTTTTGTTAAGGGTTTCCTGGAGAAACAGAACTGTGAGACAGTGGAACAGATTGTTCAGAGAAGCTGTGGATGCCCCATCCCTGGAAATGTTTGAGGCCAGAATGGATTGGGCTCTGAGTAACCTGGTCTAGTAGATGTCCATATCCATGGCAGGGGTGTTAGAACTGGATGATTTTTAAGGTCAGTCCCTTCCAACCCAACCATTCCATAATTCTACAAAAAAGGAGTCCATGCCCTTCCCTCCAGCAAAGTCTGAAAGCAGCTTATGTCCATATCAGGATATTTGCATGTCCATTAACATCCTGTTAACGAGTTAGGAGCATTTGATCCTAGCTCATTAACACTCTTTTCTCACTAGATTATACCCACCCCTCTGATCTGCTTGCTCAGGTGTGCATATGCACCTCCCAGACTATTTTGGTCCAATTATATGGACTAAACTAACTTTGGGTGAGTTGGGCTGAAAAAAACATTTCAGTTCCTGAGTTTGACTGTTTGGCAGTAATGGTATTTTTGCTGAAGCACATACAACTAAAAAAACCTGGAAAACCAGAGACTCAATGATCCATTACCACATAAGTGAAGAAGAGGAAATGCACCTCTCACTACTACATTTTTTTTTGCAGTAATTCCTTCCAGTATTTTTCCCCCAGGACTGACAGAAAAGTCAGGCTGGGGAGAGAGACAGAAGACACTGCAGACACATCTTCCACCAGCATCTCTGATACACTGCAGAGTGCCTAGTAGGAGACAGATGCTGCCCATTAATGTGAGGATTGATCAGAGTAAATCAGTCACTATTGTTCTACACCAGCTGTCCCTTCATACAGAAAAGCCCTGAGGGGAGTTAAAGGCATTTTGCAAGCAGCCAGAGGGAAAAAGGTATTTTTGGTGATAGGCTGGAGGCATTTAGATTCTAACTCATTTCTTGTTGTTCTAAATAAAAACTAGACAAGGCAACAACGATTTAGGGTATGGTTAGGAGAGAGGTAAGATTCCTTTTAGATCTAATTGGGACAGGCAATAGCAGAGGGAGAACTAGATACCATGGCCATTAAGATTCAAAAGCTAGTTGACTCAGTCCTGTAAATTGCAGCTCTGCCTAAGCCCACTGTTTGTGCAGAAGGCACCCTTCAGGTTTTTCTCCCTTCTACTGAAAGGAAAGCAACATTTTCACTCTGCCCAGACCCAAATGCTGTTTCAATGAGCAAGCCAATGTTACAATGCCACCCATTTGAAGGGAGCACAATATTTCTCCAATAAGCTTCAGCAGGAGGTTTGGCAGGCAGGGAGCTGTCACAGCATCTCCCCATGAGTTTGACATGCAGAAGATCCACTCCTGTTGCAGCAAGGCACTGGCTCAATAGCGTATGGAGTATTGCAAATGGCTTAAACAGAAGGAGAGCTGCTGGAAACCAGAGGAGCTTCTCCCAGGAAAGACACAGAAGAGCATCACCTGCCACTTCTGTGGCATTCCAGGTGGCAGCCTGGGATCTCAGACATACAGTGTTTTGTCCTGGTCACAGCTGCTAAGGAATTGGCAATGAAAAGGTTTGGTCTCAGCTGCAAGCAAGGGGTCATGCCCTGAAAGCAGATTATTTCCCTGGGAAGGATGAGTCATGAGCAGTCACAAAACCACTTGCACAGAGGTAGCCATAGAGGGGACACTCGTGACCAGGCTCCTGAAAAGCAGCTCTGGAAATGGGGCCAAGGCCTGGCTATACATGACAGATAAGCTCCTCTCTTGACTCTGTCCCTATCCCAAAATCCCCAACCCTTGCCAAGGGGGATAGCACTTAGCACAGAGGGTGATGCTCTCTGTTCTAACAGAAAATGGAATTATTACTAAGGTAATAATATATAGTACTCCTCACTTACATAAGCTACAGTCTTAGCCTGAAGATATTATAGTAAAGATTGGTCTGTTCAGAAAAGTTCATCAAAATAAATTGAAGAAAATTATTTAAACCTGTGAGAACACTTCTTTTAACGAGCATGACTTTATTTAGTTTGCATTCCCTCTGGAAGTGAATTAAATTAACTAGGTCCATTTGCATCTAAAATAGACAAGTAAGGTGGTTTCAGCAGTGGACTACAGTTTCTGTATAGTGGGCTCTATATTGTGGTTTAACTAATCCACAGAGTGTTACGTTTCCTAGACATCATCACATGGACAAACCATCAGTGTCATGACACAGCCAGATACTCATTACCTGAATTGGGGAAGAAGGAAAACAAACAAACAAAAACAAAATTGCTGTTTCCTAACTTTCTCTCTTGAGATGTGAAAATATTTTCAGGAAATACTTCCTTAAGTATTTGTTCACAGTCATTTCAACCACAGTTTAAAAGGCATACACTTTTAAGAGTCCCTGAAGCTGTTCTGGAGTTCTGAGGAGTTCCCTAAGTACAGCTACCCTAACAGCTGAGAAGGACCAGGAAAGGAGGTCACCTGTGAAAGAACAGGTAACCTTCAAGCTTACTGCTTGCACTGCAGTGCTTTCAGGAAGGCCCCACTCAGGAATGGGACCCAGCTGTGCCAGATGTCATTCAAATGCACTGTTTGTGACAACAGAGAACGGCAGGCTCTGGGTGGGGCAGGAACTAAAGCCAGGTGAGACAAGGAAACTCAGCACCAGTTTCAGCTGAGAGCAGCCAGAGAGCTCTGGTCACAGACAGCTCTTCTTTACTGTCTGCTCCTACGTAGGGCTGTGCTTGCTGGTTTGCTTAAAAAACCCACACACCAGAAAGCACCTCAGTACTTTAGTGACCCCCAAGAGCACATACACAAAGGAGAGTTTTTTTCAGACAGGTCTGTGATTAGTACCTGCCACAAATGGTTTTGGGTGACTCGGTCTTGTCTTGGTGCAGCAGGATGGCATAGCTGACCTCTGGAAGTATCCTTCAACCATATAATTTCTGGTTTTGTACCTTTCAAAAGTTATCAGCACATCTGTCATACCAAGGGGTGACACTTGTTCTAGCACACCAACACCACTAAGAAGATACAAGCCCAAGATCTAGTCCCTCATTTTCCTGGCTTGTCAACAGCCTTGCAGATTTCTCAGATGTGACAGTAAACCCATATGTACAGCATCTATTTGGTGGTGTACTGCTAAAAAGTCCAGAATAGACATGGAGCAAAGAAAAATTCCATATTCAACATCAATTAAGAAGGCAAGAACATAATTACCCAGTACAAAATCTGGGCATGATGTCAGGACCCCTTCACAACTAACATGACCATCCATGTTATATTTAAGTAGATGCCACCAACTTGAGTAAATAACCCCAGTATGTTCCATCACAGGGTATTAAAATCCTGTCTTGCTAAGAGGAGAAAGGAAAAAATAGTATTGGTTCAGTTCACCTTCAGTTCAGAAATCACTGCAAATTGCTTTTTCAACTGACAATTACTGTGCAATTTAGCATTTAAACTGAAGGATTTATTTATTCCATACCATCTGAGTGGAACAAATTTTAAAGTGTAGGAGAATTGTTCAGTGGGTACTGTTAAATGAACTCAGCAGTCCATCCTGGCCTTAAGAGCCAGAGATTTCACCACTCAACAGCAGTTCCCACACTAGTAACCTACTTCATGTTCAATGCTCTTTAAGACTGCATTTAGCTTTCAGCATGAGTGAGACTGACATTGTGATCACACATTGCCCCACCACACTGCAGAGCCTCCTCTTTCCTTAGTACTGCAGAGCATTTCTCCCTCTCCCCTATGAGATTACTAGTAACCACCTGCCTGAAAAAAAGAAATCCCATTTAAGTGGAAATGTCTTCATTAATAACATGTCCCTTGGTCCCCCCATTTGTGCAATTCTGTGTATAAATACCCACAAATTAAGCAAGAACACACAGAGAAAGCTGCCACTGGGTACCTCCCCACAAATGGAAAGAGTTCATCACTCAGCAAGCGAGTCTGAGGAGCTCTGTCATCTGTGGGCTGACCAGCAAACTACTGTTTTTAGAAATACTGATTTGAGTAGTCCCTTACCACATCGCTGGCTCTAAGAATTCAGTTTGCAGAGTGAGAGGGACACAGGGATCAGTGCTTGTAGCATTTAGTCTAGAGCAGGGAACTAAGGGAAGGAGGCAAGGCTTTTTCTGGAAGAGAAGATACAGCCAGGGAACTGTCTGCATCAGCAACATTTTATGACAGATTCTTGCAAGCAATGTCATAGCCTTTTCTTTTGACTATGAAGTGAGACAGAATGTCTTATACAAGCTGCAAACATATTTGAAGAATAAACAGTTTGCGTAAGTTGCCTCTTTGAGAGATCAATTTCTAATGTCTGGGGGAAAAAGAAAGGGGAAAACACAAACCTTTCTTTATTTCTATTCCCTCTGTGTTGCATCAGCACAGTCCTTTGTTTACTGTCTGCAAAGATGCACTGTGATACTAATGGAATGTGTATATTGAATTTGAAAAGCAGCTTTAATTCCCAAAACTCAACCTCCCAAAAGCAAAGTTTCCCAGGAAAAGACAGGATGATAGCCAAGCATGGCAATACCACAAAGACCCAATTCACAGTAAAAAATTTGATGGGTGTTACACGGGTGTGTAAAACTTTTCATGAAAAGAAAAGGCAGTTTAATATTTCATCTGGAAACTCATCACTCAAACTGCAGAAGCAGTCTAGGTAAAGGAATTATAAACAAAATCAGGGCAGGATTGAGGATGCTTTGAAATACACTTCTGCTATTTCTGCTGCTATGAAGTAAGAGAAGCCACAAATGATGACTATAAAATGCACACTACAGACAGTCCCGATAACATCTTAAATACACAAATATGATTTGTGTTCCTGATGTCTGGGGAAGGGAGTAAAGATACATGGCAATTACATTAGTGACATATAAATATGAAGAAAGAAGTACATAATGATATTTTACTTGCAGAACAAAGCTGACAATACAATGAAACTCTCTATAGTGAGTGCTGTAACAAAAATCCTACTTGGCATCAGGGAGGCCAGCCTGGCACTAGAAGCAATACTGTTGGTGATCCCAGTGCTGCCCATTAATTCTTCAACTGTGGGGGGTCCTACCATTTGCAAACACATCATCTTTGTGGTGCAAAACCGACTGTGTCTGGCTGAAGCAGCTCACAGGCTTGTCTACCTACCAGGCTCCTGAGGGACAGAGCTTCCCAAATGTTCAAATGCAAGACTGGAAGCAGAAGGCAGAGCTTTGAAATGTGTTCAGTCCACTTCTCTGAGTGTCAGAACAAAACCATCTCATGCTAAGTTCTACTGAATTCAGCAGATCTGCTGAATGATGCCATTCCTGTACCTGCCAGTGATGAAACCAGCAAGACTCAACACCACCATAAAACATCACGGAGACTTTCACTGGGAGTGGTCCAGTTGCAGGTGCTAAAAGGCATTTTGAGTCTTGTCTTGGCCTGACACACATTTTATGTGTGACCTTATTAAGTGCTAGAAACTTCAAACTTTCTTATGATAAGGTGAGAACATTTAGGAGTTCAGGAGACAAATATTAAAATTCTTGTCTGTTTCCCACACCCCCTCGTAACTAGATTATCCTTTTTAATATCTTTGGGGTTGTGTTTTTTCATTCACATGAGATTTCCCCTTGGGTTTTTACCTAGCCTAAGGACTCCATAGTAATGAATCAAATTAAGTTTCTGGCAGCAGCAGGATACATCTCAGGAAAGACAAAAAAATATTTTTTTAAGTATCACTAATGTCAAAACAAAAAGAAGAAAGAGCATCCCATGGATGAAAGATATCACAAGTTCAGATCACTATGTTAGACTTCAGAGGGAGGGAAGGAACTAACACCAAGCATATCCCACATCAAAACACAGGACTTGCAGGAGATGAAAAAGTCACATAGCAGTTAGACAGGAACCCCACCCATTTCCCAGAAGCTGTAAATCTTCACATTCCTTGCACACATTTTGTCACTGTCCTACCCCTCTGGGCCATGAAAAACCATCATGTAGCACATCGTGAAATCATCAGTAGCAGCTGGAAGGCTCCAGGGAGATTCTGGTGCACTCCAGATCTCTCCATACTACCTCTTCTGGGTACAGATTACCTGCAAGGTGCCATGGAAGCCCTATTAGTATAAAGCAGATGGGCGGACAAACCTTGCCCAAGGCTGGCAAAACTTGGAGACCTGTCTCCTACCTCCTCAAACAAAAAAAAAAAAGCAGGTATTTTCTCTGAACCGCACCCACCTGCACAGGGAAAAAGAATTAAAAAAAAAAAAAACCCACACAACAAAAAAACCCCTACAAGATGGAAAAGAAAAAAAAAAAGAACAAAAAATTTAAAAATAAATAAAGAGAGACAAGAAGGAAAACTAAAAAAAAGAGATGAGAAGGAAAAGAAGAGAAGAAAAAGACAGGAGCTTTTCAAAGCACAGGTTCTCAGAAGTCACTACCAGCTCCAGGGTGGATCACTTGACCATACACATGGAAGCTGCTGTCAAAATAATTTTGATTTTTACCTCTCAGTTTTTTAGCTTTTGCTGGGAATTTGTCACGACATCTTCTACCAGGACAGAGAAAAAATTCTTTTGGCTTGATTAGAAAATGAGAGTAATATCCAGTAGTACCAAAATAGGATGATCAAACCAGCTATTCCCGAAAGACTGTAACTATTCCAGCTACTGCAATGGCCAAAAAGTTAGCAATTGTTCCGCTTTTCTTAAAAGACGAGAGGGAGACATGGTACATGACTGAAAGATTAGCTAATCAGACACAAATTGAATGCATTTGGAGAACAGCCTGGTGCCCAAAGTTCACATTCCAGCTGGGCTGAGTCCCAGTCCTCTTCCACCCCAGACCTTGGCAGTGCTGCCCACACAACAGCAGACTCCGAGCAAAAGGGCATTTAGGAAGCACTGGGCCAATTCAGGCCCCAGGAGGGCACAACCAGTTCCAGTGAGCCTTTAGCACCAGGATAATCAGCATTTTATATCCACTGCTGTTCAGGTTTATAAATCATCTGAATGAGGTTAATCCCAAAAAACCACATAAAGATGTCCTGCCTTGGACAGGTCTCTGACAGAGAACAGGGGTCACACTGGTGTCAAACTAAGCCATCATGCCCAGATCACCAAAGGACAAGTCAAAGGCTGCTTTGTGAGTTTAGGGCATGGAAAGTTACCCTTCTGCCTCATGTGCCTTGATGAATCCCAATGTTTTTCTGAAGTATCTTCACCTCTCCAGAAATGAACAGAACTAGCACATCCTGCCTTTTCAAGCATGTCATAAAAATGCCTAGAGGACAAGTCTTTTTGCTATATACTTCAGTCATGCCTATTACATTTTGTCTCCAATTCACCGAGATCCAACTCAGCTATAAAAGTGCGACTGCTACCACAAGGCCGAGAGAAATTACTCAAATAGGTCAGTTTATCAAAACAACAAACCTATTAAGAATCCAGGGACATGGAGAAATGAGACACACAGCACTCTATCACACTAACAGGTTTTGATACTGGTGAACATTAGAGTGAAATATTAAACTAATTCATGGTGGGGGGAGGGAGGATAAAGCAAGGCAGTAGATTAGGAGGTGGCAGTATCATAGGGTGATTTAGAAGGTAAGGAAGACAGATACCCCTTTGTAAACCTTGAGCAACACATGCATTCCCAAGAGATACAGGCAGTATTCCTACAAAGGACTAAATTGATACACAATACCTCTGGGATTGACTTAATTACTTCTGTTACAGAATTACCCCAGGGAGGCAACTATCAATGCAAATTACCGAATGCAGTTACCGAATATTTCAGGTTGCCATTTTTTCCTATGAACAGGAGACGGCAAATCGATTTTCACTAACTTTGGTGCAACTGCTGCTCAGGCAGATTCTTCAGTAGTGAGCAGGGCTAGAGCTCTTCTCACTGCACAAGAGCCCACTGATATCAATGTTTATGCAGAACAGGGCATTAAGTGCTGTTTGAGGCACACAGTACCTGGCCCACGTGGCTGAGCACCTTAAAAATCCCATCCTATACAAACATTACTCAACTACATTTTCCAGGTGGAAAAAAGTAAAACAGGCAACACCTAACCATAAGAGAGCTGACACACAGATCCATCTGCATTCCAGGTAGTTCATCTCTCCTTCCTGATGAATAAAGACAATGCTGCTTGGAGACAATGAAAGCTCAATGAGAGGTCTTGATTAACACACTGCTGAGAATCTGTCTCTAAATCAGTCATCACTTACATATATTAAGCCTGCTGAGGCTGAGATGGAACATACAGTACTACTTCTCCTACTGTGTGACTAACTTGTTGAATGCCATTCAAATTGCCATCTAGAAAGCACCTCTACGAGGTGCTAGGAGATATCCACAAGATTCAAGTCAATTCCCTGTTACAGTAAGAAATTGTTTTTAGCCCTGCTGAAGTGAGTTTATTTATCAAAAGGAGAAAGAGAAACTGGTTTTCATACCAACATCTTCCAAGAAATGGTTAAACTAGAATGCTAGACTGTCAAGAGGTGGGGATCAGTCACGTACCATTAACATGCATTGACAGAGAGAAAGGCCAACACATACTCAGTCCTCAGAAGTGAAGGATGAGGAGTACTAATGTAATGTTATGATGGAGTCATGGAAAAGGGTCCAGCAAGAAGTAGCCCAGAATCAGAGAGACAAACACAAGACATGTGCTGAGGTAGTTCAGAACTTTGCTATCCTTCTGCAAAGGATCTCTTTGCTATCAGAGATCCTTTGCAGGAAGTTTGCAGTAATATTTGGGGCGAAAAGAGATCAGTGCGTTTCAGTTTCTCTTTCAAAGAGGTTACTGACACAAGACAAAAAAAACGGTATTTATTTTTCGTGGTGCCTTAACAGTCATCCACTCACACTGAGTTAATAAACTACAAAGACTTAACTGTATCCTTGAACAAGGAACCTCAGAAAGTTACAATAAAACAGGTTCGGATGGGAAAACAGGAGTAAATCTAACCTCAGTCCAGGGGCTTGTTTGATGTTTGTATGTGGCATTCTTATTCCCTATTCCTGGTCCCCCACCCACTCCCACAAACAATCCCCATCCCTTTTTAAGTCTGATTCAGAGCCCAGTAAACTCTCTTGTGAAATTCCCTGTCCCTTAGCCCATAGTGTTACAAAAATGCCAATGCTTACTCAAGACTATCTGCACCGAGGGCAGCTGGTCTCCTCACATGACTTCAGTTAAGCATCTCCAACCCACAGGCTGAACCTCTTCCCATGCGCCTGTACAAGCCTGTGGGGCAGCTGGGCAGCTCACCCCGATCGAACAGAGAGTAAATCTCAGTGTTATCTTTGCTGTGAATGCAGATTGCTGATAAATTGTACACTCCTTTCTCAGTTAAGTATTAAAAGCCCCATTCACATGTAAAGTAATGCTTATGCAAATCCTAGAGTTGAGTGTGTTTTCACTCAAAGTGTATGAAATCCATGGAAAGTGTATCAACACATGGAAAGTCGGCCTGAAAAGAGATACACTTGCATACAAAGAGAAGACACACTTCCATGCAGCGGAACACATTCATAGTCTGCCCCAGAATAACGCAAGGACATAAAGCTGAAGACAAATACAGTCATCCCCTCCCCAAAAAATCCAAAAGCAGTTCCTCTAGAAACAGCTGCTTCCAGGAACACACAAACCTCCCCTTTTAAGCAATCAGAATTTGTAGGTGGTGGAGAATCATCTATTCACTGTGTTCTGCTTCCAGCAGCATGCTGCCTTTGGAAACAAGTAAATTCTCAAACACAGGATTTCTTTTTCTCCCCTCCCTCAGCACTGGATAACTTTTTAATATAATGCAATAATTAGCATTTTTTTTTATTCCAATCAAACCTCAGTTCAAGAAGCCAAGATCATTCCCTCTAGCCAATTAGACTCACAGAGGTACGAACTATACTCATCTTTTTGATAGGGGTGCTCAGGGCACTCTTTTGAAAGACAGACTCCTCCAGGTAGCAAAGAGAAGTTAGACCCTACTTTCCAAATCCAGTGATCCCAGAAGAATTATTCTAAATAGCAGCTCAGTTAAGACTGAACAATGAAAACTACTTTTACTGCTGTCACCTTATGGATTCAGAAACAGCAAACTGCATAAACTTTTCCATGAAGTCTGACTAGCATAGACTTGGACCAGAGAGTTTGGGGACAGAGAAATCCAGTAATGATAGGAGAAGAAAATTCAGACAATAAACTCATGCATCCTCAGCTAGGGAATCCAACAAGCTGCCTTTCTCCCAAAAGGGACCTACAACCAAGAATTTCACTCTGTTGAGAAAGAGGAGTTTTTAACAGGCTCCAGAGCCTTATAAAAGTGCTCAGGAGTCAACACAAGAGTCACTCTGCTTTGAATGTCAGTGGATCATAACAAGAATATATGATTTCTCCTGGCTCGGAAACAATTCGGAGAGGATTAAAAGCAAAAAGCTCCCACAAAGAAAGACTTGCATAAGTATTATAGTTAAAAACACCCTGAAAAAGAGAGGAAAGGGGATAGATATCCTAACCAGCCTTTCTTCTGTGACTGCTAGGTATAAGGTACCATCCAGTCACATAGTCATGAATGCATTCACATTCACTCCTGCTCCACAAAACCCAGGCTGATGTGATTGCCAGTGTGAAGCCACAGAAAACATCTTAACTCCCTCTTCCTGACTTATCTGGTCTTCATCTGCCTTTGCCTCTGGTAGTTTGAAGTAAGAAAATAGGGCTTGTGTGCATTAGGGGGGCAGAGCTGAACACACCGGATTTCCACGGCAACGAGATACAGCCCCAGTGAAGAAGGCCTGTTAATAGCTGTGAGGCAATGTGCTCAGCAGAACAGATTTTTCTATCAGACAGCCAGAGATAGCAGCTTGTGCTCATACACAGACGTGTAAGGAATCTGATGCGTGGCCTTGTACAACCCCACTGAATTCAGCCCGTTCTACGCCAGTGTAGACCACAGCAAGATAGAGACTGTGCCAGTAGGAAAAATAAACAGGCAATGTGGGGAGATGCTCAGCCTTTGAAGACAAAGTAAGAGTTCTCCTAGGACACTCCTCATTAACTGAACAGTTATTGTCAAACTGTAGGAAAAACCCAACATTGCTATGAAAACGAAAGCAACTGTGCAACGCACAGATTTGTGCATACTGTGCCATCACCTATTGCCCTTGCTTCTACCTTTGACAAGTGCACATTCATACACCAGCCCAACCTCTTACAACTAACCTGCTCTTTGGAAAGGGAGGGAGATGCTATTGTTCCAAATTTTCTACGAAGGAAGTCGATCATTTGGCCTTTGTTATTTTGGCTCCTTCCTATTAAAATAGTTACCAACATCCCAACATGATGACATTTTATTCATTTGTTAGCATCCTCCAAACTCAGCTCTGCTCATAACAGACTGCTAAATCTTCTAGCCACAGTCATGATGGGATTTACCTTGACATCTAAGGATACAGTCTCCAAACACACTGATTTCAACAGGACAAGTCTCAGTTCATAAAGCAAAAAGCACACATGAGGCTCTGCAAGACCAGAGCCCCAGTGGGGACGAGCTGAGGCCATTAGCAAACTTTTTCAAGTCAAGCAGAAAAACACCAACTGTCCCACTCACAGTGTATGCTCTGCTGGAAATGCACAAAAAGCTATCTATATCAAACATAAGAAAAATGCCACGTAGAGTTTATAAAAATACCTGTAACAAATAAAAAACAAAGCCAGAAACTCTCCAAGCATGTTTAATTGGGTAGGGGGGAGAAAAGAGTAAATTCATGGGGTATTTTGTATAGCATAACGGTGGCACCCTCATCCTAAAGAGGTTTTATTTAAGTCCTACAACTTTTCTTGCCACTGCAATGCCTATAGAACTCAACCTAGAACTGAGACTCAATGCAGGCACTGAGTGCGAGGCTTTATTTTGTATTATGTGTTAGGGCTGTAAAACTACCAAACATCTGATTTTAATAAGCAGTCCCAGGTTACACACAAGCATCAGGGCTGACTCTGTGACAGGCTCATCCTTGCTCAGAGTTCTGCATATCAGAAGGATGACAACTGCCTCACAGCTTCAGTGTTTTAAATCAGTGGTTTCCTGATTGCCACGGTGCACGGTAAGCTTAAAGCACGAGTCCCAAGGCTGCTTGCTTTGCTTGAAGAGTGGCGCCTTGTATTGCTGTTGTTTATACAGATATGGTAATTAAAAATTGCACTGTAATGCATTTGATAATAGTCTTATTGTTCCCATGAACTGAACTGCTCCAGTTAAACATGATATCACAGCTAAATAACAACCTGCATTTATACTTTTTTTTTGTACTTTTAATCATGGCTGTACAGGAACTCTGGGCTTTTTCACCATAGATATTTCCAGCACATCTCAGAGCAAAACACCTCCCTGCTAAACCAAAAGCCTATCCCACATTCCCGTGGAGCATGCTCTCCTAAGACGCCTAAGCTCTGCGCCAACACCGAACCTGGACTGGCACAAGGACAACCTGTACCTGATAAGAACAGCCAGACTTTCTACACATTTCTCAGTAAAGCAGCACCATGCTTGGATACCGTTCCACAGGTGTGCTGAGCACAGGGCTGTTTATATTAAATACAACTGAAGGGCACTAGCAGGGCTGGCTGACAGCACTGGAGCAGCTGTCACAGGAACCCAGTAAGGCACGTTTCTTGTATGTTTAGCACTTTAACCTGGAGCAGAAATGAGGGAACACCACAGCAATGGAAAAAAGCAAGACTACAGGCTAGCCACCACATTGCACACCATCCTACCCAGCAGTAGATAACCAAGGGGTTCAGCTGGAAGTCCTGTCAGCCTTCCAGCATCAGGCAGCCCTATGGAAGCCAGACTACCCCACTTCCCTTGCCCTTCAATGCTGAGCACACATCCAAAGCACTAATGGCTTGCCTACCTGCTTCAGGAGGAACTTATCCTCAGCGTTGATCTTGAGGGAGACAGCCAGGTGGATGGCAGAGAGCACCACCCCGCTGATGACCGCGGCTCTCATCCGCACCGGCAGCAGCGTGTAGATGCTGTAGATAAAGAAGACGGTCCACCAGATGCCCTCTGAGGCGCTCCTAGGCCACACCAGCAGAACTCCTACCACTTGCACGGCCAGGATCACCAGGATGACAGAGTAGCATGCCAACCACATGTGGTCCTGGTGGAAGTTGTTGCGGTTGCACACCATGCACAGCACCACCATCAGCACGATGGCCAGGGAGAGCACCACGACATAGGATACCTCATAGCGGCCGTGTGCGGCATGGAAGATCAGCATGACCACACAGACCAGCACCAGCACGGCCATAAGCATGGTGAGGCTGCTCTGGTTAAGCCGAAAGAAGTAGCGCTGATAGAGACGTTCCAGTTTCTCAGACTGGAACTTCTTGGACCTGAAGATTTGCAGCAAGCTACTGCAACAACTGCCCATGGAGAAGGCCGCCTCGGAGTCCCCCTCGTCCCCGTCCTCTTCCTCCAGCTCCTCAATCTTGGCCTTGATGCGTTTCTCGTCCAACCCCAACTCCACAGAGCGGGGCCGTACCTCCCCCTGCTCCCCCAGCTGCCGGGGGCTGGCATTGTTGGGGGCAGCGGGGGAATCACTGCCAGGCGGATGGCGGGACCGGTGACGTCTGCTGTCGTCACCGTGCTCCTGCCAGGCGGTTTTGGACCTAAAACTCATCATCCTGCAGCCGCTCTCCCCGCGGTTCCGGGGCTCGTAGTCTTCTTCGCTCCTCCACCTGCTCGACATGCGGGAGGCCTTCTTGCCCGAGGACCTGTTGGGAGGCGGCGGGTAGGAGTAGCCATTGGCCCGGGCCTCCGCCTCACCCCAGGCCGAGCGGTGTTGCTCGGTGCCTGCCCAGGGCGCGGGACCGCCGAAGCCCGGGGGGCTGACGCTGTTGGACCGGGACATGCCCTGAGGAACGGGGCCGCGGGCGAGGGGATGACCGCCGGGCAGGCACAGGGGATGACCGCGGGGACGAACCGCCGGGAGAAAACCCCAAAAGGCAGCGGGGAAGGAGAAAAACAATGAGGGGAAAAAAGAAAAAAAAGAAAGAAAGAAAGAAAAATGGCAAAACCCGCAAACGCCCCCAAAGCCTCCGGAGCGGCCGGGCGTCCCCAGAGCCGGGGTGTCCCCGGCGGGACGCTCAGGACAGTGCCATCGCCGGCCCCGGTGCTTCGACACCGCCGAGCGCGCTCGGCACCGCGGGGACCGGGACGCCCCCGGCTCACGGCCGCTCGCCCTCAGCCGCGCCGCTGCGGCCGCAGGGGCT